>CM071634.1:6820686-7420686 GCA_036419045.1 Scirpophaga incertulas | reverse complement strand
GGGATGCATTGATTATGTCGGACTCCTGGTGAATCGAGGCGGCTCGACCCAACACACCTACCGACTAAACTCAGCCTAAGCCTTTGGTCCTAATGACCCTACTGGCTTTATAGAAGAGGGCCGCACCTCAGGAGAGGCACGGTTAGCACTGCCCCATGGGGAGGGCATAAGCGCTAGAAGGAGGCACGGTTCACCAAAGTGGGACCGGCCTGTATTGACGGGAAAACCTCTTTTAGAGCTTCTGGGCCCCTGTTATGGGTCTGGGCTGCATCGCACCTCTCCTGAGCCGCGGTCGCCGTCACGATTTGCCTATATGGTTCTTAGAACTTAGGCACAGGCTGAGTTTTGTCGGTAGGTCACGTGGTCAGATCGCTCTGGACGCGTGGAGTCCGACATAACCTCCGTGACACTTTTTTTTAAATAAATAAATGTTAGTTACACTGACACCAATTAGCCTAGCCCAAACTAAGCTCTGTAAGGCTTGTGCTTTCGGATCTAGGGTAACGGATTGACATACATATAGTATACATATATAAATATTTTTTATAGAAATATATATTAACAACCATGACTAAGGTACAAATGTTCGCATTCATCGCACAAACATCTACCCCCACCGGGATTCGAACCCGGGACCTCAGAGATGGCGACACCTTGAAACCGGTGTGCTATCCACTCGACTATGGAGGGCGTCAACTTGCCGTTGCGGGGGTGTCCTGGGCACGTTTCGTGCTCCTTATGATGGACTCTCAACAACAATAAAATATGAGAAAAGGTCAGGAAAATAAGAACACCGTTTACTTGATCACTTACTTTACTGTATGTAATAATTATAGTACAAAGTTAAACTCACTCTTATTTGAACACTCACTTGTACGTAATATTTCACAAAGTTAGCTCCGATGTGACTCGTACGAGTAGCCGACACGAACTGCTCACCCGCTTTTTTTTTTTTCCTCGCGGGAGGAGGCAGTGAATCCTCATAGGGGGCGCGCCACCACAGTGGTCGCTATGACAACCCCCTGGTGCTTGGACGACCTTGCACCGGATACCACCCGCGCCCGGTCTACGGCGGGTGGTTATGTTGGACTCTGACAGAAGGCCAGCCTACCAACTAAACACTGCCTAATGCCTTTGGCCGGGCAGAAAGCCTGGGGCCCTATCGGCTTCATCGGGGCGCTCGCCCTCTCAGGGGAGGGGGCGGTCACCTGCTTGGCCGGGTGCCCCTTTTATAGCCACATGCCGCAATTTATTATTCAACTACCTACATTATTACAATAATGTTTAACAATACTTAATACGTTATTATATGGCATTGTAGATATATAATATGTAATCTATAGATATAATAATAGGCTTGGTGTGACGATGTACAAATAAATGCTAACAAAAACTTACTAAGTCATTGATTTAGAATAATACAATAACCGGCTTAACACAAATAGTCGAGTTTAGTTCTAGTAAAATCGACATCGAAAAATTCTGGCAAATTCACAGATTGTAAATTTCAGCATACATATTTGTTATCTATGAATTATTCATGTAAACAATATTTCAATGGTTGTAATGATCGCCAACGTGACGTGTTTTTAATATTCTTGTACATAAATATTCTGCCATGGAAATTGTCTGTGTAGTCAGCCAAGAAAACGTTTCTCTGGGGACATGGTCTAACATACACTGCAGGTCAAGCAAAGTGAATACTTAAGGGATATTAGGAGCGTTCGGTATGTTACGCAGTCCTTCCGCCGTCGACAAACTCCTAAATTCGTGCATGTTGGTACTAATAGCGTGTGGCATTTCTACATATCTGTTTTGTTTTACTTTTCAACATTTTTTTTTTTGCTAATATAGCTTATTATTTTGTTGTCAAACCTGGAAAGTTTTGGAAGTCTTTTTGTCTAGTTGGCATAACCACAGTAGGCATATTCTAAATATTCGATAGTTGCTATACGATATATCGAAATAAATCAATGTTTTGACAAATAATTTTTTTATTCGATATATTTATGAAAATATCGAACAAACAAACAAAACAAATATTACTCAATGATTTCAGTGTTGAATCAATTTTATTAACTGGTAGTAACACTTGTGTGTGGGCGCAGACAAAGCCATACATATGCATTCCATAGAGCAGATAGCCGATCAACATTTTCTTATCTATTCTTAACATAGATTAAGAATTCTTAATGTTGGCTACTTTTATGGTCCGTGTACATAATCTGTGGGTGTGTGGAGCCATACCGACAACTCCTTTGACCATTTTCCAGCTCCATCGCCAGACCCTTGTTGCCTTATTACACTATTAGTATAACTATCTTACTCTAGTTTTTGATTTTACTTTTACACATACGATACAAACAACAACAAGCTGTCTGCTTTTTATAAGAAAACGACAAAATTTTAGTGAACAATATTCGATATTTTTGAACGATACATCGAAAGGTATAGATATCACATTTCATATTAAAATGTATAAGTGTTATTTTATAGAAATCGCTCATCGTCTACAGATTTTAACATAATTTGCAGGTTGATACACTTTTTTTTAATTTTGTGCAAAAAAGTGTTAATAAATAAATAAATATAATACGAACTTGTTTAAAATTGTGAAGGAAATTGGTTCCTTCCAGTGGTTCCTTCCAGTACATGGTCTCCCGCCGTTGTCTTGTGAATAAATTGCGAAATGACGTAGCATCCTTGACATGCAAAAGTGATTGCAGAAACCTATTTGAAGAAATTTTAAATTTTGGTTTGAATTGATGTGTTTAAATCAAAACAAATAACTCAGTTCAAAAACGCAATCTTTTTACTTTAGCTGCGTTCTCATATCACTAATGCCCGGTTTCTGAATACCTTAGCTAAACTCTCAATAATTAATGATTCAACACTATTTTAATTCACATAAAATGACCACGTTCTAACCTCAAGATTCTTGACATAAACCACAGAGACATAAACGTCAAATAAAGTTATGGGACCGATAAACGACACTAACTGGTCAGTTAGGTTAATCTAAGATCAGAAACGATTTGTTGGGAGTTATCGAACTGATAGCGTTATTGAACAGATAAACCATTGACAAAATGTACTCAGAAACCGGGCATTAGTGTTTGTACCGCGCCGTGATGAGCGATCGCTCTCACTACAAGTCGTAGCCGTAGCCGACCATAGCCAGTCATTAGGACCCAGGCTTAGGCTGAGTTTGCTCGGTAAGTCACATAGATGGAATCTCTTTGATCGGTTTGACAAATCCAAGAGGATTCTCAGCCACAACAAAAAAAAAATCACAAGTCCATCTATCTCTATGTTTTCGTTTGCATCCGTGACTATTTAGTTTTCCATGAAGTGTACGGCCTCTGTCTGCTGCGAGTTACGTCTCCATCCTGTTTGCTTAGGCCAGTCCGCTCGGCAAATATCATTTGCCGACCGATTCCGCCATAATAGTTTTTTATTGGCCAATACAGCAAGCGAAGCCGTCCGAGATTGGACATGAATATTCTAATGGAAACTGGAACTTTTCTGCAGAACTCTACTGCTTAGAACTTGGTTATAAACGTTTTATATTTTATTGACAACTAGTTAGTGCTCGCGACTTCGTCTGCGCAAGACATTTATCGTCATATTTTAGATATTTCACACTTAAATATCGTATAAGCTATAATATTGTAAAATTTCATTGAAATTCATTAAGTAGTCTTTACGACGATCGAGACGCCGTCGGCGTTATGACATTATTACACTTCCACTCTTCGAGCATTTGCTTTTCGACTCCACTCTCTCCGGCTGTTTAAGGCAACAGAGAGAGGCGGGTGGCATACGACGCCCCCCTGAAGCACATCGGTACCCTCGGTTTTTTTATTCCATACGGTGGCAGACGAGCAAATGGCCCACCTGATGGTAAGTGGTAACTATCGCTCATGGATATCTGCAGTGCCAGAGGCACAGCTGAGCCGCTGCCTACCTGGAAAGAAATACTCTTTTTAAGCCTCGTTTGAAGTTAGACATATCGTAGCGCTCAGGAAACATCGCAGCTGGGAGCTCATTCCAGAGTTTTTCCAGAGGTGACGCAACTCACCGCCAGCTCGCACAAGCTGCCCTGAGGGAGACTGACCGCACTGGTGGGGCATTTATGGCAGTCAAGGGGCATTAAATGCCCCACCAGCGGGCGATGGGATCGTCACTTCCCTACGCACAACTATTTTTATTATTATGAGGGTGAAAAATAATTGTCTAGCAACTGTAATAATCAATATTACATTTATTATCAAGGCACTAACTCATATTGAACCCATCGATGCGCCTAACTGTATCGGGGCGATTAGGCGTTAGTCAACCACGGTGACCCAGTGAGGATTAGTATATCTATACTGGTACTATTTTACTGTAGAAGCATCGAAGTAGTACAGAAGGTGTTACATTTCGGACATCATCATCATCCTCTTGCCCATTTCCCATTATCTGGGGTCGGCGCAGTAGATCTTTTCCTTCCATTCCTCTCTATCAGCCGTCATTTCCATGCTTACTCCTTTCATTCTTATATCATTCTTCACACAATCGATCCATCTTTTATTCGGCCTTCCTCTGCCCGTGTATCCCTCCACTTTCATATTCAACATTCGCTTTGTGACATGACTTTCATCCCTCCGCATCACATGTCCAAACTATGCTAATCTACTTCCTCTCACTTTTTCTACCACTGGCGCTACTTTCAGGCTTCCTCTTATGTACTCATTCCTTATCTTATCCATCCTTGTCACACCACACATCCATGTCATCCACGTGTTACATTTCGGACAATTCGCACAGTATCTTAATTGTGTGAGTTGTCCGAAATATGACCATGTCAAGTGTGTCAAGTTAGCATCTATGCAGACGAAGTCACGCGCACTAGTAAGTATTTAAATAAAAATGATTTAGAGATGAAAAAAGTGTAAGCAATTAGGCAAAAAAGTACAACTACATTCACGATTTTTTTTTATGAAATAACTATAAATTTACGGTTTTCGGAGTTTTTCCTTTACTTGTGCTACTTTTACATTGCTTCTTGCCAATGGCAAAATATGCAATATAAATGGAAAATAAACGGCCATATCTCTTTATTGCGTTGATTTAGAAATTTGATTTTTTCACTGCTTTGAGAGTTGCGAGATCTGAGTATATGATATAAACTCTAAAAAATATAGTGATGACATATGTATGTAATTGACAAATAAAGAAAAGTAATTCTATATTCATCACTATGAACTGCTAGTGTTAAAGTATAGTGCTTTAGTCATCATCATTTGGAATTCCGAGGAAAAAAGCATTCGATTCTTAAATCTCCCTTTAAAGCGCTTTATAAGCGCAGCTAAAATGTCCAGAACTAGCGAGCGCCATGCTCTCTATCGCTTCGTCCGCCCCCGCTATCTAGCCCGTAAAGTTCTAGAAAGTAAAACAAAAAGGACAGATTTAAGACTGTTTATTTTTTATATGTTAGGAAGACTGACAAACAAATAAACTTATTACATTCAATCAATTTATCCCTGTTGTAAACGCGGCTGCTGCGAGTATTATTAGCGCAGTAAATAACCTGCAGTTAAAACATCGCAATTGGTTGAATAAAATAAATAATGTAAAATGAATGAACAGGAAGGAATAGACTTAAAGAAATTAGTATATTGATCTTAGTAGGTCAATTTATTTATGAAAATTAAATTTATGTTCATAAGAACCATAATAATTTTGATAAATATTTTCAAATTTATAAATTAAGCACGAGAAATAAAAATAAGTTTGCCGTTCCAACGTACAGAGTGCAAAAAACTAGAGGGTTTTTTTATAAGGAAGTTTCACAAAGTAATATTCATTTGCCTTTTCACAAATTTAAATCCTTTGTCAAAAATACTCTTATGAAAAATGTTATTATATTGTTAAGGGTTATTTGAACGATAACAATGGTTGGGTTTAATTTTAATAACTCAATAGTTACTCCATCTATATATAATGGGAACTTGTTTAAAATTTTAAAGGAAGTTAGGTTCAGACTATTTATTATTATTATTATTTATTTAACAGACAACATGATCCATGGGTTAGTTACAAATTTTCTTATTTTTATTGTTATTGGTATGGCATAATTTATTTGCAAACAACATTAAATATTCTTATATCTAATTATAATTTTAGTCCTCCTGCTGCCAAGAAAAACAGAAGCTTTATCTGAGACAAGCTTCTAATTGACGACTCTGTACAAAAACAGGGAGAAAAAAAATAGCTTTTGCTAGTTTCTTGCTGGTTCTTTCCAGTGCAAGGTCTCCCGTTGTAGACTTGAGAACCAATGGCGTAGCATTTTTGACGTGCAGTAGTGATTGTAGAAATCCCACTTGAAGAATGAATTTTTAATGTTGATTTTGGAAAACAGGAATAAGGAAATAGTCAAAGACCTATCATTATTTGGTATTTTAATTAGCGATGGGCGACTCGAGTTATTTAACTCGAGTAACTCGGGCTAGACCGTAAGCGAGTCAGCCCGAGTTAAAATATCTGCAACCCGAGTTGACTCGAAGAACGAGCGCGGCGAGTGGCGACTGTGGCGAGCGCCGCGAGCCGTACGTTCGGGTTGGCGGCCCGAAGCTAGGCCGGGCCGGGCTGCCCGGCCGCCTAGCCCGCGAGTCGCGAGTTCCGAACGACTCCGAGTGAGCCCGAATCTGCCCGACGACCGAACGTCCGAGCCGCGAGAGAAAGAGATAATTCTCGTTGTTGGTTTCTTATCAGACGGTTAGTCAGAATTTGAGATAGCCGGCTCGCTTATTTGTTTTGTTTACATTTTTGTTATTGTTGCTTTGTTCGTTGTTTATTGTTTTGTTGCAGTTTGATTAGTTTAAGTGTTGTTCGTTTTGTTGAATTTAATAAGTTTAAAATGGCTCCTGGATATCTAAACGTCTGATTTTTGAATGGGCTCAATTTTATTGACTCGACGCCACGCAACGCCGCTTGGCCCGTACGGCGAACCGTAAACGATGCACCTAGTTGAGCATATACTGACTCGGACGGACGACCCGAGGACGCGGCGACGCGACGGATCTTAAGGCAGACGGAGTCAAGTCAACTCAAGTTGCAGCCCGAGTTGGTAACCGGGTCAGCTCGAGTTACTAGAGTTACCAAAAAGTCGACTCGGCCCTTCGCTAATTTTAATACAATAGGATGTAAATAAATTAAGGATTATAATTAAATCAATAGACACACTCAAAATCGAGACCGTGTACCAGAATTTAAAAATGGTAATATATGCCAGACGAGAGAAGCGCACACACGAGTTTGTTTTTATATAACCCTAGCTGGTTTCTGCTTGCTTAGGATTGCTGTGGCTCTATCCGCCATGACGCGATTTGTGTTTATAGATAGATAAAGCGTCTATTAATTTCTGCAAAATACACATAAATATCTAGTAAAATGGCTGAGCGTCTGCAAAATGTAGCCATTAGGTTCATTTTCAATTTGCGTAAGTTTGACCATGTTTCTAACTATCGCTCTCAACTAAAATGGTTACCTATTCGCCAGCGCAGAGACTTACATGTTTTATTTCTACTGTACAATATTTCTTACCTTCCAACATCTCTATCCTACCTTAAATCTTTGTTCACTTTTCGATCCAATTCGTCATGTCGTGTCGTGCGTCTTATTTTAATCTGACTCTGGATATAACGCACCGAAGTACCGATTTTTCCTCGTATTCTTTTTCGGCTTATGCTGTTTGGTCGTGGAATTCTCTCCGGAGGGCATTAGGAGAGCGCGAACGCTGGAGTCCTTTAAGAATCAAGTCCGTGTTCACTTCCTGTCAAAGATTCCTTAACTTAAACTAGTTATAGCCTATTGTCCTCTCCAATTATTGCACCCATCCTATATTTAAAACTCCGTTTAATAATATAATAGCTATAAGGTCGCCTTTTGTACTTTTGTTGTTTTCTTTATTGACGTGACAACGTCTTAAATTAGGTTGCGGCTGGGAGTCACTTATGAAAAAGTGTAACGCTCGGTAACGTTACGATGAGTCACCGAACGAGAGAGAGGCCCGCCGAATGCCTTGCGTCTCTCTCCCACTCAACTATGATCGGTCTGCCGCGCGCGCAGCACTAGAGAATTAGGCGCATTGAATCGGCGCATGCTTGTGTCTCTGTCTTTGTCTTTCTCGAACGTTCTTGGCGTTGGAAAAACAAGAAAGCGTCATAATACAAGTTCACACGTGTGGTTAAAGTATCGTCAGCTGTGTCTGTAGTGAAAATGTGGAGTGCTTAGATTCGTCATTTACAACAACTACAACAATAAAGGTAAATAATTGTACACTGATATTTCATTATCGTAAACTATGATTGATTGATTAATTGTTAGATTGACACAAAAGTTGAGAAACTGAGTTTTTTCATTCAATTCCTTGTTCCTATTGTGCAATTTAATTATATTCATATCAATAAATATTCTACCGAGAAAAAGACGTTGTCACGTAAAATCTTCGCCCGTAAAACCGACTTTACAGGCAACCATTTTTTTTCTTGTATATTTTATGTATACAATTAGGAGTTACGTTATGTTAATAATTGAGAAAAAAACCTAAATTTAGACACTATAAATATGCGTATGCGGCAGAAAGCATAAGGCTAAGGCTTGACTAATTATTTGCCTAATTTAAGCAAATCACCCATTTTTAGTCATCATATTTTTGAGTGAAGTAGAGCTTTGTAAATCGAGCAGATAAAAGCCATGAATAGTAAAAAGAACCGCATGAGATCATAGCAATCGAGACAATTATTTTAAAGTGTCAATTAAGAGAGTTACAAGCGAGTTATTAGTTTCGTAGATCTAAGCATACATAGATACAGACAGACAGCGGATAGCGACTTTGTTTTATACTATGTAGTGATAGTGATACATTGCTGAGCGATATTGTCAGGAGATGAAACAATTAACATTGTGCCGGTGTTGTAAATGGAACAATATGAAGCTACCATTTTAGGTAATTGATACATACAGAACCTGAAGCAGTCCTAAGTAAGCAAGGTACAAAACAAAGAGACCTAAGCAAAACAATTTTCAGATTGTTGACACTCTCAACGATTTAATAACGAACATGATTAGTATTCACCATTTAATAAACAGCTACGTTCGCTTAATAAACATTGCCTTTCCAAGACTGACTAGCTAATTTGGCGATTTCGCATTCAAACGAAAATAGTTTTACTTGCCAGAACAGTATTAAGACGAGACATACATTTAAGGGAGGAAATTTACGTGTATCGCACCCAATGCCGCCAAGACAGAACGCGTTACGAGACGACACGACATATAAGTATATAATACTAGCGACCCGCCCCGGCTTCGCACGGGTGCAGTGAAAAAATGGTTATGGTGGGTTATCCCTAAGAGATAGACATATACCATCGCGGACTTTTTTGTGGATTTTTGTAAGTTGTACAATACTGTAGTACATTATTTTGGTCTATCTCGTAGGGTTCAGCCAGCGTTTGCAATATAAGCGCAAAAAAACGTGCTTATTTAGGACATCACATTAGAAACCTTTAAATTTATCAGTGTTTCTCTACTATATATATGCATTTATTATACATACAACCTTCCTTAAGAATCACTCTATCTATTAAAAAAAACCGCGCCAAAATCCGTTGCGTAGTTTTAAAGATCTAAGCATACATACGGACATACAGCGAAAGCGACTTTGTTTTATACTATGTATTGATAATAATATAATATAATAATAATTTATTTATTATTAACATTGGTCATGTACATATACAAAGATCTTTGATATAAATAAAAATATAGTAAATATTAAAATACCTGAACAAGGTTAAGCCTGTGTTTTAGGCGAATAAATGCTTACATGCTAAATTGCATAGGCATAAACTACAATGTTTAATCACAATAAATCTTGATAAGTTTCATAATAATCATACCCAGTGATGACTAACTAATTAACCTAATCTGAGTAATATAATAGTAGCGCACTATTTATATGCTATATATATATTTAAGTTTGCCATAACTAAGTGATAAATAAACTATTTGATAGAAAATGTCGAGAACATGTTTCCAAAATCCATTGAAGTGCTCAGTATCTACTTATTCAAGAAAGAGTTTTAATGTTCCCTCTTCATATGCCTTAAGACACCATAGCTTGGAAAGGAGTTATGTAGCTCGGGACCTAGGGGTTGTACATGATTCGAAGCTTCTCTTTGGCGATCACGTTGAGAGTATAGTAAAAAAGGCGTTCAAAGCTTTGGGGTTTCTGATGCGAAGCAGCAGCAGTTTCAAAGAAATTAAAATTATTAAAATTTTATATTGCACGTTTGTGAGAAGCATCCTGGAATATTGCTCTGAAATCTGGAATCCGCGATATATAAAGTACATCCAGCGCATTGAACGACTTCAAATGAAATTTGTAAAGTTTTTTATGTTATCGTCTTGGAATCGGCTATGACTCCGAAAATTACCGAAATTTGTGCTCTCGCTTTCACCTGCTTTCTTTAGTCAAAAGACGGGAAGTAGCAGATGTAATATACCTTTTGAAAATTCTACAAGGAAAAATTGACTCTCCTGAATTGTTATCAAAATTGAAATTCAACGTACCATCTAGGTCTACCAGGCACTATACCCCCTTTACATCTCGGTGGCCGCGTCGAACTATCGGCAAAACTCTTTCTTGTTGCGAGCTAGTAAGGCTTTAAATGATTTGTGTAAATGTAAAAACATTGATATATATAATTGTAGCTTGGCGACAGTGAGGCGTGTACTTAGTGAGGATTTTTAAGATGATTAGTTCGGATCTTAAATATTTAATAGTAATTGTTCACACCTAATCTTATTTCAATGTATGTTTCCATACGTGAAGACCCATTATTAGCTAACTGTTATATAATATAATAATAATAATAATAAAGCCATTTATTCCATATCATAATTTTTTACATTACTGTATTTGTTAGTAAGTTATAGCTTGAAATTAAGAAAAAGATACTTATAATTAATGTTAGTATTGTTTATGAGATATGGACCCCTGTTTGGGTAAAGGCCTCCTCCATCCTTTTCCATGACTCCCTGTCTTTGCCTGACTTCATCCAGTCGTCTCCTGCGACCTTTGTTATGTCATCAGCCCACCGTCTTAGTTGCCGACCAACATTCCTTTTCCCCTCAGGTCCTTTCCATCGTGTGGCTTCAATGGTCCATCTTCTATCTGAGTATCTAGAGATGTGCCCGGCCCATCTCCACTTTAATAAGAGTGCGTGCTCGAGAGCGTCTGTAAGTTTAGTTTTTTGACGAATGTCTTGGTTCTTAATTTTGTGTATTTTCCTAATTTTTAGCATACTTCTTTCCATTGCTGTTTGACTGCATTTGATCTTTTGTTTTATTTTGTTTGTGAATACCCAGGTTTGGCAGCCATACAGCAAGCAGGGTAAAAGGCATGTATCATATATTGTCCTTTTCATGTGCAAGTTATAGTTCCCTTTTAGGATTTCTCTTAATGCCCAAAATTTCTTCCAAGTTGCGTTAATTCTTCTTGTTACTTCTTCTTCATTGCTTGACGTTTTTAATGAAATTTGTTTTCCCAAGTAGATATATTTACTGACGTATTCTATAATATTGCCTTTTATCGCTATCGGGCGTTCACGATTGTTGGTAATTATCTTAGTCTTATCTACATTCATTTCTAGGCCGATTTTGGAGCTTTCGCAGTCAAGTGATGTCATCATTTCTTCTAGGTCTTTTGCAGTTTCAGCTAATACAACAATGTCATCAGCGAATCTCAGATGGTTCAAATAGTGTCCGTTGATGTACACTCCCCTGTTTTTCCAGTCTAGTTTTTGAAAAATGCTTTCAAGTACTGCTATGAACAATTTTGGGGATAGAGGATCTCCTTGCCTGACGCCTCTTTCTATGTTTATTTCATCTCCTCTATTTTCTAATTTTATTCTGCTCGTGCTTTTTGTATAGATATATTTCAAGATATTAATGTATTTAGAATTAATATTAGATTGTTGCAATGCATTCCAGATTGAACAGTGACTGATACTGTCAAAAGCTTTGCTGTAGTCAATGAAGGCCACATACAGAGGTCTATTGTATTCTCTGTACTTTTCTATAACCTGTTCTAATGTCTGTATATGGTCCATTGTACTAAAGCTTGATCTGAATCCCGCTTGTTCTTTTGGTTGTTGTTTGTCAATGACGTCGGATATTCTCTTTAATATTACTGATGAGAATAATTTGTATATACTTGCCAACAGACTTATGGGTCTATAATTCCCTATGTCCAAGGGGTTCCCTTTTTTGAAGAGCAAAATTATGTCTGATGTGCACCATTGTGATGGTACTTTTTCTTCGTCCAGTATCATATTAAAAAGTTGCGTTAAATGGCGAGTTAAGATAGGTGCTCCTATTTTAAGGGCTTCGTTGCATATTCCATCCGGTCCGGGACTCTTCTCAGCCTTCAGCTTTTTTATATGTTCGTGAACTTCGGAGTCTTCTATTGGTCTGATGCAGTCACTCGTATTTATGTGAGTTACTGCTTCCATTTTAGTGTTATTTTGTTTCCTGTATAAGTTTTTGTAATATCTTGTTGCATGGCTTATAACATCTCTTCTAGATTTTGTTTCCTGTGAGTTGCGCTCAAGTTTTTGAATCCATGATCTGAATGTAGTTAATTCTTTGTAGGCTTTTTTAACACTTCTAAATTTCTCGATGTTTTTTGAAATAATCTTGAATCTATAATTGTTATAGTCCTTACGGATTGATCTATTAGCCTCTTTGTATATTCTACTAAGTTCTTCTTTCATCTTTTTATTTTTATTCTTTGTGTTTAGTAGTTCCGTGCGCCTTTTTATAAGTTGGACTGTGTCTTCAGAGAAAATATTGTGTTGATCAGGCTTTGTAGTGATTTTGCATTTTAAGCTCTCTGTTATACCTCTTTCCAGGATATTGTAGTATGTTTGGGTGTCGATACACTCTGTTTCTATAAATTCTGTGTGTGCCCGTAGATTTTCGATGTAATTTTTGATTTCTGCTTCTGTCTTAGGGATTTTAGGTGGTGTCGTGTAGGTTTTTCTGCTCTTTATTGGACGATTTAAACGTAGTGTTGCTCTCACTAGTCTGTGGTCAGAAGGGAAATTGAATTTGCTTAGTACTTCAATATTGGTTATCAGTTTATGGTGGTTTATCATAATAAAATCTATTTCATTTTTAGTCTTTTGGTCAGGTGATAACCATGTCCATCTACGGTTGTTCTTCTTTTTAAAAAATGAGTTCATTATTGACAATTTGTGTTGGTAAGCGTAGCTTAAGAGACGTTCACCTCTTTCATTGCACACTCCATAACCATATTCTCCCATTATTGGGTAATAGTTTGCTTGTGGACAACCAATTTTTGCATTGAAATCTCCCATGACTACCACCTTTCCTTCGGTCTTGGTGTGAGCATATTCAATGTCTCTGTAAAATTCTTCAATTTCTTCTTCCGTTGATCTCTCTGTCGGTGAATATACTTGAATTATTGATAAGGAGAAGCACTCAAATTTTACTTGCAGGAGTGCTACTCTTTCTGAGATTCCTAGAAAGTTGGTAATATTGTTTTTATATTTTTTCTTGATCAGGAATCCTACTCCATGTAATCCTTTAGTTTCACCGATGTAGCAAAAAATGAGGTTGTTGTATTCTTCAATCCTACATCCCATTTTTCGGATTTCTGCGAGACCTAGAATATCCCAGTTGATATTTTCTAGAGCGTTAGTTAATTCAAGGAATCGTTCTGTTGATGCAAGTGATCTTACATTATAAGTGCAAATTTTGAGGGTTTGTTTTATATCTTGATCTGTTTCTGTATTTGGTGGAGGGTTGTAGTCTGATTCCCCACGAGGACAAGTCGGGTTGGGGAATGTTTTGTTACTGTTACCTTTAAGTTTTTGTTTATTCGATGTTTTGTTCCGGTGGCTGATGGCAATATCCTATGCGTTCTGTTTAGTTGGTGAGTTAGCTGAAGGCAAAGAGTTACTTCTATGCCTCATTAAATCAAAAGCATTAAGACGATGTGTTTTAGTTGACACTTGTTGTTTACGGGGATGTTCTTTTGCATTGGGCGAGGTTGACGGTGCCCTTTTACGTTTCTCATTTCCTGGTTTCCCCTGTTTGATAACTAACTTGTCATAATTTATGTATGCATAATTTCCTTTCTTCCTTTCTTCTTCCAGTTTAGGCTGTAGTTTTTTTCTCATGTCAAGGATTTCTTTCGGGTAGTCTTCAGACACATATACATTTTTCAGTTTCTTTTTATTTGCCATTATTGAGTTTTTCTTCCAGAAGTTTACAAATGCTAAGAGGATTGGCCTGACTTTCTCATTTTCTATGTTGTTTTTACCAATTCTGTAGATCGTGTTTATGTCTCTGTCTTCTATGGTTATATTTAGGTCGTCTTTAAATTTCTTTATTATGATTTCGATGAGATTGTCGGTCGATTTTTCAGTTTCTTTTACTCCATATAAAATTAGGTTGTTAGATCGTTTATGTTTTTCTAGATTTTTTATCTTTTCCTTTAAATTCTCATTTTCTGACCTTAATTCCTGCATTTCAACTTTAAAAGGAACTAATTTTTCATCAATTCGTCTCATGATGTCATCAGTTTGTTTTGACATTTCTATTTTCATTTGATCGAAAAAAGATTGAAGGTTTTCCATATTCGCTACTATCCTTTGCATGGAATGGAACGTAATAACAAGCCGTGGTCGCAGCTTAATGAGTGAGGTCGTTGTGTTGGTAGTACTGAACTGACGTTATCAAAGTCTGTGTCTATAGTCAGTTGACAGATAACCTCTAAAATTTCTGCAACATTATATCCACTGAATAATCACTTTGATGTCACAGTTTCCTCAGATCTTCTTATTTTGCAGTGTAGTTTAACACAATATGTGTGTAATTCGAAAACTTCTACACAGGATTTCACAGTATGTATATAGTTTAAACGTTAAATTGGAGCACGATAAACACTATGTCTTTACGTCTCTAAATAAATGGATACGCAACGATTTTCAATTTCAAATCCAAAGTTTGTTTAATTTAGTCCTAATTAATGTAGGTTATATAATATATATATATATATATGTTTGTTTTATGTGCTGTCGGTCTTCCAAAACAATAATAAATAATAAATAAATAAACATAATATCTATTTACAGACTGCAAGCAACTCTTCTGTCTCTTCGTAAGTTAAGTTTTGAATGTGGTTGTACAGGATTTGTTTACAATTACAGTAATTTAAATCATATATTTTATATCATAATCATATCATAATCATAAAACTCTATTTAACTTATGAATCATTAGAAAAGGACCAAGAAATGGAAAAACTCTATTTGTAAATTTATATTTTGAGGTAAAATTCCTATAGCAGACGATATCTTTCCGCCTTATACTTGCCTTGCCTATATTTACATTATAGGCAAGAGCAGTATGTTGTTTTAATACTGAGTGCATTATAAAAAGCTGGCGGACAGTCAACACATTGCACTGTTCATATAATAAATGCGTAGGGTAGTAAAAGGGAAGAACATTATATATTTTTAAAATCGCTCGCTGGGCTCTTTCCAAAGGAAGTAGAATAGTTTTTAGTGCTCCACCCCAAGTAGTGATGCAGTATTGGATTATAGACTGGCATAGGGCTAGGTAGACTTGTTTTACTAATTTTTCGTCTGCAATGGATCTAAGTTTTTTAAAAATATACATTAACTTACGTACTCGGTTAACTAAATTTTCTACGTGAAGTCTAAAAGAGAGTGTGTCATCAATAAATATACCGAGATATTACACACTACGTGATTTTTGAATAGTGGGACAGTTACAGGTGTTGACTGCGATGTTATTACATAGATGTGCATATATGTTTGGGTGATGATTTCGCATGACGAAGTGAATATATTTTGTTTTGTCAGCATTCAATGTTAATGAATTAACGAAGCCAATTATTTACAGCATTAAAACCTTGCTGTGCATTAGAATATAACTCTGCGATTGCTTGCGCAGTAAATACTAGAGCTGTGTCATCGGCATTAGATATGATTTTTCCGCATTTTATATTAATTTTTAATAGGTCATTTATATAAATTAGGAATAGTGTCGGACCGAGGATACTTCCTTGAGGAATGCCAAATTTCATGTTGTTTTGATCATCACTGATTACCTTACCAATCTTCATACACTGACTGCGCTCACACAGATAATTTTAAAAAATGTTCAATTGGCTTCCTCTTGTCTGTCGCTTACCATATTACATGAATGAAATCAATACACTTCTGAGGCCGACACGTAAATATGTTTAAAGCGTAAAACATACATATGTTTATTATGCGCTCCGCACATCTCAACTTCCGTAAACACATGTTTACGGAAGTTGAGATGTGCGGAGCGCGGGGCGACAGGTATGGACGCAAGCGACAGCGCTACGAGGTCAGTGTTGCCAACTTAGCGACTTCATCATTAGATTAAGCGACATTTTACTATTAACAAAATAATTAATTAATATATTATTTATAAATTAATAAATAAAGAATAAATAATTTCGGCTTTTCTACCGACATTCGAACATCTTACTGACATTATCAATACATAGTATAAAACAAAGTCGCTTTCGCTGTATGTCCGTATGTATGCTTAGATCTTTAAAACTACGCAACGGATTTTGACGCGGTTTTTTTTTAATAGATAGAGTGATTCTTAAGGAAGGTTTGTATGTATAATAAATGCATAATATAGTAGAGAAACACTGATAAATTTAAAGGTTTCTAATGTGATGTCGTAAATAAGCACGTTTTTTTGCGCTTATATTGCAAACGCTGGCTGAACCCTACGAGATAGACCAAAATAATGTACTACAGTATTGTACAACTTACAAAAATCCACAAAAAAGTCCGCGATGGTATATGTCTATCTCTTAGGGATAACCCACCATAACCATTTTTTTACTGCACCCGTGCGAAGCCGGGGCGGGTCGCTAGTTACTAATAAAAGAGACTATTATATTACTGTTTTATTTACTTTTGCACAATACTATTACAATCTCTTAATCTCGTAACTACTGTAACATCAACTATATTCAATGTTTGTCAACTATTTTCTGTATTTTCTTGTTTTCGTAAACTGCGCAGTATATGTCAGTCGTCTTGTTCACAGAGTAGTCTATTCTTAGATTTTTTTTTTGGGTAAGATCCTTTCTACATTCCGATTCTCACAAATAAGCACGCTGCTGCAACCATTACAATTATTGAATTTCGAAAAGTCATATAAATAATAATAACAACGAATATAATAAGAAGTAATAGCTCTTCAAATTTGAACGCGATCGTTAAAAGCTGCAAAATATCATATAGTCTAGTAAAAAAAAATGTAATAATAAATAATGAATATTTCTTACTTTTACACCAAGTAGCTTAGCCCAAATTAAGCACTATAAGCTTGTGTTATGGAATCTGTGACTAACGTAACGTACAAACGCTCGTATTCATCACACAATCATCTGCCTCCACCGGGACTCGAACCCGGGACCTCAGAGATGACTATGAACTACCACATAATTATGAATTATGCATTACATTGTGTCACCTGTCACTGATTTATATTAAAATTTATGATTTGAGGCTGGGGGCGCTACTGAGTTAGTAAATTTTACTGATTCTGTGAACGTCACTTTCTACTTTTTGTCATTTCTTATATGAATTTTGAATTTTATTCTAGTACTGTTTTTAATTAGCCGATAAACAAATTGTCGAAGATTGGAAGTTTCAATTAAAACATCCCCACTAGGTACTCGCGCTCCCGACACATTGTCACCACTGCGCATCCGACCTCGACTCGGCCCAGCACACGCTGGCGGAGTGCCCCGCGTGGGCCTCCGAGCGCCGAGTCTTGGTCGCAGAGATCGGGAAGATCTGTCTCCGCCGGCATTGATTGCGGCAATGCTGGCGGACGAGGGAGGTTGGAGGGCTGTGGCCTCCTTCTGTGAAGCAGTGATGCTCCAGAAGGAGGCCGCCGAGCGGGGTCGGGAGATGGCCGATCCCGCTCGAAGAAGGCGGCGCCGGGCTCGGTAGCACAGCTGCGGCGCCGCCGCGGGTCGCCGGCGGGCGCGAGGAAGTCGCGACTGCTACGGCGACCCGGAATGGACCACGCCCCTTCCGTGGCCGGGGGGCGTCGTCGGTGGAGGAGACTGGGGGAGGTAGTGTAGCCTCCCCCGAGGAGGGCTCCCCTCTAGGCAGGGGAGCGGAGGCTGGGGGTTCCCGGAAGTGGCTTGATGTTCCCGGGGGCTCCCTACACGCCTGAGGAAGGCCATCCCTGAGGTTTTTAGTGGGTAGGCCTCCCCCTTCTGGGGAGGAGAGCCCCACATAACCGCCGGCTCGCCACAGCCGGGGTATGCAATTTAATGCATTTTCCTCAGGGGAACAAAAAAAAAAAAAGGTACTCGCGCTCCATCGACATGCACTACGATTTAAATTTTCCGTCTACCGAGTCTCTTATTAAAGATCTAGCAACTTGCTATTTCGCTAGCGCCTTAAATTACCCAAATCCGCTTATTCGAAAAGCGCTAAATTATTTACCCAGAGAGAGCGTCTCGACTAGACATCGCCGTCTGAGGAATATGTAACCAACCCACTCGACTCCATCACTCCAGCAAACCAATCCCTCCCGCCAGGTAACAATTGCGTCACCTTACACACCATACATCCGCGTATCTTACCCTCATACCGCGCTCATCGGTGATCGCGAAGATATAGACCACACGTACCCCGTCAAACTGATAACCGGTACTGTCGCGTACCACATCAGTTCTAACCCCAAAACAATACTATCAACTCTGTCCTTATACTGGAGTGCCATAACACGCTCCAAGCCATTGCAGACACAAAACGGGTAACCCTGCAATGGATAAAAGGACACAGTGACTCACTCGGAAACGACACGGCAGATGAGTTGGCAAAAAGGTGCTTCAACACGAAAGTGTATGGACCAGAACCCCTAATGCCCATTCCACAGGCAGAAGTAAAAACCTGGCTGCGCAAGAGAACAGAGGAACTATACCTAAAAGCATGGATAGCCAAGGAGGGGTGCAAGCGAACAAAGGAAGCTTGCCCGTTCCCTTATCAAACTAAAGAGAGACAAGATCCGAAAGGTCATAGCTACCATAACTGGACATTGCCTTTTAAACAAACACCTGTACACAATGGGTATAACAGACAGCCCCTTGTGCAGAGGGTGCATGGAGGCTGAGGAAACGCCACAGCATGTTCTTATGGAATCCCCCCATTCCCCGGCGTCCCTGCCAGAAGCATGCAGCAGCCCACGGAGGCTGCTGGCGTTCTGGGAGGAACTGGGATGGATGGAGTAGGAAGGAGGCAGACGCAGGAGCCTTCTCCTATACGCATAATGGCCCAATCATGAGGCTAAGTGCGGTGGAGCCCAGCTAAACTAACTAACTAACCCTCCACGACACGAGTATCACTACATAGTATAAAACAAAGTCGCTCTCCGCCGTCTGTCTGTCTTGTATGCTTAAATCTTGAAACTACGCAACGGATTCTGATGCGGTTTTAATAGATAGAGTGATTCTTAAGGAAGGTTTATATGTATAATACATGCATAATATAGTAGAGAAACACTATTAAATTTAGAGGATTCTAATGTGATGTCCTAATTGTAACGATTGTAACGAAAAAGAAGATTTAATACATCTATTGTTATACTGCAAAAGTATGAGGAGGAAAGGCTAAGATTGATGTCAGACACAAATACTTGTAGGAGTAACTTATATTTTCTCTTCCATTCTGTATTTAGTAGATCTGTAACTAACGAATAGTGTCTATCTATTGTATTGTTCCAAATATGTAGTTTTTTTTTTGTAAATTATGTATTATATTTGTTGTGGCCGACTTAACCCTTAGGATTGTATGGCAAATAAAGATTTAAAAAAAATGTGATGTCGAAAATAAGCACGTTTTTTTGCGCTTATATTGGAAAAACACTGGCTGAACCCTACGAGTCAAGAGTAACCTCTAAGCAAAACATGTTTGTATTGTCTAATAACAAAAAAAACTGTGAACGTTGTGTGTAAGGATATTTTGTAGTAGGTATATTTACATAAGCATTGCACCCGTGCGAAGCCGGGGCGGGTCGCTAGTAAATAAACAAGTCTCTTTGTCAGAGACTCAATAAAATGATCGTACAGTAAATGCTAATTTAGTTCGATTCCAAAATTTTTTGCAATTTCCGTTTCGCATTTGTTATTAGCGATTCTAATGTTCCGAGCATTGGCCATCAGTGACCTGTGAGTTGAACGTACTCATCCAGTTCATTAAAACGACTAACGACGTCCCCTACCTCTCCTAAAACACCCTCTTAATATTTTACAGGACGCTGCAAGCTAGATTAGTTTTTCGGCGTTTGGCTTCGTCTCTCGAGGTAGCTTTACGTCCATTAATGGTCCAAAATAGCCGGCGCAATGGACGGCGATAAAAGATAGGGCGCAGCTCCCGGCGGACCTCGTAAAGGACATAGTCGACAGAAACGAGTAAGTTAACTTTGACACCGTGCTAGTGAAGTGAAGTCTTACTCATAGATCAACAGACAGAAATAACCTGGGTATGAAAAGTCCTCCATGCATCTGTGACCATCGCCTCATTTTTTTTATAGGATAGGGCAGCAAACGAGCAAATGGATCACCTGATGGTAAGCGATAACCGTTGCCCATGGACACCCGCAACACCAGAGGAGTCACAGATGCGTTGCCGGCCTGTTAAAAGGGAATAAGGGGGGAAGGGGGGTTGGGCCTCCGGTACCCTCACTCACTCGGCGAAGTACAGCGCAAGCGCTATTTTACGCCGGTTTTCTATGAGGCCGTGGTATCACTCCGGTCTAGACCTGAGTCGATCGCGATTGATCAAATCACTGTGATTCGATCGCGTAGCATTTATGAATGATCGAGTCACGACCCACGAAAAGATTCGATCACCGAGATCGACTGGGTCACGGTGACTCGGTCCTGAGTCACGATCATTTATGTAGTACCTGTGAATTGAAAACAAATTGTTACAATTTATTTTCGTTTTTATCCTTGTAAATGTTTACTTACCACATTATGAAAAGTTAATAGTGGTAATTAATAGCAAATCAATCATTAAATTGCAAAATGACCAATCGTGATGGATTTATATCCATTTACGAAAGTCTTTAAGCGATACAAAAAAACAATAACAATTCAGTGAGTTTTTCGCAGAATTCATCTATGTATGACAGACGCGTATTTTATTTCATTTATAAAATTTACGTCTAGCAATGAACATTATGAGATATAAAATGTGTGTTAAAAGTTATCTATTTATATATAACATAATCATGTAATAATCGTATCTAAAATATTTGAGTACCAAATTTTCTCGTAGCCCAACCAAACGAGCGTGATCCAAAACGTACAATAGCCACCCGATCGGAGACCCGAGACCTGTTGAACACCCAACCCGCTACCTCAATCAATCGATCATTTGATCGAATCATTGTGATCGAATCACCAAGCGAATGGGTCGCGATCGACCCGGGTCGCAACAAATGATCGATCGACACAGGCCTACTCCGGTCGAGCCGGGCCAATTCGTGCCGAAGCATGGCTCTCCCACGGTAAAAACAGCACATTGTAGCACTTAGCATTAATGATATAAAGATTGAGATTGGACCATTTGTATCCGGATCAGTACAAAGATTCGAATCAGTAAGTTGCTTCATTTGCATCATTTGTATCGGTGACTCTGAACCGTTTTAATCGGTTAACTGATACAAATGACACAAATTGACATTGTCAATCGTGTAAGCGTCGCGTATCGAATGAAACCGAGATGTAATTGAGCGACGTGATCGGAAGCGCTCTGATTCTGGAGACGTATTTTTGAATAATTAGACGTGAATTTGGAATTCGAATACGAATACAAATCGTGCGCGAATTATTTTCTACTGCTTACAATTTTATAGATTTTTGAATCACTCGAATTCAGTGTTGTCATTAAAAACAAATTATTAATTCGATTCTGTTTCACACAGAAAATTAAAAATCACAACAAAAATTGAAATATATGTACTCAAACAATATTTACTTATTATTATGTACCTATTTATAAGCTTTACATTAACCAGAGTAAAGGAGATGTCCCATATTGGTTTATAGTAACTAACTCGGGTAAATTTAATATATTTGGATAGAAGGCTCTAAAAGAAAGTAATCGCCGTAAGTCATATTATTTTCGAGACCCCCGTTTTTTAATAATTCGTATTCTAGTATAATAAAAAATGAAATATCTTTAATGCAATAATTACACATTGCTTAAAACAAATTATCAACAAGCCTTTTAAAAATCTAAATACATACATAATTGCTTTGATGAACCGAATATTTCTAATTTTGAGAAGTTTTTAACTAACAAAATATAGGGACTGCTATGTTACTTAATGTATGTTATCTAGAGCCAGAAAAAATATTAATAAAAAATCAACTGCCAAGTCAGGCACCTGCTGTCAATGTCATAGTTTTGATTTTATGATTATGATCAGACCGAGTAAAAAATGTATTCTATGATTCAACTCAACAGACAATGTCAAACATAGAGTAAGATACCGGTAGTCACAGATTAATAAAAACATCATTAAGGTGTTGCCATAATGAAATATTTCTTATAAACATGTTTTATTTATTTAAAAATAATTGAGGGTGGTAAAAATATTTCTTTTATTTGTTTCATACTTCATATTTTTTCGGCTTTCAATTTAATGTAGTTTGGTGTTTATTAGTTGACGCTGATTACAAAAAACCAACCTCCTTGTAATAAGAGGACATCTCCTTTATTACTGTCAACGTCACTTCAGCGTTGAATATTCTACTAGTAAAAATAAAAAAACGAATGAGTTGAACCACTCGTTGAACAACGCACGAAATGAAAATTCAGAAATAGTGGATTCGGTAATTCGTATACGAATCTCACGATTTCGAATGCGAATTGCTTTTCAAGTGTTTCAAAAATTCGTCTCCTGAACTATTTACTTATCTGATCGTGCGAGCGCCGCATGCTGATTGAAACCGAGATGCAATTGAGCGAGCGATTCATTTGAAGCGCTGTTAGAGATTTGAATCAGTGAATCACTTGGAAGAAACGACTCACTGAGTTGTTTCTGTAAATATTGACACATCTCTACTTAGCATGGCGACCCTATCAAATAAATTAGTTGTGCAGCATATGCATATGATAAGACATCTTACATATGTTGAAACGGCAATATTAATTTACTTTAGTTATTTTCACAATGTTATGTCCTATGGTTTACTATTATGGGGGTCGGTTGCCAGCATAGAAAGTATTTTAGTTTTTTAAAAAAGAGCAGTTCGAGCTATTAATAATTTACGAGCAAGGGATGCTCTTAGAAATTTATTTAAAGAGATACAATAATTTTAGCAGGTGAGTAATACATTTCAATTTGGTGAACTCGACAAAAAATGAACGTGTAGTAGTGGTTTGATTATATCAGATGATGATCATAGGCGAGTAAAATAATAAATTCAACTTACACGATACAAAAGTTGATGTATTCTTGACCACTTACGATGTATACATGAGAAGCAAATTCCAATACACAATCATAGGTTTTTATAGCTCTCGACAGAGATAAGCAGCTAAGCACAAGCACAGAATACAGCTAGAGAATTAGCACAAAAAGATACAGTTAGATACTGGCTAAATAACATAAGCAAAGCGTAAATATTTAATAATATGCGTTAGCGAAAAAGCAACAATCTAACGGTTAATCTCTGACAGCTAGCTTGACCTCTGCGCATACGCACAAGGACGTCTTGTACATAATGCAATAGTGAGCAAGCCTTGTCGATAAACTCTATCGACAAGTATATCGACATGTCGATATAATCAATGTGAAAGTATCGACTAGTCGATATGCAACAATGTTTGATATAATGAAAACTACTATGTGTAGATTGTGTATTATAATAATTAAATATATGTAAAAAGATTTAAATGTGTGTAAATAAATATTACACACAATTAAAGTGTGTAATAGAATGATGTAAGTAATAAAATGTGTGAAAGTTCCCTACAAACGTATTTTGTGTTTATGAAGGGAGAACACTCGTTTCGTTTGACTGTGCAACGGGCGCGGACGCGTTTACGACTGCTTTAGATAAACAGTGCTTTCGGAGTTGACGGGAGACGAGAGAGTCGGCGCAGGATAAGCGTTAAGTGTTTAACTCAATATGTTTAGCTTTTATGTGGCTCTTCCCATACTGGATGTGTTCGTTGAGTCATATATAAAATCTATACTTATGATAAATATGTAGAGAGGTCAATTCTGTACATGAAATATATTTCCAAAATAACTATGAGGGGGTGATTAGGGATCGATACTGATGTGATACAATCAGTAAAATTTTTGTCTGTCTGTATAACGTTTGCATTTTTCATATCACTTGCTCAAGCGCTTACAATATTTCTTACCGTTCAAAACTAAAGTTATGCTCGCTCAGTCCCTTTTACTTCCTATTCTCGACTACGTTGATGTCTGTTACTTAGACGCAACCGAAGCTTATTAAATTAACTTAATAAGCTAGAGCGCCTTCAAAATTTAGCCATTCGCTTTATATTCAGTCTGCGTAAATTTGACCACGTGTCTGATTATCGTAAGCAGTTAGGGTGGCTACCTATTCGCTTGCGTAGAAATCTACACATGCTTTCCCTTGTGTACAAAATTCTCCACTATCCCCAGTTTCCAACTTACCTTCGAACCCGTTTTAAATTTTGTGCCGAAAGTTCCCGCCCCAAGCGATCCTGTGTTACTAAAAATGTCCTTGAAATTCCTAAGTCCAATTCCGTATTTTTTCAAAAATCCTTTTCCGTTCGTGCTGCCAAGCTGTGGAATAGTTTGCCCGCTTCCATTCGTGAGAGACCATCCCTTACATCTTTCAAATGTCTTCTGAAAGAGTACTATCTGTCTAATTAATTGTATTAAATTATATAATATATGTATGTATGTATGTATATATATATAATATATATATATATATATATAATGTGTGTACATATTTATTTATGTGTAAGTATGTATTTGTATATATATGCTTAATGATGTGTACATTTGAATAGGTTAAACACTTAATTACCCCTGCAATTTTAACGTCTTGCACCACTATTTGGGTTGGCTGGAAGAGATCGCTTTTAGAGATAAGTCCGCCCTTGTACACTATGAATAACTACAATTTTTATTTTTTTATTGTATAATAAAGTATTATATATAAGTATCTATACTAATATAATAATATAATAAAGCTGAAGAGTTTGTTTGTTTGTTTGTTTGTTGTTTGAACGCGCTAATCTCCGAAACTACTGGTGCGATTTGAATAATTCTTTTTTTGTTGGATAGTCCATTTATCGAGGAAGGCTATAGGCTAAATAACATTACGCTATGACCAATAGGAGCAAAGACAGAGCGGTAAATGTGTAAAAAACGGGGAAAATTATTCATTTTTGAAGGCTTTCTTTGCGTGCGCTGCGAAAACGGTTCAAGATACACAAAAAAATGTATGAAAGAATTATTCCTCTATACATGATCTAAAAAAAAGTCCGCGACGGCATATGTCTATCTTTTAAGGTTTAGTCACAATTACCGTTTTTATGGTACCAAATTTGGTCGAAATAATTTGTTTAAGTTGTATCAACATAATAATACTAAAAATTCTGCGGAAACTCGACCATTCCGAAAATCCCGCAAGAACGGGAACTATGTGGGAAAAACCAAAAATCTGCCGGAAGTCACTATTCCACGCGGACGAAGTCGCGGGCAAAAGCTAGTTATATATATAACCGTAATAGAAACAAAAACTATTAGACAGATTTTATTTACGAAACTTGGTACAAATATTTTCATATTATATTCAGAAAGGGAAGATGCTATGTTAGCTTATTATCACCATCCCTTTCTAACTGTGCTCAAGCTAAGATTTGAGTTTGTTTTTAGAATACGGCCCTAACAGTTAAGCTAGGCTCCTGCTCCTCTATAGAGGAGATAGTGATTGCATAATGAATGTAAGTACGAGGGTAAGTCAACATTTTTTCGAATTTTGACCGTTAGTAACCTTTCAGTTGGTTATAGCATGCTTACAGTTGGTACCACCGTAGCGATGTATGCTACATTCAAGTTGGTATGGTCACTGGTAGTCTAACAGCGACATCAGAAGCATGTCCGCTCCACTAGAAATTCGCACTAAGAAGGAACAAAGAAGGTAATAACGAGTAGTGGGGGATAAAATTCATCGCAGAATTTCAGCACCGAACAGGGACAATGCGTTTCACGTACCATTATTGAATGGATGGAGAAAATCAAAAATGGTTGAATGAGTGTGACTCAACAAAAGAGAGCAGTACGCCTGTCATCGGAGGTACGGGAAACGGTGCATAAGTGGCAAGCAACCAAAAACCTTCACAACAGCAATATCAACCACTGAACCAAGTGCCTCGAAAAGAGTCTATGTCAAAAAGTAATGTGTCAAACTGCATTGTCACTACATAGTATAAAAAAAGTCGCTTTCTCTGGCCTTATGTGCTTATGTAGGTATGCTTAAATCATCAAAACTACGCAAATGGATTTTGATGCGTTTTTTTTAAATAGATAGAGTGATTGAAGAGGAAGGTTTATATGTATAATAACTAGAGATCGGATAATCGGATGCATATTTACCTAAAGTTAATTTTTGGCTCACAAATTATGGAAGCGGCTTTTTAAAATACATTTTGTTAAATAAAAATCCCGGGAAAATACGGGACTGCAAATTTAACGTAGTGATGTTGTTTGAAAATTACTAAATTAGCACGTGGAATTTATTTTCAAAAGACCGAGACTTCGGGTTCATTTATACAACTATGCATATGTATTTACATGAAGTTTAGTTTCAGTTCCCCGTGCGATTTATGAATGTACGATTTATTACATGAAGAGTATACGAAAGTAGTGAGCTAGTTTGACTAAAACAATAATCAATTAAATAATTGAATAAAAAAACAGAAATGGTGCCCGGGCGTAAGTATGGTCTAGTATCTCACTCTGAGTTAACTTCCGATTTAATGAGTGTGAGTGAGACGGCAGTTGTGAGCAAGTACAGACTACTTTGTCAAAAACTAAATTAGGTAAATAAATAAACATCCGGCTATCCAATTCCGCAATCCCGGGATTTTTATTTAACAAAACAATAAAAAGCCGTTTCCATACTTTGTCTTAAACTAATTTTAGGTAAATATGCATCCGATTATCCGATCTCCAATAATAACATAACATACATACAATAATAACGTAAGCACCCCGCGTGTTATGTTCAATTATATCAATTTTTCCAATGATTACTACAGTTTTTTTTATTTTTTTTTATTTATTTATTATTTTACAAGGTTACACCAGAAAATCATACAATTTAGTGCAAACATAAACTTACATAAGTTTTTCTGTACACTAAAGATTCATCACATCAGTCACTTACATAATTTACAAAAGCGTCGTTATTGGCACAGGTTGACGAATACGTGGGTAGATATATTTACAATTCACAATAGATTCTATGGTATACATCTATTGCGATGGTTATTGTAAGTAAATTAATAATTTTTAATACGAATACACATTTATATTAGTTGAGTGGGTGTAATATTAAAAAAATAATGTTTTAACTTGATCTTGATGTTCTCAGTTGTGAGGGCATTTTTCAGAGATACCGGCAATTCGTTAATAAAGCAAGGAACAAGATAGTTTATCTTTCGTTTACCATACAGGTTGATGTATTTCGGTAAGGTTAACTTAGGATTACTAAAGCTAAGAGTTTGTATCTTTTTGGTGGCGTTAATTTTTTTGCGGCTTTCGTTAAAGAACTCTTCTTTTAAAATGCAATATTTTACTTTACTATGTATAGGTAAGATTTTACAATAGTCGAATAACATTTCATAATTGTTTTCATATTTTCTTTTTATGTTATATGGAACTACTGTTTTCAGGAGTCGCAATTGCAACATGTATATTTTGTCAAGGTGTGTTCTGAAAGTCCTCCCGTAACTTGATAAGCCGTAGCCTATTATAGACTCAACCAAAGAATTATATAAAAGTAATAGGGTCTTAAATGGCACTTTCCATTTAATAACAGAGAACTTTGCAAGTAAAGCCCTTAGTTTATTACATACGTGATTTATGTGGTCTTTCCAATTCATGCGGCTGTCAATTACTAGTCCCAAATATGTTTGTTAGTCTACTGTTTCTACAGCTTCACAATCACAATCACATGGACTTACGTTGTTTACATTCCGATGGAGACAATCATGACCGTGTGCTATTAATTTAGGGTGGTAATTGGCTCTGTTTTGACTACTGCTAATATACATTAATTTTGTTTTACTTGCATTCAGCACCAGTCCAACATCATGTGACCATTTTACTAAATTGTCAAAGTCAGATTGTAATTTATTTAAAGCTTCTATTGGACTACTCTCGGCAGCAATCAAACATGTATCATCTGCGAATTGAAACATTTCACATTTAATTATTAGATTTGACAAGTTATTGACATAAATAAGATAATGCAATGGTCCTAATACAGAACCTTGGGCTGCGCCTTTAGTGACTGTGATTGGGTCGCTGTAGCTATCGTTAATTTTGACTCTATATGTTCTTTCTTTTAAGTAATTTTCGCACCAGTTAAGAATATTACCTCTAATTCCGCTATCATATAAGTTTTTTATAAGGGTATTGTGCCTTAAGGTATCGAATGCCCTACTATAGTCGACAAAGGCTACCATGACATGTCTTTTCGAGTTAAGATGACTATAGATTGTGTCTGTAATTTTGTGATCAATAAATTTTAATAGAGGGGGTTTTTCATTTTTTTAAACTATAATTTATTATACACAACGTTCAGTTTTTCTGTGGTGTATGTTGTATTAGCTTTGCACTCGTGCTAAGTCGTTAGTTGTATAATAAATTGTAAAAATATGTTTTTGTCTTTCCTTCGTATTAACAAAACAAGGCATATATTTTACTGGCTGCACCGCTTATCTTAATCTTTTTATTAGATTCATTTTCAACTAATGCTTTAATGTGAAATAAATAAATAAATAAATAAAATAAATATTTGTTACACTTACACCAATTAGCCTAGCCCAAACTAAGCTCTATAAGACTTGTGCTATGGGATCTAGGGTAACGGATAGACATACATATATTATACATATATAAATAATTTTTATAAATACAATATTTTATATAAATACAATATTCCCTAGGTTCGTATGGATAGATTTTATGGAATAAAACAGTTAAATTTATCTTGGATATTTTCATAGACTTTTATTTATGTGGTTGCTATTTACAAAGTGACATATATCAAAAACACACTATTCGATTCCCAAAAAGAACGTCATATGGAAGTACAGCAAGTAGTAAAAAGTTTTATACAACACGTGACATACTCCCGCCGTTGCAGATCATAAAAAAATGCAAAAGACATAAAAATGAATACAATTGCAACTAATATTATAAAACCGAATATTTGTAAGGATAAATGTTTGCGACTCTTTCACGTAAAAAATAATAAATTGATTTTAATAAATCTTTACATAATATAGATTATACATCAGAATAAAACGTAGGCTGCGATTTATAAATACATTGTGTGAACTGTTAAAAAAAACCCAGAGTAAACGCTACCTTTTATTCACCCACACGTCAAAGTTATTAGGAGAGGCAATATTTTCCTAAGTTTTAAGAACGCGTTACTAAGCTCCACTGAAACCTTATTCTTTACGAGTTAAAGTTGTTTTTGTTGCAGCACTTGGCGTCGGTTTACGCATAAATAATTCATCATTTGGACCGCGGTACAACGGCCACTTCATCTTTCAGTTACGTTTATCTCGTCGACCATTAACATAACTAGTTTTATGAAGAAAGACGATGACGTTTTAACGAGGTGTCGACGTTACGTTGATACTAAAGGATGTATTACTTTGACAACTCAAAGAAAAAATAATTTTATATAGGACTCTGGCTGAGATAAACCTAGTTTATTAATTAGTTTATTATAAAAAAAAGAACTGTCGCAAAATCAAGCAATCTAAAACGTATAGATTCTTGAATTAGAGTAACCAAAATAACAAAAGTAAAATTGCAGGGTTTATACACATATTATGTGTCAAAATTCAATTGAAATTCCAAAATCATTTATTCAGTCTAGGCTGTTACAAGCACTTGTGAAAGTCGAAAAGCTACGCTATCCCCAGTGGTCGATGTATTTATATTCAGTAAAGTTTATGGATTTATTAACCCTGCAATTTAACTTTTGTTATTATTTATTATTATCTTTTAATTTGTTATAACGTGACATAACGGTATATTTGATTGAAATACACTAGCGATTAAAGGCTTGCTCCAAGAAGGATTCAGATTCATTATAACTAAGGTTTTTAAGCCATTTAATGATAGTACGCTTGGCTTCAAAATTAGATTTCTATTTCGTGTGTAAGTCGGGGCTGATATGCATCACTGCGACCTATTAAGATCTATTGTGACCAGCCTCCTATGTAGGTTCTATGTAGGCCCTACAGTAGCTCCCTTAACTGGGCACTGACCAAATAGGATTCCAAATAGGATGGAACCTGATAGGATGTTCCCAGTTCGGATTGATTTTATTTCATCTGGGTCAAGGATGAGTTTCCCCAGGTGTCTGTTTCTTTTGTGAATCAGCGGTTCACAGTAGCACAAGAGGTGTATTGGTGTTTCACGCTCTTGTTCGCAGACTCTGCATGTGTCAGTGTCCTTTAGTTTCATGTTGTAAAGGTGTCTATTCAACTTGCAGTGACCGGTCAAAGCCCTAACCATCACGCTCAAGTTACTCCTGTTAAGCTTTAATAGCTCGTCAGTGCGTTTGCGAGAGTATGGTTCGATTAGTGCTTTTGAGTGTGTCATCCCGGACGTACTGTGCCAGTCTGCTTTCGCCTCGTTAAGAAGGCGAGTTTTTAGGTATTGCATGGCCTGGTTCTTTGAGATACCACAGATAGGCTCTGGGCCGAACTGTATTCCTTGAGCCCCAGCTCTGGCTAGTTCATCGGCCTTCTCATTGCCGGTTATTCCAGAATGACCTGGCACCCATTTGAGAGTGATCTTGTTCTTTTCTCCCAGGTCATTTTCACACAGTCTTTTACTAGCTTTGATTTAAGTGTGATATTCAAAATTAGATAGATGATAGACATTCAAGAAACAGTTAACTTTATTAAAAAAAAAATGCAGTAGACATAAAAATGAATACAATTGCTACTAATATTATAAAACCGAATATTTGTAAGGATAAATGTTTGCGACTCTTTCACGTAAAAAATAATAAATTGATTTTAATAAATCTTTACATAATATAGATTATAAACTCAAAAAATACTGGACCGATTTTAATAATTCTTTTTTCATTAGAAAGCTACATTATCACTGAGTAACATAGGCTATATTTTGTACTAGATTACTATAGAAATTCTTATCAAAACCAACGGAAGGTGTAAAGAAATTAGCCATAAAAAGTCTTTCATCGCATACGCTGCGAAGAAGTCTATACGTGTGAAGCCGGGACGGGCCGCTAGTTAGTTATACATTTATTTATTTATTAAACCACAACATAAACTTACAGCCCTTACACAGCCAACACGCTTACATGCTAGAATACAAATTATAATAAACATTAATAAATTGGATAGGTAAGTCACAAATATATGTTTAAGAATTCATACTACACAATAAAATAACAATATGTCACAAATGAAATGACTTGATTAAACAAAATAACACCCAGATCGAAATACAAATACAACCATAAGTCAAAATACAAATTAATTATCAGAATTACATAACAAAAATATCAATTATATGTATATAACAGTCTAAAAAGTGGAATGTCATGATTAAACAACATAACACACACAATACTCGACCTTGTCACACAATACTCGAATATTCCCGTACTATCTTTCTCGAATATTCTAACTATATCTGTCTCTTTCTACTATTGCTATCTCTTTCACTCCTATTGAAATTTATGTCCTTTTACTGAAATAGGCTTAATGGCTCATAAGGGGTCCTGAAAACGCCTGAAAACGGGTTTTCAGGTTATTGCGGCGTTGGATAGAGGGAAGCCTGAAACGTACTGAAAACATGTTTCAGGCAGGCAGGCAGGAAAACTACTGTAACTTGGGTGTAATTTAGATTTTTTAGTGTGTGAAAGAGCTACTTCTGAAACGGCCTGAAACGACGTTTCAGCCTGCTGAAAACGTTTCTAAGTCACAGAAAATCACTTTTGAAGTTTTACTAAGCCACCGGCGTAACATTACTATAGAATGTCAGTTAGAATTTGCTTAAACTTATTACATAGTTTTCCTAAGCCGTCTGCAAACAAATCAATTTCGTAGTGCTAAGCAAGTATGTCTCCGAAAGTACGAAGAGCACGGTTAGTGTATCATGCATATCATACATATGTAATGTATGATTGAAACGTTTATCATTATAAGCTACTCGAAATACTTATCCTGCGCAGACGAAATCGCGGGCACCAGTTGATCTATACTTATAATAAATCTGTAGAGAGGTCAATTCTGTACTGGTCAATCGATACTGATGCCAAAAATGCAATCAGTAAAATATTTGTCTGTCTGTATAACCGTTATAAAAACAAAAACTATTAAACAGATTTTAACGAAACTTAGTACAATCATTTTCCATACTCCTGAGCTGGTTATAGTATACTTTTCATCACGCTACAATCAGTAGGAGCAGAGCAGAGAAGGGAAATGTTGGGAAAACGGGAGAAATTACTCCATTTTTTAAGTTTCCGTTGCAACCTTAATAGTTAAAGCAACACAACAATCATGTCTGATGGAAATGTTCTCCGTAAAATTATATGAGAAATATCTCACGACAGCATGTCTATCTTTTATGGTTGACTCACAATAACACGTGTAACTTCCAATAGCTTAGCAGTTCGAAGTTTTCTGATTATATTTGTCTACTCTTACGTTTATAAAAATCTCAGTTAGCTTTTTTTTTTTTTTGTTTCCCTGAGGAAAATGCATTAAATTGCATACCCCGGCTGTGGCGAGCCGGCGGTTATGTGGGGCTCTCCTCCCCAGAAGGGGGAGGCCTACCCACTAAAAACCTCAGGGATGGCCTTCCTCAGGCATGTAGGGAGCCCCCGGGAACACAAAGGCCACTTCCGGGAACCCCCAGCCTCCGCTCCCCTCTCTAGACGGGAGCCCTCCTCGGGGGAGGCTACCACCTCCCCCGGTCCCCTCCACCGACGACGCCCCCCGGCCACGGAAGGGGCGTGGTCCATCCCGGGTCGCCGTAGCGGTCGCGACTTTCTCGCGCCCGCCGGCGACCCGCGGCGGCGCCGCAGCTGTGCTACCGAGCCCGGCGCCGCCTTCTTCGAGCGGGATCGGCCATCTCCCGACCCCGCTCGGCGGCCTCCTGCTGGAGCATCACTGCTTCACAGAAGGAGGCCACAGCCCTCCAACCTCCCTCGTCCGCCAGCATTGCCGCAATCAATGCCGGCGGAGACAGATCTCGCCCGATCTCTGCGACCAAGACTCGGCGCTCGGAGGCCCACGCGGGGAATCTCAGTTAGCCTTAATTAAAAAAAGTCTACATTATTAAATATTCCATAAAAAAATCATAGAAATTGGTAAAGAAATATAAAATTTGAATGAAATACGCTAGTTATAAGCTATCGCGCCTGATTACTGAGTCACGCTATAAGGATTTGTATAAGGTCGTGAACGCACAGGCTTGTTACATCAAAACCACTGAACTGTGAGGAAGGACATAGGCTACTGTTTTATATGATACTAGCTTTCTGCCGGAGTCTATAGATGGTTAAGGGTCATAGCTTTTGCCCACGGCTACATATGCGCGGAAGTCGGTTTATGGCGCGAAGGTTTTATCGCGATTCCCGTGAGACTATCCGTTTTTCCGAAATAAAAAATACCGCATAACCTTGCTCAAGAATCACTCTATCTATTGATGAAAACCGCATGAAAATCTGTGCAGTAGTTTTTGAGCGAAGCCTTTATTGCACATCCCGTGGGATCTGCCGATTTTTCCGGGATAAAAAGTAGCCTATGTTACTCGGGGATAATGTAGCTTTCCAAAGGTGAAAGAATTTTTGAAATCGGTCCAGTAGTTTCGGAGCCTATTCATTACAAACAAACAAACAAATCTTTCCTCTTTATAATATTAGTATAGATAAATATGTAAAAATTTAATGAAATGTGTCTTATTAGAAGAATAATTAAAAATTAAACGTACGATTTTACGCGGACGAAGTCGTGGGCACAGCTAGTTATAAATATAATCATAAAAAAATCACAAACCAGTCTAAAGGCGTGCTTACTCATAAATCTTTAATGAGTTTGTACGTTGGAAGTAAGCCTTTAATATGCCAAAAAAATACCACGGTACTAACTGTATTAAGTTACACAGTGCAGGCTCGACTTTGTCCCGGATACAAGTTTTAATATCTCCCGCTTAAGTTTGAAGGAGACGCTATCTGAAGCACGGCTATAAATCTACCTCGTTGGAAAAACGCGCAAAATTGTGAAACGTATACGCCTCGGATTAAAGCATGCATAGTTAAAGAGATTGTATCGCAAAGATCTCCATCGGATCACGGTTCCGTTTGGTCGGCATGAATTATTCAATATTCGGCAACGTCTGCCGATTTCGACCCAAAAGGGTATAAAAGCAAAACAACGCGTAAGAAAACATGCTGACAGTCAACCTATTACTTGAAATTAGGTGAAAGCCATTTAAAAGGCCGGCAAACCATCTGTGACTCCTCTGATGTTGTGGGTGTCTATGGGCAGCGGTTATCGCTCATCATCAGGTGATCCGTTTGCTCGTTTGCTGCCCTTTTTTTTTTTTTACCCCCTGAGGAAAATGCATTAAATTGCATACCCCGGCTGTGGCGAGCCGGCGGTTATGTGGGGCTCTCCTCCCCAGAAGGGGGAGGCCTACCCACTAAAAACCTCAGGGATGGCCTTCCTCAGGCATATAGGGGGCCCCCGGGAACATCAAGCAATTTCCAGGAACCCCCAGCCTCCGCTCCCCTGCCTAGAGGGGAGCCCTCCTCGGGGGAGGCTACTACCTCCCCCGGTCTCCTCCACCGACGACGCCCCCCGGCCACGGAAGGGGCGTGGTCCATCCCGGGTCGCCGTAGCAGTCGCGACTTCCTCGCGCCCGCCGGCGACCCGCGGCGGCGCCGCAGCTGTGCTACCGAGCCCGGTGCCGCCTTCTTCGAGCGGGATCGGCCATCTCCCGACCCCGCTCGGCGGCCTCCTTCTGGAGCATCACTGCTTCACAGAAGGAGGCCACAGCCCTCCAACCTCCCTCATCCGCCAGCATTGCCGCAATCAATGCTGGCGGAGACTGATCTCGCCCGATCTCTGCGACCAAGACTCGGCGCTCGGAGGCCCACGCGGGGCACTCCGCCAGCGTATGCTGGGCCGAGTCAAGGTCGGATACGCAGTGGTGACAATGTGTCGATCCCTCCCGTCCTATTCGACACAGATACTCACTGAAGCAGCCGTGCCCGGTGAGTATCTGAGTCAATCGGTAGGTGACCTCCTCCTTCCCGTGGAGCCAAGCTTCGAGGTGCGGGAGTACGGCACCGACGGCCCGCTGGCGCGCGCAGATCCGTAATTCGAGCTGCGCACGCCCGGCCACCACAATCGTTTGCTGCCCTATCCTATAAAAATAGTAGAAAAGTATTTTTCATTTTTGATTTGATGACGTAGCTTTCTTGAGATGCAAATGTGCTAGTGCTTGTCAAGAAAGTTACGTCATTGAACACAAATCTACGGCGGAATACTTTTCATTTTACGACATCACGCCATCTTTTACACCGCCCCATACGTCTCGGAAGTAAAACATTCAGACTTACTACTCTCTACTCCAGTATATTTGAAAATTTTTGGATTTGATAGTAATATATTAAGTCATTTTTATAAATCGAAATATTAATTTAAACCTACCATATTAAGAAAACATTTATGATTTAAAGAAGAGAAAGAAGGTAAATCAAAAGTTTTGTAACTATTCAGGAACTTAATTCTTAGTTTTTTGACAACTTTTAACAATGCAACAAAATGATCTTAACTCATCAAAATTTATTCAAACTCTATTAATTATTTTCACAAATTAATGACAATTAACGGAAGACAAATGATAATTATAAAAATACTTTTAATTTAATTTGCGACTGCAACGCTGACACACACACACACACATACCCACACAACGACATATGTATACATACTAGCAAGGGCTGTATTTTTACAAACTTGTCAATTAGACGCTAGCCTCAAATAAAGAGTCAGAACTCAACTTCCTTCCAAACTCGGCCACAACGACGCGTCGGACCAATTAATCGAGCAACAAACACCAAAAAACCAGTAGCCTAAATAAAAAGTCCGTCTGTTTAGTCTGTTGCATAATTCATAGAGGAGTGAGGAATATTCACTTTGCCACTCGCACACCAATCAGATATCGGACCGCATCCAATGTATAAATCCCAGATTGGCGTTTGCGTATTAAAAATATTTGCGTTCGATTGGAACAGATATTTTAATACTACTATTATTGCAAATCCAGTAAATAATAAAATCCAGTAATTTTTCCGTTCAAACCGTGAATTCAAAGCGGTAATTGCTTTTAATACACGGTTTGAATATAAAGTACACAAAATGAATCAAATTTCTCATGAAACGTACAACTGGAGCTTAATTGAAATATTTCAACCGGAAATCTCTATTTAATCAAAAGGTTCATTACATTAACGCAAAATGCAATATTCATTTTATAAATACCAGGACAAACACTGCTACCTAGACGGTGAAGTTTATCAAGAAATTCTGGAGTCTACGGGAATAGCAGTACGTATTAAAATTATTTGAAACTAGCTTTCCGCCTGCAAGACGGGAGACGTGTTATATTGGATATTTTTTCGAAAGGAAAGAACTTTTTCCATGTGTTTTCCAAATTCTTATACCAAATTGAATCAAAATCTGGCCTTTCTTCTAGTCTCAAGCTATCCCTATAGCAACGTTTATCACAAATCGATTTAGTAGCTGCTTGCTGCTGCACGCGCTCGCTGGTAGATAGTAGTGTGTCGCACTTCACTGCAAGTTGAATAGACACCTTCACAACATGAAACTTAAGGACACTGACACATGCAGAGTCTGCGAACAAGAGCGTGAAACACCAATACACCTCTTGTGCTACTGTGAACCGCTGATTCACAAAAGAAACAGACACCTGGGGAAACACATCCTTGACCCAGATGAAATAAAAACAATCCGAACTGGGAACATCCTATCTTTCTTGGTCAGTGCCCAGTTAAGGGAGCTACTGTAGGGCCTTCATCTATACATATAATAAGACAGTAAAAATATTTTGTCTGTACTTTTAGTATTTTTGACTGAAATGGATAGAGGGGCACTTAAATAGATTATTAGAAAGCAAAAAAAATTTTTTGGAATTTTTTGTCTGTCTGTCTGTATGTATGTTCACGTTTATCTCCGAAAGTACTGAACCGATTTGCTTGAAACTTTCATTATTTGCTTTGTTTTAACTCAGAATAATATCTAAACTTTGTTTCATCAAAATCGGTTCATTAAAAAAAAAGTTATCGTCATTTTAATGAACTCAAATAAATAAAACTGGAGTGTCATCTGTGAAAATTGAAGACGGTGAAATTTTAATCAAAAGTACTGTGAAAATAGTATTTGTGGAAAAGCTCATTGTTTTGTGCCATACTATACATACATACATACTAATATTATAAATGCGAAAGTAACTCTGTCTGTCTGTCTGTCTGTTCCGCTTTCACACCAAAACTACTGAACCGATTTAAATGAAATTTGGTACACAGATAGTCTGGAGCCTGAGAAAGGACATAGGCTACTTTTTCATGCAAAAAAGGTTGTAAAGGGTTGTAAAAGGTTGAAAGGAGGGATTATTGGTTGTATGGAAATATTGTTAAAACTACTGAACCGATTTAAATGAAATTTGGTACACAGATAGTCTAGAGGCTGAGAAAGGACAGAGGCTACCTTTTAAAGCAGAAAAGGGTTGTAAAAGGTTGAAAGGAGGGGGTGAAAGGTTGTATGGCAGTATTGTTAAAACATATTCTTCCTGTGGGAAATTCGAATATAACGCGGGCGAAGCCACGGGCGGAAAGCTAGTAGAACCTATATAGGAGGCTGGTCACAATAGATTTCAATAGGTCGCAGTGATGCACATCAGCCCCGACTTACATGAAATAATAATGAAATAGTGTGTCGCAGCGTGGTGGCTGGACTGACGGGATGATAACAGGCCGACCTATACGCGACCCGAGCCTTTACAGTTTTGTTCCTATTTATCGTGAGTGTACTTAAGTTGTGACAGTGGGAATATTGAATAGAAGAGCTGAGCGGGTAATTCCTATGGCCGATCTAGGGTTCTCCGAAGGCGTAGTGTAAACGCGGTAACGAATTGATTTGACATTTAAAAAGTAACCATAACAGGGCCCAGCATCTTGTTTATATATCAAGAATTGTTTATTAAGAATTGTTTATTTCAGCTACTTTCATAGTGTTATGTCCTATGGGCTGCTGCTATGGGGATCAGCGGCTAACATTGAAAGTATTTTCCTTTTACAAAAAAGAGCGATTCGTGCTATTTACTGTTTACGGGCTAGAGAATCCCTAAAAGAATTGTTCAAAGAAATTAATATTTTAACTTTAGCTAGTCAATATATATATGATAATTTAGTTTTTGTATATAGAAACTATAATAAATTCAATAAAAACAGTGATCTACATAATGTGAAGACTAGAAACAAAAATAAACTTGCCGTTCCAATGTTCAGATCCATAAAACTAGCTGTTCGTTCTTGGGGAAATGTATATCTATGTTTAACAATCTTCAGCAAGGTGTCATTGATTTGCCTTTATATAAATTTAAAATCCATATCAAAAAGACACTCATGAGTAATAAAGTAAGTGACTATCCAAATGATCACACTATTTGGGAATAGGGACACTATTCATAGAGCCATGTTTGGTAACAACATAATTTATAATATTGTATTATTTTATATGTGTATGTAAACATACATACGACTGTAATCGTATTAGGTATGATTGTATCTTATACTACATATATTGTATTTTTATATTATATTATTATAATTATTAACATTGAAAAGAGGAGATAAAAAATAGACCTTCAGAGTTTCTTGCCTGTTCTTCTCGAGAAATATTCAATTAATAAGCTAGACGTATGGTTGAATGGCGTTGTACAGTCAAAGGGCAAGCTAAGGCTAGCTGTTTCATTGAACGACTATTTTAACCGGCTGCGGCATAAATATTTATAAAGGCTTCTGTTGACCTATATTGTTGTCTCCGATAGTCCATAACATTACATCGTTAATTATTAAACTCTACCAGTATATCTGATATATAACGCAATCAACTCCTTGAGTATTATATATAATAACTAATTAATCCCATATTAATTGCCACTATTGGCTGGACAACTGACGAGTTTATCGTCGTAATCTGAATTCAATTATTCATTTCACTGAACGCGAACTTTAGCTATTGATTATAACTTTTCTTGCGAAAATAATACTGAACTCGGCGGAGCAATGATTTATTAACTAATTAACCGTAGACAATCAGCCTCAGTAATTAAATTAATGCAATATAAATGTGATACATTAAAAGGTAAGAAAACCAGGTCAATTATATAAGTCGCCAATCACACTGAATTTAAGATTTAGGTCAACATTTATGAAAATTTAATTTATGTTCATAATAATTTTGATTGACAAATTCATAAATTAAACACGGCAAGTAAAAGTTAAGCTTGCCGTTCCAACGTACATGCTGCAAAGAACTAGAGGCAGATGGGGAAATGCATAGCCTTTTACAACAAAGTGTTACCGTTTACCCTTTGCAAAAATTTAAATCATGTTTCAATAATACTTTTGTGAGAAAAGGTTAATATACAGTTAAGGATTATTTAAATGATAACAATGCTTTATTTTAATAACTCAATAGTTATGTTGGCAATATTTTAAAACCTGTATCTTTTGTAGATATAATCTGAACTTCTTTAAACTTGTAAAGGAAGTTGGGTTCATTGTATTTATCTGAGGCCAGTTACTGATTGACGACTCTATTGAAATACAGGAAGAAAAAATTGTCCTTGCTTGTTTTCTTCTCATTCTTTTTTATATAAGTTCTCCCGCCGTAGATCAATGTAATAAATAAATAAATAAAATAAATATTTGTTACACTTACACCAATTAAGTCTAGCCTAGGATAACGGATAGACATACATATATTATACATATATAAATATTTTTTATTGAAATATATATCAACAACCATGACTAAGGTACAAATGCTGGCATTCATCACACAAACATCTGCCCCCACCGGGATTCGAACCCGGGACCTCAGAGATGGCGACACTTTGAAACCGGTGTACTATCCACTCGACTATGGAGGTCGTCTAATACAATGGCGTAGCATCTTTAACGTGAAAAAGTGCCATATATGTTGTTATTTTCTAATGAGTTTTATGATTATTTATGATATGTTACAATTTCACAGGCGCGTACGTCGATTAGGTGGCCATACTGTTTACAACGTGTAACACTTTTTTTTTCACTGATTTTTTTACATATTGAGATTTACATATTGAAAGCCCGATAAAAAGGGCAAAAAGGTACCGGGAGGTAGTTATACCTGAAAGCTCCGGCCCTACAAATTTATGTAAGAAAAATAAATACAATATCCTTGGAGAAAACTATATAAAAGTTAAGAAGAATAGCTGCAATATATTAAAAGAAGAGTTAAAATCGAGTGTCTGGACCCCGTCTCAAGGAAGGTATTCAGTACTAACCACCGGGGGATGGGAATTTAGCATTAGAATACATGTTATTTCTTAGATTTTAGAATTACCATAATAAATAGTTTATTTCAATACCCTGATCAACTATTGTTGTTAAATATCCTTGCCGAGATTGGTCAAACAGCACCAGAACCAACCTGCCCTTGTGTCTACTCATTAAAATTTGTTATTTTAAGTACACAATAAAGTTATTCATAATAAAGAGTACACTTATTTTTATTTTAATTGGTTATTTTAATTTAATTGTTAAAAGAGAAACTTAAATATACATTTATCCTGTTAAAGTTGATAATTAAATCAGTCACTTTGTTATTTTGTATTATTTGTTATTTTCTTTGTTATTTTCTTTATAAATCTAGTTGGTGAGTAAGAGTATTATTACATTACAAACGTGCATCTAGGAAAGGGGAGGGAAAGTTCGATGACACGTTTAGCGCAGTGGTCTAGTAATCGGCTTCTACGGGTCGCGGATTTGATTCCCGCACGGGATAGTTATTTTGTATGAGCTACAAAAAAATTTACCGGGCTGGGTGTTTGTGCATGCGAGATTTCTATTTGTGACTGCATCCACGATACAGAATACAGAATGAAAAGGAATATTACCCAGGAGACCTATTTTTGAATTACGAATGCGACTTCGAAATCACCGCTGACTAAATAGTCAGCGGTGACTTTGAGATCACGGATTCCTAAACATCCACTTTTTGAAAGTCGATCGCAGAGCTGCTAACATAGATAAAGTACACACATAAATATAAGAGTTCGGTTCCACGCAGAATGTACCTCTGCCGGTCATTGCCGGCTTAACCATTATGGTTTACACACACACATATATATATATATATATATATACTAGCTGGCCCAACAGACGTTGTCCTGTCAAATGTCTCAAATGTCAAATGTCTCAAATGTCACGTTGTCTCACGTTGTCTCAAATGTTTTTAAATAAATAATTTAGCTGAAAAACAATATCTATATGACCGTATTGTGAATCTAAACCATTCTCAAGCCCCAAAAAATTCTCAAAAAATTTCATCAAATTGGTCCAGTCGTTTAGGAGGAGTTCAGTCACATACACACGCACACAAGAAATATATATATTAAGATATATATATATATATATATATATATATATATATAGACTGAAAAATCAAACAAAACACAGATAACATTTCCACAAGTATGACTTGATTACGAGTGGGTGAGGGCACTCGTAATGAAATCACACGTGTGACAAAGGTGGTCACATCACTGATATTCAAAAATAAGAATTATTGAAAATCGGTGATTATTAGTCACATCCGTGATTTCGAAGTCGCATTCGTAATTCAAAAATAGGTCTCAGTGCATTTAAGTATATTAAACGAAATAATATCGAACAATTGTTAATATCAACACAACGATAGATCAAATTTATTGTTTTTATTGACTGAAATGTTTAGGAAGTTTCCGCAGGTTTATTTGTCGCTCCATTTCCTCCCCAGGGTGGTGGCAGCAAACAAACGCATGTCTCGGCTCACGGGAAGTTATGGCAAGTTTTCTATATGCCTATTAATTAACTAACACTAATCAGGTTATGCTGGTTGAGCTGATCGGCTCCCGATTAATAGCAGTTTTTTTTTACTTTAGAAATTAGGCATCAAATTGAATTCAAACTTTATTTCAACAAACTTATTATTTTTATACTACTGTAATTTTAAAAACATTATCTAATTAAATAGAATTGTATTTATTTAACTAAAGACGCTTTTAGCAATCTACCTATTGACGACAAAATAGAATTAATTTTCAGGCAACACAAATAAGTATTTATGGAAAAAAGAGATTGTTTATCTGAGGCTAGTTTCTAATTGACGATTCTGTACAAGGAGAAAAAAATAGCTTTTCCTGGTTCTTTCCAGTACAAGGTCTCTCGCCGTAGACTTGCGAGTCAATATGACGACCTTCGTAGTTGAGTGGTTTTTATACTGGTTTCAAGGTCCATCTCCGAGGTTCCAGGTTCGAGTCCAGATGAGAGCAGATGAACAAGCGAGCATTTGTACCTTAGTCGTGGTTGTTATAATATATTTTCTACCTTTATTTGTATATGTGCGAGAAGCAATACGAAGAAAACGTCCAGAATTGTGGAAAAATAATTAATGGCTTTTGCATCACGATAATGCCCCTGCTCACTCATCTTTGCTTGTGAGAGATTTTTTGGCCAAAAACAACACCACAATCATGCCTCAGCCACCATATTCACCGGATTTGGCCCCATGTGACTTTTTCTTGTTCCCAAAACTAAAGAGACCTATGAAAGGACGGAGATTTGCAACGATTGAAGAGATAAAGACTGCATCGCTGGAAGAGCTCAAGGCTATACCGAAAAGTGCTTATGAGAAGTGCTTTGAGGATTGGAAAAACCGTTGGCACAAGTGTATTGTATCTGAGGGGGATTACTTTGAAGGGGACAACATAAATATTGATGAATAAATAAATATTTTTTCTTAAAAATACAAAGTCACCTTACTTTTTGAACACACCTCGTATAATATATGTATGTCTATCCGTTACTCTAACATCCAATAATACAAGCCTTACAGAGCCTAATCTGGGATAGACTAATTGGTGCAAGTATAAGAAATATTTATTATTTATTTTATCCTCCATGATCCCTTAGTTCGGCAGTCTTCAGCATCGCCTAGGTTCCCTCATGATAAGGCCGGCGTCACTTTGACTTCCCGCGCCTCTTCTAGCGCTTTTGGGCCCCCTTTATGGGCCTGCGCTGCATCGCCCCGATCACGCTCACGATTTGCCTATATGGTTTTAGAACCTAGGCCAGGCTGAGTTTAGTCGGTAGGTCACGTGGCTGGACCGTTCCGGTCGCGTGGAGTCCGACATAACCTCCGTGACACTTGCCGTTGCGGGGGTATCCTGGGTACGTTTCGTGCGCCTTGTGAGGATTCTCAGCCTTCCTCTCCTGAGGAAAAAAAAAATATTTTAATGGCGTAACATTTTTCACGTGCAAAAGTGATTGTAAACATCCTATTTGAGGAATAAATTTTTGATGTTCAGTCCTCTCCTTTCCTTTATAGAAACACACGTAAGGGTCTTCGGAGCCATCCGTACCCATTCGACACCGCACTAAGAAATTCCAAGATTCCTTCTTCTGCCGTACTTCCCGCACTTGTAATTCTCTGCCTGCGTATGTGTTTCCTTCATCCTATAACATGGGTTCCTTCGAAAGAGGCGTGAAAAAGCATCTATTGGGCCAGCAGGGATAGGGCAGGTAGGAAAGTGGAGTAACGTCACTATTCAATCTGTCATCTCATTTGAGCCTCTTTCACCGCTTAACATCAGGCGGGAGGAAGTCATCTGCCGGGTCTAGCATAAAAAAACATATAAGAAAGAAAAGAAGAAGGCATTTATTCCCGGTACAAAAGCACACGTAACATATACAAAAGCTTAATAATACAAAAAAAATATAACTAATAATAAAAAATAAATACAAATATAAACAACTTAACTATAATACATAATATGTACATCAACGCACGTAACATACGTTACGTTACGTATGTATACGTTAACTATAATACATATAGCAGGCGATAAATAATTTCGGTGTGCTCCTGCACCGACGAATCGGACACTGGCTCAGCAGATGCTGAGGCAGTCGCCTGCAGCGCTGGTTTTCAGCCAGTACCGTTTGTGACCCACGGACGCTTTACAAAATTTTAAAAACAATATACTAACACTAGCTTTTGCCCGCGACTTCGTTCGCGTGGACTTCAGGTTCGTCCCGTCTAGTCTAGTAATAAGTAAGAAATACGGTAACTAAGCACTGCAGAGCCCTAATCATAGGCTTATAGGTAGCTACTGCAGTATGCTCCTATAAACTACATTTAACGATCTTTTTCCTTCAGCATAAACATGCAGATTCTTTGCTTTGGAAACACGTGAGCAAGCCACATAGAGCTGACCGTTGCCATGTAAGCGCAAAAAATGTGTTTTTTTTACGACCTCACATTAGAAACCTCAAAATTGTAGCCTATGTGTTATTCATATGATGTATAAGCTATATTGTGGTAAAGTTTCATTCAAATCCATTCAGTAGTTTTTACGTGAAAGAGTAACAAACGTCCATACTTACAAACTTTCGCCTTTATAATAGTAGTAGGATATAAAGTTAAATTAAGTTTTAATCTTAAATGAAACAAAAATAAAAATAAAAAATCGAAATAATAATAAAAAAGCACCCACTGAGAAGTTACATAGATTGGGATTAGATTTTTTACGCTACTAATTTATGAAACGCGAGTCCACTAGTACAAAAAAATTAACAAAAACAAAGAAAACCCCAAGAGAACACTCATCGAAAGTGCTGGATTGATTTCAAGATATTTGTAGCGTCAGCAAATAAGCCCTAAACTTTCGTCTAAAGCTGTTTTTGCTAAGCGCCCCAAGAAGCGGTGGAGGAATGTCGTTCCAGCACTTAGATGCCGCAAACTTAAAACAGCCTCTAAACGCTGTGGTTCTGCGCCGAGGCAGGATGGCGAGAGGCCGGGTATATATATTATAAGCGGATACCCCACACGTTGCGTAAGGTTGCCGGCCGTTGCCTATAAAAGCCGCTGCGGTTGGCTAGCGACTTACTTATCATCGAGCATTCGGAGCGGGTAGACCGGTCGTAACGTTATTACGTGTTGCGTTGCGTAACGTTGCGTAATTCGTAAAGTAGGCGTTAGGCTGATTTTGTTCCTCTGTAAAATTATTTTGTTGCCAAATTATTGTGTTTATAAGTGATTTGTTAAATTGTTTATTTTTTTTTAAGGAATTTCTCTTCTGATTCCTAAAATCAGAAGTGGGATAAGCAACTCTTAGCCCACAATTACGAGGAACAAAGTCTTCTGCGTACTTTAGTGTTCGTGTTTGTGATAATGGCTGGCGGATCCAGTCGGAGTGACCGTAGGTCGCGAAGTCGTTCCCGTGATAAGTCGCGGCACCGTTCACGTAGCCGTCACGAAGTGTCCACTAGGAACCGCCGATCGCGACGTCGGTCATATAGTAGGACGCGTAATGAAAATTTCACACCGTCAGAAAAAACGCCTAATCGTGATCGCCATCATCGTCGCTTGAACAGATCGCGGTCTTCAAGCAGGTCACATACCCCGGATTTGGCTATTCATTCCACATTGAATTCGATCACGGACCGTCTTCCGTCGATCTTAGCAATATAAGTGAAGGTCAGGTTAGGCCGAGTCAGGAGAAGGTTAGAGCTTTGATTGACTCAGCTGAACCTCAAAATGTTAAGCAGGTAAGTCAGTTTATGGGCTTAGCCAGTTATTTTCGGAGGTACATACCCGGCTTTGCTCAGAAGACTGCCTCGATATCTGCGCTGACACGTAAAGGGGTGAATTTTGATTGGGGTAAAGAGCAGCGTGCAGCTCGCGAATATATAATTCAAGCATTAACAACTGAACCGGTACTAGCCGTATATGATCCGTCGCTACCTATCGAGGTTCACACTGACGCAAGCGCCATAGGTTATGGAGCGGTGTTGATGCAAGTTCATGAGGGCGGCTATAAACGGGTTGTAGCTTATTTTAGCAGACTAACGCAGGGGGCTGAGAGTAAGTACCATTCGTACGAACTCGAAACCCTTGCGGTGGTCAAAGCTCTCCAACATTTTAGACCTTATCTGGTGGGAGCACCCTTCACCGTCGTTACTGACTGTAATGCTTTAAAGTTCACGCAAAAGAAAAAAGATCTATTGCCAAGAGTGGCGCGGCGAGTGGTGTCCAGAAACTTGTGCCGCTTTCTTTGACGGTCAGTATAAATTCTGCTTACTTCTGGCGCATTGCCTTGGCGTCCTACGAACTACAGGCATGCGACCATGGCGTTTGCTTTTTGAACTTCAGGCGATAAGCCTTGGCGTTCGTTTTTGAACTTCAGGCGATAAGCCTTGGCGTTCGTTGTGAGAACTTCAGGCGCTAAGCCTTGGCGTTCGTTTTTGAACTTCAGGCGATAAGCCTTGGCGTTCGTTGTGAGAACTTCAGGCGCTAAGCCTAGGCGTTCGTTTTTGAACTTCTGGCATAATGTCTAGGCGTTCAAGCGAACTACAGACGTATGGCCATGGCGTTCTTTAGGTACTGAACATCAGGAGCTAGTCTCCTAGGCGTTCTTAGTGGCCCGGAGCGGACGACCAGCCAAGAAAAGCATACGACCTACGGAGGAAATGCCAAGACTTGGTTTGTGGTTTTAAAGGAGACGTCTCTGATTTCTATTGGAGGTGATGTATGTTAGAGTGAAACATAAGATGTTTATGAGATGAACTATGAATTAATTAAATGATGAACTGAGTGAATGATCTGTTTGGTGTATGTTTAACATGTAAGCCCTCTGAATTATTAGTAACAATTGTTATTATTCTCAGATGCAAATACGGACGAATGTAATGCGTCAGGGACGTCATCAGATCGCGATGCGGCCTTGGCGTTCAGTGTGAAGACTTCAGGCTGTCGGCCTTGGCGTCGTTTACTAGAACTTCAGACTCAAAAGTCTTGGCGTTCTATTATTTGAACTTCAGGCATATTGCCTTGGCGTTCGTAGAACTACAGGCTAAATAGCCTTGGCGTTCATTATGCAGACTTCAGGCTTTTAGCCTTGGCGTCATTTGATCTGAACTACAGGCCGATGTGGCCTTGGCGTTCTATTATTTGAACTTCAGGCATATTGCCTTGGCGTTCGTAGAACTACAGGCTAAATAGCCTTGGCGTTCATTATGCAGACTTCAGGCTTTTAGCCTTGGCGTCATTTGATCTGAACTACAGGCCGATGTGGCCTTGGCGTTCTATTATTTGAACTTCAGGCATATTGCCTTGGCGTTCGTAGAACTACAGGCTAAATAGCCTTGGCGTTCATTATGCAGACTTCAGGCTTTTAGCCTTGGCGTCATTTGATCTGAACTACAGGCCAATGTGGCCTTGGCGTTCTATTATTTGAACTTCAGGCATATTGCCTTGGCGTTCGTAGAACTACAGGCTAAATAGCCTTGGCGTTCATTATGCAGACTTCAGGCTTTTAGCCTTGGCGTCATTTGATCTGAACTACAGGCCGATGTGGCCTTGGCGTTCTATTATTTGAACTTCAGGCATATTGCCTTGGCGTTCGTAGAACTACAGGCTAAATAGCCTTGGCGTTCATTATGCAGACTTCAGGCTTTTAGCCTTGGCGTCATTTGATCTGAACTACAGGCCGATGTGGCCTTGGCGTTCTATTATTTGAACTTCAGGCATATTGCCTTGGCGTTCGTAGACTACAGGCTAAATAGCCTTGGCGTTCATTATGCAGACTTCAGGCTTTTAGCCTTGGCCGTCATTTGATCTGAACTACAGGCCGATGTGGCCTTGGCGTTCTATTATTTGAACTTCAGGCATATTGCCTTGGCGTTCGTAGAACTACAGGCTAAATAGCCTTGGCGTTCATTATGCAGACTTCAGGCTTTAGCCTTGGCGTCATTTGATCTGAACTACAGGCCGATGTGGCCTTGGCGTTCTATTATTTGACTTCAGGCATATTGCCTTGGCGTTCGTAGAACTACAGGCTAAATAGCCTTGGCGTTCATTATGCAGGACTTCAGGCTTTTAGCCTTGGCGTCATTTGATCTGAACTACAGGCCGATTCGGCCTTGGCGTTCAGTTGTGAAGACTTCAGGCTGGCGGCCAGGCGGCGCGCGGCGTGCGGCTGCGCGGCGGCCAGCGCCTTGACGAGGCGCGCGCGGGCGCGGGTGGTCGCCGGGCGCGGCGTCGGCCAGCGCCTGCAGCGGCGCCGGCGGCGGCGTCGGCGCGGCTGCGGCAGTACCTGGACGAGGATGGTGGAGTTGAAGCAGATGGCAGCATACAAAGTGGTGACAACCCGAGGCTCGTGTCGAGGACGACACTATGTCAGGAGAGGCCGTATAAGCGGATCCACCCCACACGTTGCGTAAGGTTGCCGGCCGTTGCCTATAAAAGCCGCTGCGGTTGGCTAGCGACTTACTTATCATCGAGCATTCGGAGCGGGTAGACCGGTCGTAACGTTATTACGTGTTGCGTTGCGTAACGTTGCGTAATTCGTAAAGTAGGCGTTAGGCTGATTTTGTTCCTCTGTAAAATTATTTTGTTGCCAAATTATTGTGTTTATAAGTGATTTGTTAAATTGTTTATTTTTTTTTAAGGAATTTCTCTTCTGATTCCTAAAAATATAATTAAAAGGAGAAAACAAACTTTAGTAAATCGTAAATTGTACTCAACATTCAATTGACATCAGACGTTATAGATAATATAGCACCACTTGAAAACTCTCGCCGGTGAAAACATTCCCGATGAGTTTTTGAGTGGGATACAGACAGTTCTAGCAGGACAGCCCACTTCAGCTTGCATCGATGACCTTGCAGATTTGGCCGATCGCATACATGAAATGGCTACCTCATCACTAGTACCCGGAATAGGTAGTTTAATTATATGTACTTGCAGAGAGAAAGTCAATGTAAGCATAACATGGATAAACCTAAAATCAGTGTGATTTCCGGGACCTTAAATAATGCAATGCAATGGAACTTATGTCATTTTATATAATCATGAAAATTACATTTATTGTTTATTTGTAGGTTTATACGAGTGAGTAGAAGGAAAAAAATCATGTTTAGATATTACAGATATTTATTGCAAGTTTACAATATAAATTAAATTTAAAAATAAACATATATTTATATTAACATTCCTTAGCGTTATTGTGTGCTTTAAGTAAACAATAATCCTATTATTAATATATATGCTTTATAAAACTGTTTTAGTTGCAAAAGAAGGATAGCATATTTCAAATAAAATACAATTTTCTGTTTTTATTTGCTATTCGTTTCTTTACGTTTTTCTTGTAAAATTTTATGTTTACAACTTATTATTACAACAATAAGCTAAAAGATGAAATACTATTGTTACGCCGGTGGCTTAGTAAAACTTCAAAAGTGATTTTCTGTGACTTAGAAACGTTTTCAGCAGGCTGAAACGTCGTTTCAGGCCGTTTCAGAAGTAGCTCTTTCACATACTAAAAAATCTAAATTACACCCAAGTTACAGTAGTTTTCAGGCGGCTGAAACATGTTTTCAGTTCAGTACGTTTCAGGCTACCCTCTATCCAACGCCGCAATAACCTGAAAACCCGTTTTCAGGCGTTTTCAGGACCCCTTATGAGCCATTAAGCCTGCTTCAGTAAAAGGACATAAATTTCAATAGGAGTGAAAGAGATAGCAATAGTAGAAAGAGACAGATATAGTTGGAACATTCGAGAAGTATTAGAATGAGAAAACATCATTAGAAAGAGATAGACAAACTCAGAATAGAACACGATAGTACGGGAATATTCGAGTATTGTGTGACAAGGATAGCACAAGGAAGAGACAGTTAATACTCGAAATGTCTTGAACGCGCGACGTCATTCCTACGCGCTTATGTATTAGACTACACATTCGAGTGTGTCCGCGAATGTTCTGGCAAGAGTGGCAAGTGCCTTAGGGGACTATATAAGGCTGTGTCCGGCCGCGGGAGAAGAGTATTGTTTTGCGATACAGTGCGAAAACATCTAAGAAGTGATATTGGAGAACTAAGAAGCGACTTTCAGTGCTTTCAGTGAAGTGATTAGTGACTGTTAGTGTGCTAATTAATAAAAGTTCAGTGTTTTGGTAGACCGCCGTTTGATTTACTGACCCCAGCTCGTAACACTATTTTGAAAGTTCAATATAATATTTTTACAATCTCCGAAAATAGTAAGTTCCCAGGCATATCCATAGTATTGATGTCACAAAATCGCAAATACATAAAATTAAACTACCTATTCCCACTACTCATCACCAGTCGTAGCGTCGACCAGCCATTAATTGTAATTGGGCAAATCTGTATAGAGTTACATAATAATTACAAGCAACAGTGTTGGAAAGTAATTTAATCAACTGTCACAACATAATTAGTCTTTATCACAATCGTTTGACCTTATTATGAATTAAATGTATGATTTGATAGATTTTTTTATGTATTTTATTTTTGTTTCTTGTTGTGTTGTGATGTTAACTATGTCAAATCAAAATCAAATCAAAATAATATTTATTCAACATAGACCTTTACAGGCACTTATTGACGTCAACAAACAAAACAAAAAAAAGCTTAAAAAACAAAACAAAAACCTTGTCCGTACGTACGAATAAGGAAATAGTTATTTATTATACAAGAGTGGAAAGTTCCTTTTTAACCGCGTGCTCGATTTGGATGACCGAGCAAGCGAAGGATTCTAAAGTTGAATCACGAGCGCAGCGAGTGATTCTAAATTAGAATCCTGAGCGTCAGCGAGGGAAACAAACGAGCACAAGGTGAAAATCTTTCCACTCGAGTGCAATACGTAACTTTTCATCCCACCTCAGCGAGGAAATGACAAAATGAAAAAGAAAACAATTTATAATGACAAATTATATTAAGCAATAAAACGTGAAAAACTAGAATGGCGCGAAGCACGCAAATAAAACAAAGAAACCAAGAAGGTTCCAAATTTAAATTTTTTCACAATTAAAAAGTTCTAATCATAAATTTGGCACCATAGAGGTTACATTAAATAGGTTTAATGACGTTTTGAATTTACAATTATATTGAGTACTCATTATATGTGATGTTCTAAATTCAAATCTACTTTGCCGCTCAAGCGAATAAAATAGAATTTTCCAGCCAGATTTTGAAGCGCAAAATTACACTTTCCGAGGTGGTGGGATGAAAAAAAATATATTGACTCGACACCTGTCGGAAATTGGGAGAGCCTTCTCGAGAAGAACAGGCAAGAAACTCTGAAGGTCTATTTTTTATCTCCTCTTTTCAATGTTAATAATTATAATAATATAATATAAAAATACAATATAGTATAAGATACAATCATACCTAATACGATTACAGTCGTATGTATATTTACATACACATATAAAATAACACAATATTATAAATAATGTTGTTACCAAACATGGCTCTATGAACAGTGTCCCTATTCCCAACAGTGTGATCATTTAGATAGTCACTCACTTTATAATAACCTTTACTCAAGAGTGTCTTTTTGATATGGATTTTAAATTTATATAAAGGCAAATCAATGACTGTTAAACATAGATATACATTTCCCCAAGAACGAACAGCTAGTTTTATGGAGTCTGAACATTGGAACGGCAAGTTTATTTTTGTTTCTAGTATTCACATTATGTAGATCACTGTTTTTATTGAATTTATTATAGTTTCTATATACAAAACTAAATTATCATATATTATATTGACTAGCTAAAGTTAAAATATTAATTTCTTTGAACAATTCTTTTAGGGATTCTCTAGCCCGTAAACAGTAAATATGCTTATACTAGTAGTACTAATATTTAAAATAATACAAAATAATTTTTACTTTCGACTTAGATGTCTTGGTCCGGCAGCGTTAGTAGTGGTGGCAGCAATTTGTTTCACTCAAAATAATTTGTGTCGTAGATATTTCATGATGGCTAGACTCCTTGGCGCTGCGTAGAGATGTAGCATCGCTGTGTATTCTCTATCGCTTATTAATTATTTAAAAGTTAAATTATTTAAAAGCCGAGGAATTGTTGCTAGATTCCGTCACCGTTCTACGCTACAAAACATTACTCCTCATCATCTAGACGCTTGGCAGTCCACCACAGTGCGTTTTTCCAGGAATTTTCTGCCACGCGCTACTAAACTGTGGAATGAATTGTCGCCTGCAGTATTTCCGAACCGATGCGATATCGAAAACTTCAAAAAAAGAGCATATTCCCATTTAAAATGGCGGCAACGCATCTGTGACTCCTCTGCGGGTGTCTATGGGCAGCGGTTATCGCTTACAATCAGGTGATCCGTTTGCTCGTTTGCTGCCCTATCCTATAAAAAAAGATCTTCTGCACGACGCTTGATTAATCACGAGGTGTGGTTTGGAAGATTTCATATACCTGTTTGAATTTCTTATGCAGGTTGCTTCACGATTTTCTTTTCACTTTATGGATAGATAGATGATGAGTTTATTTTTTTACAACATACACATTCATATATATTACACTAGCGACCCGCCCCGGCTTCGCACGGGTGCAGTGAAAAAATGGTTATGGTGGGTTATCCCTAAGAAATTGACATATACCATCGCGGACTTTTTTGTGGATTTTTGTAAGTTGTACAATACTGTAGTACATTATTTTGGTCTATTTCGTAGGGTTCAGCCAACGTTTGCGCAACTTGCAACAAATAAGCGCAAAAAAACGTGCTTATTTACGACATCACATTAGAAACCTTTAAATTTATCAGTGTTTCTCTACTATATTATGCATTTATTATACATACAAACCTTCCTTAAGAATCACTCTATCTATTAAAAAAACCGCGTCAAAATCCGTTGCGTAGTTTTAAAGATCTAAGCATACATACGGACATACAGCGAAAGCGACTTTGTTTTATACTATGTATTGATTGATGAAGTACGTATTACACAGAATATTATATCACAAAGAGATTTCCAGTAGAAATGGATGTGTGCTGTGGATGGATGTGCTGATAAGTTTCTTGACTCCATTCTTCTTATCAGCTAAATACGTCCTGAATTAGGTAGGTTCGGTAGGAAAAAAATTTGGAAGATTCAAAAGAGATTTCTATTAAGTTATATTTAAATAAAGTTAATTTTGATTTTTGTGTGCAGCAGCGAGAAAGCTAGGCTCGGTGTGTGGTTATTTGACGACAAGAACGCCGATGTTCAGCCGTGGCAAACAGTTGAAACGCGGGCACGGCTAATTTAAGCAAGTACCTATGCTAGTGTATATGTCTACAGAATTAACTACACTGCTGAATCGAGGACTATAGATAATAGATAAGGAACCATGACAAATATTAACAAGTAATAGCTATACGTAGGTAGCGTTACGTCTTGGAGTCCTTTAGGCAAATTTTTACGCTCGTAATTTGGTCGGAGATACGGGAGCTTGTTAAAATTTTACGAGTCAGTCGCTCTGGGAATACTAATGATGCTCAAACTCATTGAACTATAGAGCTATCATATTTGGACAAAATAACGAATTACCTGTTTCATAGGATACTTGCATGACACTTATCGCCATATTTTGGACAACTCGCAAGTTTGTGTGGCCATCCACATAATATTAGTTACTCTTTCATGTAGAAACTATTAAATGGATTTTAATTCAACTTTATATTCTACCAGAGGCTCCGAAACTTTTTTGAGTCGTGGACTTTTTGCCATGTTTTTCCATTTTGGGTAGACCCCCTACTTACCTGATATTGAATGCCTTTCTTTTTTTTTTTGTTCCCCTGAGGAAAATGCATTAAACTGCATACCCCGGCTGTGGCGAGCCGGCGGTTATGTGGGGCTCTCCTCCCAGAAGGGGGAGGCCTACCACTAAAAACCTCAGGGATGGCCTTCCTCAGGCATGTAGGGAGTCCCGGGAACATCAAGCCACTTCCGGGAATCCCCAGCCTCCGCTCCCCTGCCTAGAGGGGAGCCCTCCTCGGGGGAGGCTACTACCTCCCCGGTCTCCTCCACCGACGACGCCCCCCGGCCACGGAGGGGCGTGGTCCATCCCGGTCGCCGTAGCAGTCGCGAGTTCCTCGCGCCCGCCGGCGACCCGCGGCGGCGCCGCAGCTGTGCTACCGAGCCCGGCGCCGCCTTCTTCGAGCGGGATCGGACATCTCCCGACCCCGCTCGGCTTCCTCCTTCTGGAGCCTACTTACCTGATATTGAATGCCTACATTCCAGAACTTACGAGAATTTCTTAACATACATAATATCTTTTTTACTTCGTAGGTACTTAACTAAATAATGTGTACGCCTTTATATTAGAAGATAGTATGATGTCAGTAAATAGGTACTATCAGTGTATGTTGAGATACATTTTCGTGGACCCCCGTTTTCATTTTATGCCCCCCAAATTTTTTTTCGCTGACATAGACCCCTTGCTTGTTATCATTGACCCCTAGGGATTGATATATACCATTTTGAAATCAATGGGCTATACAATACAATTAATAATTTTATGACGCTCGTAATAGCGGTTTTGTAGTGTAAATATGAAGGTAAGTGTTTATTTTTTAAGCGCATTTAGTGCGTTTATACATACATACATACACACATATATGTCACGCCTTGTTCCCAATGGGGTAGGTAGAGCCCGCCTCTCTCCACTTGCTACGATCCTGGTACACTTCTCTTGCTTCCTCCACTTTTACATACATACATATATGTCACGCCTCGTTCCCAATGGGGTAGGCAGAGACCACCTCTCTCCACTTGCTACGATCCTGGCACACTTCTCTTGCTTCCTCCACTTTTACATACATACATATATGTCACGCCTCGTTCCCAATGGGGTAGGTAGAGCCCGCCTCTCTCCACTTGCTACGATCCTGGCACACTTCTCTTGCTTCCTTCACTTTTACATACATACATATATGTCACGCCTCGTTCCCAATGGGGTAGGTAGAGCCCGCCTCTCTCCACTTGCTACGATCCTGGCACACTTCTCTTGCTTCCTCCACTTTTACATACATACATATATGTCACGCCTCGTTCCCAATGGGGTAGGTAGAGCCCGCCTCTCTCACTTGCTACGATCCTGGCACACTTCTGCTCCCTCACTTTTACATACATACATATATGTCACGCCTCGTTCCCAATGGGGTAGGTAGAGCCCGCCTCTCTCCACTTGCTACGATCCTGGCATACTTCTCTTGCTTCCTCCACTTTTACATACATACATATATGTCACGCCTCGTTCCCAATGGGGTAGGTAGAGCCCGCCTCTCTCCACTTGCTACGATCCTGGCACACTTCTCTTGCTTCCTTCACTTTTACATACATACATATATGTCACGCCTCGTTCCCAATGGGGTAGGTAGAGCCCGCCTCTCTCCACTTGCTACGATCCTGGCACACTTCTCTTGCTTCCTTCCACTTTTACATACATACATATATGTCACGCCTCGTTCCCAATGGGGTAGGTAGAGCCCGCCTCTCTCCACTTGCTACGATCCTGGCACACTTCTCTTGCTTCGTCCACTTTTACATACATACATATATGTCACGCCTCGTTCCCAATGGGGTAGGTAGAGCCCGCCTCTCTCCACTTGCTACGATCCTGGCACACTTCTCTTGCTTCCTCCACTTTTACATACATACATATATGTCACGCCTCGTTCCCAATGGGGTAGGTAGAGCCCGCCTCTCTCCACTTGCTACGATCCTGGCACACTTCTCTTGCTTCCTTCACTTTTACATACATACATATATGTCACGCCTCGTTCCCAATGGGGTAGGTAGAGCCCGCCTCTCTCCACTTGCTACGATCCTGGCACACTTCTCTTGCTTCCTTCACTTTTACATACATACATATATGTCACGCCTCGTTCACAATGGGGTAGGCAGAGACCACCTCTCTCCACTTGCTACGATCCTGGCACACTTCTCTTGCTTCCTCTACTTTCACGAGCGTCTTCATGCATGCTCGTCGGTTGCGAGTACTCTTGACCCGGCGTTTCTTTCTTTAGTGCGTTTATGATATTTATTAGTAGGGATAATCCAGTAATAATAAATTTACCTATGAAAAAATAAATTTGAGCCACACATATTTTATATAATAATATAATACCTAACCCTGATGGCTGGTAAAATGTGTTTTTTTTATAACATTGCCAAATGCGACCAGCGCGATTGGCGACCTTAATCTGAGAAATATTTTGTCAAAATTAATTAAATAAATTCGTTGTAGCTAATATCTATATAATATATTAAAATAATTAATATATTTATACAATATATTTATATGTAAAGAAATGACATTTCATTAATTTAAATTTGCCGCGCTTTGCGCTAGTTCGCGTATTCATAGGTTATCTGTGGAAGTTATAAAAACAATAAGAAAACTTGTTTTCTTCTATAGATATAAACTAATCGTAAAATTTATTATTAAGCAGACGATATTAGTAAACTTTAAATGTCGTTTCTTTGTATTTTCAGGTAAGATTTAAGTGTGGTTAAGATTTAAGTTGCAATATTGTAAAAGTGTGTTAAATAAACAATTTCTTTGTATTTTCAGAGAAACAATTTATGGTTTATTTAAAAAAATACTCAATAATATATCTTATATATATAAATATAATATATTATATATATATATTATATATATATATATATATATATATATTATATTATATATATATATAGCCATTTACATTGACATAAATTTCATTGTTATATGTCAGGAGGTTGAGTCCGCATAATATATTGCTTGTTCGCATCGCACAAGATGTGCAATTCGCTTTACGAATTGCTATTGTTTACTTATCGCTCCGCGGACCTGTTTCTGCGACTAGAACACTCGATGTCCCCGGCGACCGGCTGCCAGTACACAATAGCTACACCTACATAGCTCGGACGTAATACATTTTTACCCGCGGACGCATACCTTCCTGTGTTTCGCGAGATATTTAAATGCAATAGTTGTTTTGTAAAAAATAAAAATACCACGAGAAATATTAATACATTCCCGCAACTAAAAAGGTGTGTCTCCGATCATATGTAGCTAAGCTAAGCATTTTCGATAACCTTTTCTAGTGTGTTACTTTAGTAAGATTGTTGTACATATTTTTATACTTCACAAGCAAGCTTTGTAAGATAAGTAGAAATAATACCAACGTAGCAAGGTAGACTCTCCTCCCACCCTTTCATAGTAAGTAGAGATAAGACCAAAATGGCGAGCTAGATTCCCTTCCCCCCTATTGATAGCCAATAGGAATAGGACCAAATTAGCGAGGTAGACTCCTCTCCCCGTTTTTAACTAAGGAACGGACTATCTTAAATCTAAAAAAGTATTAATATCGAGAGTAGCTCATTTCCATCTGGATTTATTGTGTTAATATCAACATACTTTTATTGTTTATAGTTTTTTTTTATTTTGTTATTATCATTTATCATAGAAGCATCGGAAAAATATAATATAATGAAAACACACGATACATGGCAAGATCGAATCCCAAAACTTTCGATTGATGGGTTAACCCAAAGAGATCAGAACTCTATCAAAGCTCTTCTCTTGAAATCGCATGTAGCCCAAAGGAATAGAACAGGAAATGGAAGCTCTTGTCTTATTATGGACCTATGGTGTTACCGCAGGTTCAACTGCTCCTCCTTTTTTAATTTGCTAAAGTTAGTAGGGACAATTCCCGTGGGGTGCATCACTGCAAAGAAGTCACTAGAGCGCTTCAGACCGTTTCCCGAATCACGGAAACAAATCGCACCGCTTGTACCGACCCTTAGGCCGTATATGCCGTAAGATCGGAACATGTTATGACAGGACCAACAAAAACATTTGAATCGGGTAACCCAAACATGTTTTTCCCCGACAGTGCCTGGAAACAAAAACCCACTCGGATTCGTTACAATCTTACGAATTTGAAAATCTTCTCGTGTTTTTATAAGATTATTAAAGCCAACACGGAGTTACTTTAATAAATATGAAAACACAGAGTAATAAACATATAATATGTTTGTTTTTAAAATGTGGTTAAATGACTCTTCTAAGAATTGCCATACAGTCCAGGTCAGAAATCAAATAGGGTAATTTGGGCCGTCTTCCACCACACCTAGTATGTTTTTGTTCCTCGTTTGATAGTTTCTATGACTCTATATCAACAAACAAACAGATTGCCCTCTTGATGATAAGCGGTTACAATCGCCTGTAGCACATATGGTTCCTATGAGATTTGAAGCAAATCTAAAACCCCAAAACAAATACAGTGTACGTTCCCAACGTGTGATATCAAATGTAAGGTCAATATATCCCCAGTAATTTCACTGCCTATTTTATTCTACCCCTTCATTTCTACCCAGATCAATGTGAACAAATATTTTGCAGCAGAAATATTAAGATGGAGGTCAACTCAATATCCATACTAATATTATAAATGCGAAAGCAACTCTGTCTGTCTGTCTGTTCCGCTTTCACGCCAAAACTATACTGAACCGATTTAAATTTGGTACACAGTCTAGAGCCCGAGAAAGGACATAGGCTACTTTTTAAAGCAGAAAAGGGTTGTAAAAGGTTAAAGGAGCGGGTGAAAGGGTGTATGGCAGTATTGTTAAAAAATATCCTTCCTGTGGGAAATTCGAATTTAACGCGGGCGAAGCCGCAGGCGGAAAGCTAGTATATACTATAGTGTAGTGATATATTGAGATTCCGACCTAGTAGCAAGCTGTCGACATCAATAGAGCACATGAGCTCTATTTATACCTTCAGGTCTGTTCGTAGAAGAGTCGGTAGTTGTTACAGTACAATAAGTATAAAGTTAACAGGACATTGTCCCCTGAATATATACTTATTTCCAATAGGTGTGACGGCAACCCTCCATGCCAATGGTGCATTGAGGTGTAACGGTGTAGCCGTTACATGTCTCATGTTGCCTATGGTTCACCATCGGTAAGCATTGTCTATGATATTAGGAATCCTCATGGGAATCCTGGCCGGTTTATTTCTTTCGTTTATGATTTTGGTTGTCAGTCAAAATTCGAAATATGTCATCTGCCAAAGCAAAATAAGCTAGGCTGACTGACTCTATGTTTCGCTTTTGTACAAATCGAATCAAATTTATAATTTATATACAATGTCATAAAATACTACCTGTTTATTATATTGGAAATTATATTGATTTATTATTAAAATTTCAAGAAAGAGTCCTACACGGAATGCTGTAGGACTTTTCTTTTTCTTATTACTTATACCTTTTGTAAAATCGTTTAAATAAACCAACCTCAAGCAGCCAACTGTAGTTTGAGCATTGACTACTAAGAACCCTCGCCGTAGCCTTCCGCTACGCGACAGAGGTACAGGAAATACCACGACAAATTCTCACGGTGTGCAGAAGCGTGGGCGATCAAGAGATACTCTTCTCTTTTCCCCAATATCCTTACCGGAAGCATGCATGCCCAACTATGCTTCTAGCATTCTGGGAAGACCTGAAGTAAAACCTGGCTAGCTGGAGTAAAACCCTAGAATCAGTAAAAGAATTTATCTAAATTCTTTTACTGATTCTAGGGTTTTACTTTCCAGTCTAAATGTGTGTCTATATCTACGCCAAGCAATCTTGCTTGGCGTAGATATAGACACACATTTAAACTGGAAAGCGCATGTTCATCGTGTAAAATGTAAATTATCCAGCTTCTCATATGCACTGCGCGAAATAAAGAAGACAACATCTGTAGACACGGCAATTACAACATATTATGCGTATGCGTACGCCTGGCTGAGCTACGGTGTTGTACTGTGGGGAAACAGCACGGATGCGAACTCACTTTTTACCCTTCAAAAGAAGTTGATCCGAATTATCGCAAATGTAGATCAAGCAGATAGTTGCAGACCGTATTTTATTAAATACAGCATACTTACTTTACCCAGCCTGTATATTTTGGAAATGTGTAAGTTTGTACGGAAATATAAACAATTTTACACAAAGCGTGAAGACATACATTGTAAATACTCATTGCGATATAAAAATAAATTGATGGTGCCAACTTCACGAATGAAAATGAGTTCCTCGAGTACCCTCAGCTCTTCTATAAAGATATATAATAAATTGCCTAATATATTAATGCTGGAGCTCGTGTCGGTGAGTATGGTCACCATGGCCTCTCTTGCCAAAAAAGCGCTGGCAGAGTCTCCCGCCACGCCTGCATCAATGACGTCATCCGCAGAGCTCTTGTCGCAGTCAACGTGCCAGCGCTTCTTGAGCCTAGTGGTATCTCTCGTGACGACGGCAGGAGACCTGATGGGATGACGCTCATTCCATGGAAGCAGGGTCGTCCTCTTGTGTGGGACGCAACTTGCTCTGATACGCTTGCTCCGTGTCATACAGTAGTACGTCCCTTGCTGCAGGCGCGGCGCGGCTGCCGCTGCTGAGTGCTCTAAGCGGCGTAAATATTCGGCTCTCAATGATAGCTACATATTTGCGCCGTTTGGTGTAGAGACAATGGGTCCATGGGGTCCAAGCACTCGGTCCTTTTTAAGGATTTGGCGAAGAGACTCGCCGAGGTGACGGGTGATCAAAAGGCTGGCAGTTATATCGGTCAGCGTATTAGCCTCGCCATCCAACGGGGAAATGCTGCCAGCCTGCACCATCCCTGACGGCAGCACTGGAGGTGCAGTTTTTTTATTTTGTAAATTTTGTATATTTTATTTGTAGTAATTTTAGTCGTTAAGTAGTTTTAAGCTTAGAATATACTCTATTAATAGTGTATTTAATTTAATTTTTTAGATTTAATTACTAACACTTATTATATTATTATACATAGTTATTAAAAATAATGAAACCTATAATATAATAATAAAATATATAAATAAGTGATAGAATATTTATAAATAAATTGAAAAATTCCTTAATTAGTAAGTGCTATTACAATATTAATGAATATTTTAACGATAATACATACTTTAATTATTCGAAATAATAATGTTTATTAATTTAAAATATAATCTATATACCAAAAATATTAATACTCAATGAAAACTGAATTTAATTATGATAATAAATTGTAATATTAGTTTAATTATGTTAATTTTAATATGAATTTAATTATTTTAATTGTAATTTTGCTTTAAGTGAATAATATTATATACTTCCTCTCTCTTAACCCTTATATTGCGTGCCCGACAGGGTCCATAACATTGGTCTTTAATTTGTATTTGTGTAACATCTATGTATTACATTATGGTTTGGCAATAAATGATTGAATATGAATATGAAACCTGGGGAAAAAACTGGAGTTAATCAGCACAGGACACATAATATCCGCCCAATGATAACCCAATATAATCTCACTATTGTCGTGGGTAGTTGTAAGAGTTTTAATATCCACGGCTGGCGATGTAAGAGTGAGTAAATCAGTTGTTGTCTAGACATCGGCGGTTTCATTTGTTTATCATGAACACGACATGGTGTCAGGTGTGGAAACGATAAATTGATTTTTAAAGCTTTTTAACGAGTAGTATAACATTAAATATATGTTAAGTCGTATATTCTGATTCGAATTTTGATCGTTAACTTGTAAAGCCTTACGTGAAAGTGAGATTCCTATAAGTTGGTGCATATAACAGATAGAACAATGGAACACGCGCGACCACCATCGGAACTGAATTTGGAGGGTGGCCCCATCAGCAGGGCTGATGCGTGGAGGAAATGGAGACAGCAATTCCTTTTGTTTACAAAAGCGTCGGGTGTGCATTCTGAGTCATCGGCTGTACAAGCGAGTTTACTTATAAATTTGATTGGCCCTGAAGGTTTTGATATTTATCAAACGTTTACGTTCGACAAGGAGAGTGATCAAGAGGATACTCAAAAGCTTCTAGAAAAATTCGATGAGTATTTTGGTACAAAATTGAATATCACTCTGTTGAGATATAAATTTTTCACCCGCAGCCAAGATGACGGTGAGTCTATTCAACAATATACGACGTCATTACGATTATTAAGTAAGAATTGCGGTTTTGGAAAATTGGAAGAAGAACTTATTAAAGACCGAATCGTTTGTGGGATACGCAGTACAATGGTCAGGGACCGTCTTTTGAGGTGTGACGATCTCAACCTAGAAAAGGCTATTAAACTATGTCAATCAGAAGAGATGTCACAGGAAAGTGGTCGTCAAATTTCTAAGGACGGCACCGATGCGTTGAGACGGGTCGACGCAGTGAACTGGAGAAGTTCTAGGCTAAAAAAAAAAAAAAAAAAAAAAGTGCAAGATATTGTTAATGTAAATCAAATGGTATTAGTGGTATTAGTATAGTATAAGATAGGAATGTGTACTCCTTTTATTGCATGCTTTATTGAAATAGGTTTGGTTATGTTTTCTTCATGTTTGGGGAGATTATGTATGAGTATATGCAACTCCATAAGATAATTTTATTTTATTTGTTTTCATTTAAGTGCAACATTATATATTTACTTATTTAAAGGGGGAGATGTCGTGGGTAGTTGTAAGAGTTTTAATATCCACGGCTGGCGATGTAAGAGTGAGTAAAGCAGTTGTTGTCTAGACATCGGCGGTTTCATTTGTTTATCATGAACACGACAACTATGACGCAATCCAGAGAAAAAATCTCAGCTACCACAGTACGAAGGCCGATTCTGGGATAATATATACAGTTGTGGGTGAATGTTGTGGGTGAAAATCCTGGATTTCGTCCTTCGATACGTCAAAGTTGTAAACATTTTTTTATGTCACAATTTAAAAATAAACCTTGAACACGTAAACAACTACGATAATCAGAGGAAATTCTATCTTAAGACCTGAGTATAAACCGCTGTTTCGCTTGACAACGACCTTTCGTGTTTTTACTCGAAACAACCAAATCATTCTCAGGATACGGCTGAATAAATAACTGTGGTGTTCAATTCTGAGTCAGTCAATTTATTATATATTATACCCTATAGCAAAAGTAATATTTATAATGATTCAGTAGTCAAACTACGGCGACAGACTACAGCATTATACCAAATAATTCGTAGTTCCAAAGCTCAATATTGCCAGAGCGTGTACACGTTATTCCAGTGTCTACATGTAAGCTCGCTCCCCAGAGTTATGTGGCTAAGCTCATCGTCTCAGCATGTATTAAGTTGCTATGGCTACCTGAGCTTGTTATTTCACTGGGGATGGGAATTTGTAATCATCGCTACGGTCAAATATACACAATTTATACAATATAATTTGTTTGTCATGCAACAGGTTAATGTTTCCAGTTTGTACGGAATAGTCACTATATGATGAATGATCACAATCAATTTCCATCTGCAGCAAAGTTATTCTTATGTTACGGCGATATTCCTTACCTAACCACGATGCTGCAGTGGGGAGTAGTTAAGTTCATTTTCTTCACTTCTTAGACGATGCCTGTCTACTATAAACCGATTAGAATCGTTGGTTGAGAAACCTACCACTGTTTGCACCTCCCCCAATAATAAATAATAATAATTTATTTATTGTGTCAAACATGAGTATACATAAAAAATGTTGAAGTCAGGTTTTTTGATTGTCCTTACATGTTTGTCCTGGTGAGGCATACAAATTTTTTTTTATTTATTTTATTTATTTATTTATTTCAACAAAAGCTTACAACTATCATTACAGGCCTGACCTAATGCGACAGTTGCACTCACATTAATTAATTATTCTTAAAATTAATCCTATTCATAAGATATAACAAACAACGCCATTATTGTGAACTCCCTCAATGAACATGAAAATAAATCAATTTTCTCCGCAAGTAAATTAAGTTTGCGAAGTGCGCGTGTGAACGTCGCCTCGCTCAAAAGTCGCGTGCGAGCGTGCGGCACCGCCAGCAGTGGCGGCCGCCGCCGGCGCTCTACGAATTTATCCGGAACGTTTAGTTTCATCTTTTCTAGTAAATAAGCATTATCCATTCTACCTCTGAGTAATTTCCATATATATGACACTATAGCGAGATCCCTCCTCACCCTTAGCTCATTATATCCCACCATTCCTAATATAAACAGCGTCGGATACTTCAGCGGTAAAAATTTAATCAATCTCAAAAAAATGACAATAAATAATCATATTTGAAGATCAAACAAACTAATTAAACAAAAACTATACAGTGATAAAATAAATGTCGAAGAATTACAATGGCAATTAATTAAATTAGTCAATAAAGAAAATATCAAGAACCACATTACAATATCACAATTGAATTTCTATTTTTTGTAAATTAAAATACAATTAATAAATGAAATCCTTATGTTTTTTTAGGTATGTATATGCATTTTTACCAATTTCACACTATTATATGTATTTTTTTTTATTTACACACTTTTTTTTGTCCATTTTTAATAAAGAACATTACGATTTACATAAAAAATGTTGATGTCAGGTTTTTTGATTGTCCTTACATATTTGGCCTGCTGAGGCATACAAAATTTAATAAATAACAAAGAATTGCCAATGAATAATCATATTTGAAGATCAAACAAATAATGGAAACAAAATTTATACATTGATAAAATGAAATGTCGAAGAATCACAATGGCAATTAATTAAATTAGTCGATAAAGAAAATGTCAAGAACCACATTACAATGTCACAAAATAAATTCCAATTTTTTTGTAAAATAAAATACAATTAATAAATGAAATCCTTGTGTTTTTTTTAGATATGTGTTTGCATTAATCAATTTACACACTATTATAAATATTTTATTTAATTACACACATTTTGTTTTATTCATTTTAAGTTATAAAGAACGTTACGAAGTACACCAATAAAAAAAAAAAACCAATGGAATCACTAGCGTAAGACATTTCAAGTGTTTTAATAAACAACATTAATAGTTACTTCAATTAGCGAAAGTCAAATATTCTTTTACGTCATAAAAGCACTTACTAATTAACCAGGTTCTTAATTTAAATAAAAATGGTTTTGTGGGTAGTTTTCTTATTTCGATGGGAATTTTATTATAAATGTATATAGTCTTCATATAACAGTTTTTCCCATAAAAACTTGTTTTGTATGAAGGGACTAACAGTTTGTATGGATCTCTTGGACGAAAGCGCTGACTATGGACTGTTTCCTTAAACATCCCCATATTATTGTCAAAGTTAGCAGATTGAGTTGTTTAAACATTTCCCTGCAACTGTCAAATCCAAACCAAATATGTCGAAATCGTCACATTCGATCAACATGTTTTAAATGTATTATTGAACTACAAAAATCAAACCCGCAACGCGCCCTTTCCTGAAGAACGTTTTTTTTTCCTCGGGAGAGGAGGCTGAGAATCCTCATGGATACCAACGCAACAAGCAAGCAGGGATGCGTTGATTATGTCGGACTCCTGGTGAATCGAGGCGGCTCGATCCAGCAGACCTACCGACTAAATTCAGCCTAGCCTTGGCCCTAGTGGCCTTATGGCTTGAACGGAATGGTTGGCGCACCCTCAGGAGAAGGCACGTCGGCGCTGCCCTCCGAAGAGGACATATGCGCGAAAGAAGGCTCGGTACGCCAAAGTGGGTCCGGCCTTGAAGTGATGGGGCCTACTCGTACATGTGCAGCAAGCTGCGAAGTATGGACTAACTTCTTTACATTGCATATCTGTACGACATATCAAAATGTTTTAAACATTCTAAATTCCTTATGTATGCTGACGATACAAAATTATATAAAACTATTAATAATAAACAAGACTGTGAGGATTTTCAGAAAGATTTAAATCGTCTTGCTGCCTATTACTCTGAAAATCGTATAGGCGTCAACAATGGAAAGTGCGTAGTTGTTGTTTTCACTCGAAAAAAGAAAAAAGTAATTTTTGATTACACAATTAATGGCGTGCCCTTAACGGAAGCTAAGACTGTGAAAGATCTCGGAGTTATCATGGATGCTAGGCTACTTTTTTCGGAACACATTGATTATATTGTCAGTAAAGCTTACAAAAATCTTGGTTTTATATTACGTGTCGGGAAGCCATTTACGGATATCTCTTGTATAAAATTATTATACTTTACCTATGTGCGTAGTGTGCTGGAGTTCGGTTCAATTATATGGGACCCACAGTATTCTATTTATATTGATGCCATTGAGGGGATTCAGTCCAAATTCTTGAAACATTTGAACTATCGTTTAAACAATAATAATGACTTAGATTATAGTAGTTCATGCGCGATTCATGGTCTTTTATCATTAAAAGACAGACGAACACAATTCGAATGATGTTTTTACATGATGTCTGCAACGGAGTTATTGATGCCCCTGAACTCACGTGTATTTTTCTACGGTCAAATGCACCAAAAACACGCACTAGACACACGACTTTATTTCACGTACCCGTGACTCGGTCTAGGTATGCCCAGAATTCTATTGCGCATCGTATTAAATCTAAATTCAATAAGTTGTTTTCGTCCTTTGACATTTTTCATATGGGGAGAGCGGAGTTCAGGCGCAGTGTATTGTGTTTGCTGAGCGATTTTGGAGAATGAGTATATATGTGTATGTATATATGTATGTATGTATGTATATGTGTATGTATGTATGTATTTGTATATTTAGATTATTACATATTATATATACACACACACACACACACACATAAACAGTCATAACCCCATCCGCTAATGGGTTTTTATTTTTAGTGTCATGTGTAATTTTAATTCTTAGTTTTTGTTTCTATAGAATAGGTCATAAATTGTAATATAAGTATTTTTTTAAAATTTCTTGAGGTTAGTCAACTGCATTAAGAATGTTTATTTAAATAATGAAAATCCGTTTTTTGGCTGTATGTATTGTATTCTTAGGTTAATAGTTTTATTTAAGAGCTGTGGATTTTGTAAACTGAAATAAATAAAAAAAAAAAAAACTAAGGGATGGCGGCGCAGATGCCGCCTCTCGCAAGGCTTGAAGAGCCAGCGTCAATGAGTCGGGAGGGTCAGAAATGACGTGCCTGGGTCGACGATATTCGGTATTACGCGGATTGACTGGGAAGAAGAACGGTCGCTCGCACTTCCAGTTATAGTAACACTAAAGCTGGGTTTAGTTGGTAGGTAGGCTGGGCTGAGGCGTCTCATCGACAGAGTCTAACATAATCTCTGTCTAACATAATCTCAGGCTTTCTTCTCCTACGGGAAAAATGACGTAATTGTGACACTACAAAACCGAGAACCAACACTGGTTAAGACCGCTTATTTCGGTAATAATAAATTATGCAGAACAGGAAAATACCTTATGATTTGGTCTTCTGTGACATCATTGTGATGTTTTGATCGTTACCTTAGTTAGGCCTGTAATTCATGTGACCATACTTTACTCATAAAACCAATTTACCAAGAAGACCATACTTTTTTAATCACTTCTTTGAGGCAATATTACAGCTACCACTATCATTTACCATCATATGGGCAGGCCCCCATATTCACCAGTTTTGTTTGAAAATATAATTCTTCTGAAAGCGGGATTTTATTTATATATATTCTATTTTCTATGTCTTCTATGTTGACGCTTGGACCAATTCTGGCATCGAGTATCAGCAATTCTCTTTACATTACTAAGCCAAAATACACTTTATTTACTTAACTAGTTAACTTTTTTAAAAACGTCGCCATACACTAGGAATTTTATCCTGTGTCATGGGTGCAATCACAAATATAGAAGTACCCGCAATCGTCGAGCATGTATGAGGAATGTTATGAAAGTAGATGAAGCGAAAGAGATATGTAAAGACCGTAGCAAGTGGAAAGACGTAATCTCTGCCTACCCCCATGGGAAAAAGGCGTGAGTGTATGTATGTATGTAAATAAAACACCAGACCAGGCCATTGCCAGACCGGAACAATCGAATCGAACCCGCGACCCATTGTGCAGAAGTTGATCACTCAACCACTCACCAAACGTGTTGTCAATATAATTAAGATCATAGATAATAGAGACTACAGTCTGGCAAAGCTCTTTAACGTAAAAAATCATGAAACTACTTCAAACAATGTGCTCAAGCAGTTAATTCGACAAGCAACGAAGGCAAAATAAAAACTCATCAATCTTTTTTATGCAAATTCATTCAATGGCACTTAACAAGTCTTCAATTAATTCCGCTTCCCTTAAGTCAGCAGTTCTGACCAAACGGGTTTATCACTTCGCGGCAACTGTGCGCCGAATCGGGGGAAACCAATAAATTAAATAATCCTTCGGCTCCTAATCCTGAATTTATGTAGCGGCTCCTTCATTAAGTTCTCTATTTCGGGAACCTCCCGCAATGGCATGTGGAGACAGCGGGCGCGGTTCGAAGAAATATTATTGGGCATTTAATTTATATACAACATCTGATTGATATCAAGATTAAGTATGATCTGAAGCCAGCTTCCAACTGACGACTCTGTAATGATACAGGGAGAAAAAAAAATGTCCTTTGCTGGTTTTCTTGCAGGAGACCTATTTTTGAATTACGAATGTGACTTCGAAATCACCGATGTGACTAATAATCACCGATTTTCAATAATTCTTATTTTTGAATATCACTGATGTGACTACCTTAGTCACAGGTGTGATTTCATTGCACTCGTAATCAAGTCATACTTGTGGAAATGTTATCTGTGTTTTGTCTGATTTTTCAGTCTATATATACAATATGTATATAACCGCAATGGTTAAGCGGGCAATAACCGGCAACGGCTACATTCTGCGTGGAACCGAACTCTTACATTTATGTGTGTACTTTATCTATGTTGGCAGCTCTGCGATCGACTTTCAAAAATTGGATGTTTAGGAATCCGTGACCTCAAAGTCATCGCTGACTATTTAGTCAGCGGTTATTTCGAAATCGCATTCGTAATTCAAAAATAGATCTCCTGGTTCTTTCCAGTACAAGGTCATCGGGCTCGTCAGTCGGTTTGCGTAATACGGACACAGTGAGTGTGGTGTGTGACGGTGCGTGGATGTCGCAAAATATGTCGGTGGTTGGAGAAAACGGCCGCATCACGGAGCTTGACAGCGCAGCTCCAGTCCGCCTGCGACCACGGCCGGTGTAACCTGCTCGAAACGTCAGGCAATAAAATTCGGTACGGAACAATATCGTGCTAATTCCCGTCATACATTTATATCGAAAGTTTGAAAGTTTCACAAAATCCTATATAAATCTATTTAAGTATTCTTAGGTAAGTGTACAAACAATAGTTGTGTTGTGTTGTGTTAAATTAAAAAAATAATCTTATTTTTTTATTTTTTTTATCCGACACGTGTGATGTTGATACTAAAGACACAACAGAAAAACTGAGAACGTTTTATATAATAAACTAGCTGACCCGTGCCACGAACGCGAACCGAATTAAGCCCGAAGCCAACGCCCGCCGTCCGCTGCTTTGGCCTTCACACTTATGACGATGAGTTTACTTGTTTTCATAGATTCATAATTTTTCGGAATATATGACTAATAAATATGACCTAATGATTTAAATTATTTTATTAATATAAAAAAATAAATTGTCTATGCTAATGTTAAAAAATATACTTTTTGTCATTTAAATATAAAAGTTAGACATATGCTGTCGTTGACTTTTTTGTAGGCATTTTCAAGCTCCACATTTTTTCTCTAGAACTCAAAAATATATCTTTCATAGTTAAGGCAGCGTTCGCAAGAAACGCTGTCATTCGACCGGTTTTTCTCCGATTCGCTTTGCAAAACGGGCTACCACATAAAAGCCTTTTTATTTTTCAGTGTTTTATATAACCTATGACACTCAGCAATAATGTGGCTTTCTGTTGGTGAAAGAATTTTTAAAATCGGTTCAGTAGATCCCGAGATTACCCCTTACAATTTAACAAATATACAAACACACAAACTTTACTTCTTTATAATATTAGTATAGATTATAGTTAAAAAACTAAAGAAACACACTTTTAAAATTGATTGAAATGTAATTATTTACGACATCATATTAGAAACCTCAAAAATAACATTATTTCTCCACTATTTAATGGATGTTAATATACATATAAACGTTCCTCTTCAATCACTCTATCTATTAAATCTAAAAAACAGCATCAACATCCGTTGCGTAGTTTTAAAGATTTAAGCATACATAGGGATATAGGGACCGAGAAAGCGACTTTATTTTATACTATGTAGTGATTTCTTCTTAAAATAATTTAATTTTAGGGCTATAAATAACATAACATAATATAACACTTTACTGCACACCAAAGACAAAGATAAATAATACAACAAATAACAAATGCACAACAGGGAGCCAACAAGGGACCAAGGAAGTGCTAAAAGGAGATTTAGGGGATGAGTAAATGTTTGAATTTTTCACAGGAAGACTTCAATACCAAATTCAAATTCAAATTCAAAATCATTTATTCAGTCTGGGCTGTTACAAGCACTTGTGAGTGTCAAAAGCTACGCCATCGGTTCGCAAATCTACGGCGGGAGACCTTGTACTGAGAAGAACCGGCAAGAAACTCAGCAAGGGCTGTTTTTTTTCCCTGTATTAAATAGATACAGAGTCGTCAATTTGGAAAATGACTTCAATATTGATAATTCATGAAGTCACTTTCCATTACATAGTATAATTAATAAAAAATATTTAGAATACATGCCTATATTAGGAATGCCGTGTCATACAGTTTTAAAAGAATATATTAAAGTTAAATTAAAATTATAATAAATACGAGTAGTACCCAGTATAGCAAAGAGCAGACTCATCTCCGCTGGCAGCACCCGTTCACGAGCATGACGCATGAACCAGCCATCGCTTCGCTCAACCATGTTTTAGGGAACGTAACGACCCGCCTCACACGACACTGCCGAAGAGATTTTAATGAGAGTATGACTACCCTTAAGCCACAGAAGGATACAAATTACCAAAAACAGGTACCCGTGTAAATTAGCACAACTAAAAAAAAAAAATCAACCGCAGGACACGCGCATACAATCATTAAAAACTAGCAATAATGTATTATACAAGTAACAAAAGGTTATTATAATAGGTACAGTTAAATATACATGTTATTATGTTACACAGTTACCTAAGAATTTATTAACAATTTGTTTATTTCAACGAGCGAGGGTTTTTTAGTCCCAGACACTTCGATCATCCAAGTAATCCTGGACTCGATAATATCCTTTGCTCATCAAAGTTTTTTTTACTCGAGTTTTAAGTTTATTAAAAGGTAGATTAACAATACTGTGTGGTAACTTGTTATAAAAAGTTATACATTTCCCCAAGAATGAGTTTTGTGTTTTACGTAATCTAAAATTTGGAACAGCAAGCTTATTTTTATTTCTTGTATTTAATTTATGAACATCGCTATTCTTAATGAAATTATTGTAATATTTGTGTACATAGATTATATTTTCATAGATGTACTGCCCCGCCAATGTTAAAATGTTAATTTCTTTAAACTTATCCTAAGGGAATCCCTTGGTCTTAAATTATATATAGCTCTAATTGCTCTTTTCTGTAGTATAAAAATACTTTCAATGGTGGCAGCTGATCCCCATAACAAAATGCCATAAGACATTACACTATGAAAATAACTAAAGTAAACTAACCTTGCTGTTTCAACATCAGCTAGAAGCCTTATTTTTTTAACAGCATACGCAGCTGAGCTAAGTCTGCTTGACAGAGCATCAATATGGGTATACCATTGTAATCTGGAATCTAAGTGTATGCCTAAAAACTTAGTACTCTCAACAAGAGATACCACTTCACCATTAATATTTAAGGGTGTATTAACCTGCCTTACATTTGGTATAGAAAACTTAACAAATTTGGTTTTTCTCGAATTTAATGAAAGATTATTTAATGTAAACCATTGTAGAACTTTTGATAGAGCACTATTTACCTCGTCCGAACAATTGCTGCCTCTGTCAACTTTAAAAACAAGAGAAGTATCATCGGCAAATAGCACTGTTTCACATAAAGTGCTTGTATAGTAAGGAAGGTCGTTAATATATATTAAAAATAGTAAAGGACCTAATATTGATCCCTGAGGCACGCCCATAACTAGTGAAGTTCCAGCAGATTCAGTTTTATTAATAACAACTTTTTGTATTCGATCCGACAAGTATGACTTAATAAGGCCGAGTGATTTGATAGAGACACCATAATGCCCTAATTTCCTCATTAATGTGTCGTGACTTACGCAATCAAATGCTTTAGAAAGGTCACAGAAAATACCTATTGCGTCTTGTCTGCCCTCCCAAGCATCAAAAATGTGTTTTAAAAGTGAAATTCCAGCGTCTGTAGTGGATTTACCCTTGGTAAAACCATATTGGTTGCAATGAAATAACTTGTTAAGGGTAAAATAAGATGATAGCTGATTATAAATAATCTTTTCAAAGATTTTGCTCAAGGCTGGTAATATAGAAATGGGTCTAAAATTAGTAGGGTCACTCTTATCGCCAGACTTGTAAAGTGGAATTAATTTACTATTTTTCATAAGATTTGGAAAGACCCCTTCATCAATGCATTTATTGAAAATTAGGGCTAGGTGAGGCGCAATTTCAGAGATAATTGGTTTAATAATATTAGTTGAGATACCCCACAGATCCTCTGTTTTCTTATTATTAAGTGATTTAAAAGTTTTGAGGATAAATTCAGCATCAATATGTCTAAAATGAAAAGATTCCTTAATCTTGTTTACATTTGATTCAAGGAGGGCGACCGCACCGTTTGAACATGATCCGAGGCTACAAGCAGTATCTATAGGTATTTGGTGGAAAAACCTTTCAAATTCGGAGGCTACTTCGTTATCAGATTGAATTAACTTATCCTTAACCTTTAGCGAATAAGTATGTTCGTTTTGTTTTATTTTCCCTGTTTCATGGTTATTACTTTCAAACAGTTTTTACTTTATCTTTTGAAACATTAATTTTATTGGCGATAAAAAGTTTTTTAGCTGTAAAACAGACTTTTTAAATATTTTAGAGTAATTTCTTACATACTCAATAAATTCAGGGTCCCTAGAATTAGATTTTAGGGCATATAGCTCATATAATTTTCTCCTACTTTTGTAAATACCTGGTGTAGCCCAGTCACTGAATTTCTTTTTACTCGTGTAAATCTTAATGGACTTTTGTTTAAATATTTTACTAGATTCACTTTTGATAACATTAAAGACGCTGTTATATAAACTATTTGGGTATTATCATCTAATGGTAAAGAATAAATTCTATCATTAACATTATTTTTAAATTTTTCAACACCGTGTTTTGTAATAGGCCTACAAGTAACCTCAAGGACCAATGGTGCATGATGGTGCTCAATAGTCACAAATTGTCTACTATGGTCAGAATTAATGAAATTAACTATGGATTTTTTAGTAACATCACTGTTGCAAAAAATATTATCTATACAAGTGGCTGACGTAGGTGTTACTCTAGTAGGTTCATCAAAGACATTAACTAAATTGAATGATTTAAATAGATTTAAATATCTGCTAGACAGCTGTGACATGTCTAATATATTTATATTAAAGTCTCCACAAACAATTACTTTTTTATTTTTCTTACAAATAATTCTCAGTATTTCCTCCATAACAGACTCAAACTCTTGGTAGTTCCCTGAGGGGGGCCGGTAAACACAGATAATAATTATTTTTTCAAGTTCCACACATGATAATTCTATTGTTCGTTCAATGGAATAAGATGCCAAGTCTTTACGTTCCTTACATTTTAGGGAATTATGTAAAATTATCAAAGATCCACCTCTAATAGCTGTATTTCTGGTAAATGAACTCACAACTCTGTAATTATCAAAATTTATCATACGTAACTGAGAGCTATTTAACCAATGCTCTGTAACACATAATATGTCAATGCTTTCATAATTAAGAAATAAACTAATTTCTAAATCTTTGCCAGACAAGCCCTGTACATTCTGATGAACAAAATTTAAGCAATTGGACCTATCTTTTGTCTTTGGATAGCAAGATGTTTTATCTTTTGTCTCATTTGTTAATTTAAACAATTGATATTATTAGTTATATTTGGAACAAATTCCAAAGACGTTCTTAATCTAATTTTATTGTCCTGCTCAATAGAAGCAGATGTACTAGCCAAAGTTTTGGCTATATGTGTAAAATAATATAATAGCGATAAAGCTATTTGTCTCTTATAATAAGAAGTAAGATAATATTTATCTTTTGTCATATACAATTTAGATATTAATTTATTAATATCAATTAAATGTATTTTTTATAGTTGTACTGAGACATCGTACTCAATGTTGAATTCAACTTATATCTAATATTATTCTCTTCATAAGACAGGCTTTTACTATAAGGTAATGTAAACATTACTAATTTTATTTACATTAAGACAACATAATGTGTCATAGTAAGAAACCAAGTCCTTTTTATTTAAATTTCCTCTATTACCAACTAGAACCACAGTTATCTGCTTGAGTACGATTACCTGTGTCTTCCTTATTTCTGCCGCAAAATAACTAATCACATTACTGTATTCTGGTATAAAGAATGAGATAGACTAGTGATTCCCAAAGTGGTCTATATCGACCCCTAGTGGTCCATGACAACCTACAACTTTCGCTGTCGCCCATTTTTTTTTGAGGGGGGGGAAATGCGACCTTATGCACCATGACACAGCGCTGGCAAGACGCGGGCGTGTGTGGGGCTCTCCGGTCAAGAGGATCGGCCTACCCACTAAAACCCCCTCGAGTTTTTTGAGCCCATACGGGGCAGGTGGGGTGCGCTCTCGCAATTCGACCGCCATGTGTCCCGGGCCGGCTCGACCAAGAGTTGGTCAAGCCGCCTTCGCCTACCAATTCGTCTGCGGCGGAGGGGAGCGGCCTCGACGTCCTCCTCCCGCTTCCTCTCCGCGGCCTCCTTCTGCGAGATGATGCTTCGCAGTAGCTGTCGTAGACCCCTACGAAGCGAAACAAAAGTCCACAATAATGGATCTCAACATACACTGATAGTACTTATTTCCTTACATTCTACTATCTTCTAATATAAAGACTTAGACATTATTTATAAAAGTACTTATGAAGTAAAAAAAAATATTATATATGTTTATAAAATTATGTAAGTTGAAGGATGTAGGCATTCAATATCAGGTAAGTAGGGGTCTACCAAAAACCTAAAAACATGGCAAAGGCAATACAAAAAAGTTTGGAAACCTCTGCGATAGACAATGAAATTAGGGGGTACAATGAATTTACACATTATGTTATGTTGGAAAACTACACTGCGTTTTGCAGATACGCTGCGAATTAAAGATGTCAATCTCTACAGAAACGAATCAGTGAGTCGTTTTTTCCAAGTGATTCACTGAATCAAATCTCTAACAGCGCTTCAAATGAATCATTCTCTCAATTGCATCTCGGTTTCAATCGGCACGCGGCGCTCGCACGATTGAGATAAGTAAATAGTTCAGAGTCGGAGCGCTTCGGATCACGTCGCTCGATTGCATCTCGGTTTCACTAATACACATGAATCAATATCAATATTTATATCAGTGTATTTGTATCAGATATCAGATATCAGATATTTGTATCAGTGACTCTGAACCGATTTAATCGGTTCAGAATCACTGTATCTTTCTGATCTGTATCTTTGTACCGATCCGGATACAGAGATCCAATCTCAACCAAGATACGTTTCTTCCATCATTACTGCGAATCTCACAGAATCTCGTGAACTAAAGGCTATAACCACTTACGTCACGTGGGCAGTCTACTTGTTTGTCAACAAATCATATTGTAAGTAAGAATCAATAATGCTATTCTGCTATTTTCGAGGCAATATACCCCAAGGTCGAATACGTAATAGATATTGAAAATATAAATTTTGTGGCTTTCCATTGTTGGTGATTCTAAAACTTAACGACTCCCACCATGAAAACGACATTGTGCTTATCAAAAAATTAAGTTTAATTAACACAAGCTTTCAAATGTTCGCCCATCGGGCAACGAAAAAATATTTCGACAAAATCAGGCCATTAAACGAAATAGAAATCTCGTACGCCATAAATTATAATGCCTCAGCATGAGACCTTGTTCAATTATATAAAAATAGCTCCCAAGTACAAGAGCGAAAGCTTAAAGCGAATGGAAACCGCAAGGAGACCACAGCCACATAAATCACTTTTGGAACCCAAGCCGCTACTTGATTTTGACCTAACATCGTTCATTTTGTACTAAATTAAAAAATAATATCGTTGTGTTTTTTTCATGATATGCAACTTAACTGTTGGATAAATCTAATAATTTTCAGGATAAAGCGAATTCTGGGGGCACAGCAGTGCCCCCGCCAAGTCGAGCCAAAAAAGCGGCACGGCCTTCGAGAAAAGGATGGTACATCCTTTTCTCGAAGCAATTCGGGCCATTTTCGACCCTCTGTAACTTCGTTGTGGATAACACTAGAAGACTGAATTTTCAGTAACCATGCAGGCATTGTAAAGACACGGTATATTTCAAATTTCATTCAATTTGAACCAGTAGCTTAAGAATTATAACGGGTCAAATTTCTTAATTTTGTTACTCACTGATTCACTGAGTGACTCACCGATCATCAAAATTTCAAGGCATTTCTAGAAGACCTAGAAGCTTCAACTTTGGAATATAATTACAAAGGATATTGATTACGTTTGCTGATTCCGCGCAGTTGATGATGACTTGTCCAACACTGACTTTCAGTGAAAGACGTCTCGCTGAGAGACGAAACACGTGTCGACCTTGTCTGCTTGTTGGACAAGTCATCATCAACTGCGGGGAATCAGCAAACGTAATCAATATCCTTTGTAATACAATGGACTTCCGCAAAATAACACCTGCTACAATAGAGTACTTTGGAATATAAGTAGTGTTTGGTGTATGAATCAAGGAAAAACTAAAAAAGGAAAAAAGTAGACTGTCTACAAAATACAAAAAGGAGTGAGATTCCATCAAAAACAATACTTGTCAAAAGAACCAAGTCTCGCAACTCAGTTGTTCTACGGTAAAAAGTCGGTTATTAATTTATTCAGTCCCTTTCTTAAGCGACTTTCTGTCTTAATACGTCCAGTCCCTAAGATCACGATCATGGTCCATAACAATTGAAAATCAATTGTGTCTGGAATCTCCGTACTCGAAGCATTAAGTTGTTACGTAATAATTAACAGCATCTTATAGTGTCGCATATCAATATTTAAAATCTTTATTGTTATATAAATATATTGACTTGTCCATCGCACTAAACAATTTAATTTACTCTTGTTTTCATGCGATGGCCGAGTCTCAATACCTACTTATTTTATAATTAGTGATGTTCCAACTTATTTTATAATCAGAGCAAAAAATTCTCCTGTGCAGAACCGTCACCCTATAAATAGAGCGTTATGAATAATAAAAAAAATAAAACACATATAAGCATTTAAGACTATTCAACTTTGGAACGTGACATTAAATCCTCCAACGATGCATTATATGCTCCAACGCACACACGCACACTGTTTTGATGGAAATGATTGAATTTCATCTTTATATAGCGTTAATAAAACGCAAATTGACTCTTTGATGTTAGGAATACACCTACATTGCATAGACAACAGTGAGTGCTTAAACTTTATGCAATAACAATAAAGCTCAAATTGACTGAACGTTTTAGGTAGAAAACTTTGAGGAAAAAGGCTGTTTTAGGGGTTATCTGATAATTATTCGAATTTCAAAAGTAAAAACCATTCTTGAACTTCAACGCACATTTAAAAAAAGAATTGGACAAATTGGTCCATGCGCTGTTGAGTTATGCGCTTACCAACACATTTTGCGATTCATTTTTATATATAAGAACTAGTTTTTATATATAAGAATATCAAGTTTCAGATCTTTGTATGCAGAAGATAGAATTTACTAGGGACCTATGAAACCCTTATTTGTAATACCTTTGTTAGCAAAGCATTACAGTTCATCGATGTACTTATCACGTCTCTCCAGTAACGCGGTAACTCGTAGCACGTGGCAGCGGATGGAGTACTTTCTATAACAAAACCTAGGTTAGTATAATATAAAGTATTTGAAATATGAGCATATAACAATATAATGTGTTGTAACAGATCGCTTTGGCTCTCGAATGCAACGTTCAAATCCTCACAGCTATAAATCTTCTATCAGCGGTAAGCGGCTCGGAATACAAGACAAGCGTTATTACAAACACGGGCGGCAAAACAAATATGGCTGTATGTTTATCTGTTTATACGCTTTTATTTGAATACACATAACTCTAAGGTATTAATTAGATCACATAAGAGAATATAATAGTTTCAGTTTCCCACAATATACTAACTAATATTATAAATTCGAAAGTAAGTCTGTCTGTTTGTGTTTCGCGCTTTCACGACAAAACTACGAACGACTATAACGATTTAAATGAAATTTGGTACACAAATAGTCTAGAGCCTGAGAAAGGAGATACACTACTTTGTTGCGAAATTAAGGGTTGTAAAGGGTTGAATTAAGGGATGATATTGTTGGGTTCCCGTAGACCTGTTACTTTGCAGATGCGAGGTCCGTAGGGTTTTAGTTGGCCAGGGGGCGTCGTTGGAGGAAGAGATCGGGGGAGGTATTGTAGCCTCCCCGAGGAGGGCTCCCCTGTATCGGCAGGGGAGCGGAGGCTGGGGGCTTCCTACATGCCTGAGGAAGGCCATCCCTGAGGTTTTTAGTGGGTAGGCTTCCCCTTGTATTAACATGTAATAATAATTAATAACAAGAAATTTACTTGACTTCGATATTGCAATAGGTTATACCTGTAAAAATATTTTATAAGTGATGGAAACATAAAAAAATAAATAAAAATAAATACGAGTAAGTTATATAAGGAAAAATAAATGCATTACGATGAAAAATTTTGGCCGACGAACAATTAATAGATACTGACTATAATTACGATGAGTGAACTAATTCTACTGGTCTGCACACGTGGAATGGAATATTCCTTAGTGTTACTATTGGAGTGTTGTGTGGGTAAACTGTTCTCGTGTATCGCTGAAAAGATCTCTTCATAGCTTTGTTTGGTTTTTGTAATTTGGAATATTACGTTCTTATCAATCACTTGTAGCTACGCCGTAGCACACAAACACTTGAACTTACTGGGATAATAAAGTCAGTTGCACAGAGTACTGGCAGTTGCTTCAGAACGCCAGCTCTGGATGCTCGTGCTAATTAATTAACTCGGTTGTTTTATTTATGCATATCCTTCTAATGTCAAATTATAAACACTGATAACTCTGTCTTGTATTGATGAAATAATAATTGTATTCAAATGTCGAAAAGATATGTTGATGAACAAGCGAACTTCCTACTTGTTTACCCGTTACGCTAGATCCTATAATGTAAGCTTTACAGGGCTTACTTTAGGCTAGGCTAGTTGGTGTGTGTTATGGGCTACCGCGCACGCCGATGAGTGCCTCTCTACCTGGGGTATGGTCCAAGTGTTCAATTCCCCCCCTTGGTGATGGCTCGACCGATCGATCTCTAGGTCGAGCTGGCCCGTGGGCGCTGTGGCGGTAGAATCGCGAAAGCGCACCTCGCCACATGGCGCCACATGGCCCAGAGAACATCGAGGGGTTTTAGTGGGTAGGCCGGTCCTCTCAGACCGGTGAGTCCCACATATCGCCGCGCCTTGCCAGCGTGACGTCATGGTGTATAAGGAGCGTTTCTCCTCGCAAAAAAAAATGTTGTAAGTGTAAGATATATTTATTGCTAAGGAATATCAATGCTATATTTAAAAAAATATTATTATTTATGTTGTAAAGTATGTTATGAATAAATAATAAATATTAGGTTTAAATAGTTTTTTTTTGTGTCCCTCAATGGGGACGTATTGAGCAGTGCTAATGAATAAGAACATATAAATTAAACCAGCTTATGCCCGCGACTTCGTTCGCGTGGACTTCAGGTTCGTCCCGTCTAGTCTAGTAATAAGTAAGAAATACGGTAACTAAGCACTGCAGAGCCCTAATCATAGGCCTATAGGTAGCTACTGCAGTATGCTCCTATAAACAGACACAACAGACAATTTGCAATGTAAGCGCATAAAATGTGTTTTTTTTACGACCTCACATTAGAAACCTCAAAAATTGTAGCCTATGTGTTATTCTGATGTATAAGCTATATTGTGGTAAAGTTTCATTCAAATCTATTCAGTAGTTTTTACGTGAAAGAGTAACAAACATCCATACATCCATACTTACAAACTTTCGCCTTTATTATAGTAGTAGGATATTGGCGTCTTGTAATCACGAACGTATTTTTTTTATTGCCTTACGTGGCAGACGAGCAAGCGGCACACTTGATGTTAATCGTTTACCCCAGCTCACAGACTTAGCAATACCAGGGATGGACACAGCTAAGTCGCTACCGAGATAAGATTACTCTTTTTAAGCCTCGTTTGAAGAGGCACATGTCATAGCCCAGGGGAAACACCGCAACAGGAAGATCATTCCACAGCTTACATGTCCGTGGAAGAAATGATCGCTGGAAATGCACCGTACTAGACGGGAACGGATCCAGGTATAAAGGGTGAAGTCTATTGCGGCGTCGAGTGGTACGGTGATAGAATGGGGCCGCTGGTAACAAGTCAAACAGTTCCTCGGAGCACTCCCCGTTGAAGAGCCGATAGAACACACAAAGGGCTCCAAAATCTCTCCGCTTTTAAAAAGAGTGTGCTGCATTACCTGATGATCAATGTAATTACTAATTAAATTTGTTATCTATTTCATTTATTTGTGTTATGTCTGACAAACAAATGTATTTGATATTGTCGATCGAAATTAATAAATAAAAATAAATAGCTTTAGTTGAAAAATAAAGCTACAATTGTTGGTAGTAATTAAGAGAAGCTTATTTTTTCATTAACTATAAAGAATATAATAAACATTAGCTAATTGGCAACTTGCTCCGAGCGTCTCGTCTGCGTTCATCTTGACTAATATTTGCCGGTGAGTTTCAGTGACTGCAGTGAAGTATATTAAACACATGTCAGTTTAATATGAAAGAATAGTACATTTACGTTCCGCTAGGGGCGCTGTATAATGTTTTCATACACAAATTTACGCTGCGAATTTCGTTTGCAGACGAATGTAAATTCATCTTAGTAACTTTTAAGCACTTCGTCTTAATAGTAAAAGTGAAAATAATCAAACTTGCTTATGTCAAGATTTTTTAGGCTGTATAGATATTTCATCCACGATTCGTAAAGTATTAATAGCTTCACACATTTTGTTATTTTCGTTTTCCCTTTCGCGTAAAAACTACTGAGTGGATTTTGATAAAACTTTACAATAATATAGTTCATACATAAGAATAACACATAGGCTGCAATTTATTGTGTGAATCGTTTAAAATATGACGATAAGTGTCCTGCGCAGATGAAGTCGCATGCAAGAGCTAGTTAGAAAGGTAATCAGAGTTCAAATATAATACGAATTTGAATAAATACTTTATTTTACAAATCCGAAATTGCGTGAACGATAACAATAAATTTTTAGTTGTACTTTTAGTTTAATTTATTAGTATTGTTTAATTTAACTAATAAAGATGTAATTACACAACTATGATTATTTGTGTTTTTGATAGAGGGGAATCCTATTACTATTATAAAGGCGAAAGTTTGTAAGTATGGATGTTTGTTACTCTTTCACGTAAAAACTACTGAATGGATTTGAATGAAACTTTACCACAATATAGCTTATACATCAGAATAACACATAGGCTACAATTTTTGACGTTTCTAATGTGAGCTCGTAAAAAAAACAATTTTTTGCGCTTACATTGCAAACGCTGACTGAATCCTACAATATAGATCAAAACAATTTACTACAGTATTGTACAACTTAAAAAGGTCTACAAAAAAGTCCGTGATGGTATATGTTTATCTCTTAGGAATAACCCACAAAAGGAAAAAGATCGTTAAATGTAGTTTATAGGAGCATACTGCAGTAGTTACCTATAGGCCTATGATTAGGGCTCTGCAGTGCTTAGTTACCGTATTTCTTACTTATTACTAGACTAGACGGGACGAACCTGAAGTCCACGCGAACGAAGTCGCGGGCAAAAGCTAGTGAAAAATAAATTATACCTTACTTTCCTTCGTGCAAACTAAATTAACACAGCACTCTTGCTGTACAAATATCTTCCTTGACAACTGGTTATACCGCGTATTATTACATTTTGTGAATATGAGTACCATTCGCTTAACTTCAGTGCTATCACGATTTACCACAGCGCAACAAAGCCTCTAGCTATCCTCCCTATTGTGAACAAAAAATACATGTTCCTTCAAAGTTTTTTCAAATTAACCTCTGTTAGCTAACCGACTCGCCGAGGGCGCGTGATTTACTGAAACGGGTTCTTACATTTTTCTCCTCTGCTTTATCTTTCCGGAACATTTGGCAGAGGGCCGGCTGCCTCCGCCATTGTTACAGCGCCCTGCTTAAGGAATTAAACTTTATGCCACAAACTATTTTCTGGTTTCCGGTCAGCCGACTCATTTTGTAACGATCGTTCTGTCTTAATCGTTAATTTATAATGCAAAAATTATTATTACAATAATCTTAAATCGAACTGAGTTTTAAAGCCTTAGGTGTATTATAAGGCCAAAGATTTTGTTTAGTGCAATAATTTCAGAAGCTATTTAATTGCCGATTTGGCTTTTCACAGATTTAATTCAATTGTCAAAAATATTCTTATGAAAAAAAGTTTTTGTACTGATAAGAATTACTTAACAAAATTTTAAAGACTCAATATTTTGCCAAATATTTTAACTACAATAAATAACTCAATGAAACTATAGTTATTATACATATAATGTGAACTCGTTCAAACTTATAGAGGAAGTTGGGTCAATATTGATCTGAAGTCAGCTTTCAATTTACGACTCTGTGTAAATACAGGGAAAAATAGCCCTTGCTGTTTCTTTTCAGTAGTGAACCAATGGCGTAGCATCTTTGACATTCAAAAGTGATTATGAAAATTTCAATTGAAGAATACATTTTTGATTTTGATTTGAAAATGTATTTTATTGTTGGATAGCTCATTTAACAAACAATAAATGGATTGAATTTGAATTTAAAAATGATGTTAATAATTACCTATCAACTCTGGAATCTATTCAGATGTCATGAAAAGATGCTATGTACGAGTATAAACCAAACTTACAAATTTCTTAGTTACTCTTCATAAATTGATTTTATGATTTTGTATTATATATAAAATGCTAAATTAATACAATATCATTTCTTATGAATGGTGCCTGTGTAATTAAACATCATGGATTTTCCAAAAGGAAAGTTTTTTCCCGAAATAAAAATTAACTTATGTACTTCTCTGGGTTTCCAACCAACCTCATATCAAATTGCATCAAAAACCTAAGCTGTTTTTGCCAGATTTTGTTACAAAAATAATATTCATTTCCGTGAATATTTCCGTATATCCTTCTCTCAGTTTGTGACTATCAACTTTCATAAAAATCAGTTCAGTATTTTTTGAGCTGATTCAAACAAAAACTTTCATGTTCTATTTTATCTATTCAAATACAAATTCTAGATATAAAATGCCATATCTTCCGTATATACTTCCATCAATTGTCAGCCTCTTTTTTTTTCTCAGGAGATGAGGCTGAGAATCCTCATGCATACCACCGCAACGGCAAGTGCTACGATTGATTGTGTCGGTCTTCTGGCGAATAGAGGCAGTTCGATCTGACAGACCTATCGACTAAACTCAGCCTAAGCCTTTGGTCTTTTTTTTGTTCCCCTGAGGAAAATGCATTAAAATGCCGATCCGCGGCGGCGCCGCAACTGTGCTACCGAGCCCGGCGCCGCCTCCTTCGAGCGGGATCGACCATCTCCCGCCCCGCTCAGCGGCCTCCTTTTGGAGCATCACTGTTTCACAGAAGGAGGCCACAGCCCTCCAACCTCCCTCGTCCGCCAGCATTGCCGCAATCAATGCCGGCGGAGACAGATCTCGCCCAATCTCTGCGACCAAGACTCGGCGCTCGGAGACCCATGCGGGGCACGCCTTTGGTCATAATGACCCTACTGGTTTGGAGTGAAGAGAGCCGCACCTCAGGAGAGGCACGGTTAGCGCTGCCCTATGAAGAGGACATATGCGCTAGAAGAGACACGGCATACCGAAGTGGCTCCAGTCTATATTGATAGGAACCTACACGTGGCTAAGCAGAAGACTGTCGAATAAGAGGTGACAAGGGAAGCAACGGCTCAGACGCCGCCGCTTGCAGGTCTAGAAGGTCCTGCGTTAATTGATTAGGGGGGTCGCTAAGGACATACGTATCCTCTGCCGATTTTGACTGTAATGGTTCGCTGAAGGCGGTATTGAAGGGTATTGTCAGCCCCTTAAGGATATACGATAATATAGAGATAAATATAGCGATAGTATGGTAACGTTAAGCGATAATATGACAGCGATAAGCTATAAGCAATTGTAAGATAATAATAAATAAGTATATTGTTAAAAACCATATTTCTTAAATTCTTATAAACCAAATATCTATACTTATAATAAATCTGTAGAGGGGTCAATTCTGTACATGAATTATATTTCCAAAATAACTATCAGGGGATAATTAGGGATTGATACTGATGCCAAAAATGCAACTAAAATTTTTGTCTGTCTGTCTGTATAACCGGTATAGAAACAAAAACTACTCAACGGATTTTAACGAAACTTGGTACAATTATATCTTATATTCCTGGGCTAGTTATAGTATACTTCTCATCACGCTACAATCAACAGGAGCAGAGTGGTGAAGGGAAATGTTGGAAGAACGGGAGAAGTTACTCCATTTTTAAGTGTCCGTCGCATGTACTATCGGGGACACTGGCGCCTTACCAGTCCTAGAGCGTTAGTCGCTTGCACACTGCACGATGCTACGGCTACAAGCCACGCCTTCCGTTCATTCAACAATTGTGCTCGCGCGGAAACATGCAAGCGAGATAGCGATAAGCGAGCGATATTAAAAAAATATATCTCTATGGAAAGGGTATTACAAAAGAGATTTCAAAATCGTTTGTTTGAAATCTGTTTTGGTATAATGAATGGGTCGTAGTAAATCGTAGTAAAATACGTAACCAATCAGGTATAGCTACGGATCGCGTAGTCGTGCCCGGTGCGAGCCGCTTGCACACGAATATTACAAAAAAGTGGTAAGGCGCGAGAGACCCCGATAGTACAACCTTAATGGTTAAAGCTACACAAAAATCGTGTATGAAGCAAATATTCTCCTTGAAATTATATAAAAAATATATAACACGTGTAACTCCCAATAGCTTAGCAGTTCGACGTTTTCTGATAATATTTCTCTACTCTTACGTTTATAACACTTTTAGTCATTAAAAATGCTACCTAAAATTAAGATTCCATGCGGACGAAGTCGTAGGCACAGCTAGTTTGTAATAAAGTGGATACAAAACCGAAGAAGTCCTTCTGCCTAGTGCGATCTTCCAGTTCATTTGGAGGGCCCTCGGTAATTATGCTAGAATTTCACTTATTTATCGTATATATTTGGTATAGTGCAATATAACATTAATTTAATATAGTTACTTTCTATTGAGTTTTATAATTATTTATATTTATCTTGATAGGTAATTCCTAAACTAATTACATATAGCTATGTTTTCCGCTTGCTTCCGAAATGCATTACGGACAATTGGCGCTTGTGCACGTTAATTATCTAAGGGCCTCTGAGAAGGAATTGGGAGGATACGGCTGAAGACGCGAGGGTTGCCGAGACGTGGAGACGTCATCCGAGCCCGCGCTCATTGGACACAGCCTAGGTGTGTCAGTATACCTGGCGCTATTTCTAGTCAATGTTGTCAACCCCCTAAAAGTGACACTTTATCACCTTAGTATGACACCGTTATTTGAAATGATAATTAGTTAACATTTTAGCCTTAAACGATAGAAGTGGAAACCAGGTTTCACGTGACACAAACAAAGAACATCAAAATAAACAACATTGTTTAAGATCTAAGATTAATTACTTTTCAACACACTTCCTCATAAAGTGGCTCTAATCCCATGGCAATTAGGCACATAATGACACCTATAATCAAACTGTGACTTTTTCATTACTATTATTCACGAGTGAGTAATAGTTTTTTTTTTAATATTATTGGTTGAGTTACGCTTACATTTGCGCTAAAAAGCTATCCGCGAAAAGCCCAAAAAAAAGAAACCTCATTTTTTAGTCTATGGCCGATGCGCGCGCATAGGAAAACTGATTAATTTTTCCCGCCATTACGAAACATTTTTCACAACTCGTCTCGTTTTCTCTTTTGAAGTTATTTAGTTTGTTATTAATTAAGATGTCTGCAAATACAATTTATGAAGAAAAATAGTTAATTATAATTTTACTAACTGCACATTTACTAATTGTTTCTCTAAATAAACTTTTTATCTACTATGTAAAATGTTTTTTTATTTAAGTATTATTTTATTCAGAAGTGTGTTGAAAAACGTTGTATGATACACGTGTGTATTGATGATTACCGTCCTCGGCTCCTTAAGACCCTCGCCTGACGGGTCGCCTGATAATGTACTATTATTATGTATCATTTATATATAAGAGAATTTATGATTCTTATGAGTTTATCAATCTTCAAACAGGAATTTCACAATCACTTTTACATTACGCCTTTGGTTCACAAGTATTTTTTTTTTATTCCGTACGGTGGCAGACGAGCAAATGGCCCACCTGATGGTAAGTGGTAACCATCGCTCATGGACATCTGCAGTGCCAGGGGCACAGCTGAGCCGCTGCCTACCTGGAGAGTAATACTCTTTTTAAGCCTCGTTTGAAGTTAGACATATCGTAGCGCTCAGGAAACATCGCAGCTGGGAGCTCATTCCAGAGTTTGCATGTACGCGGAAGGAATGAACGCTGAAACCGAGCTATACTAGACAAGATCGGTTCCAGGTGATATGGATGAACTCTACTGCGGTGGCGGGTGGTGCGATGGTAAAAAGGTGACGAAGGCACCATTGGAAATAGTACCTCAGAGCACTTTCCGTTAAAGAGCCTATAAAGAACACACAGAGAGCCAAAGTCTCTCCGCTGCTCCAAGGTCTCTGTTGAGGCCGTAATATTGGGTATAATGCGGAAGACTTTGTACTGGAAAGTACGAAAACTAGGAAGGGCTATTTTCTCTCTGTATTTTTATTCATTCGTCTAATAGAATCTGGACTCAGATAAATAGCCTGAACCCAATTTTCTTTAGCAGTTTAAATAAGTTGACATTATATCTATAAAAGCTATAGTTTCATTGTGTTATTTAATGTACTCAAAACATTTGGCGACGTTACTAATGAGCCGTTAATAATAAACCCGGGCATTGTTATCGTTTAGGTAATCCTATGATCTATATGAAGCGTCAAAGTTTGTATGATCTATATAAACTTTCGCGCTTATAATATTAGTAGGGATAATTTAAATCTAAATATGTATACATATATGTATATGTATATATATAAATATAAATATTTGTTACACTTACACCAATTAGCCTAGCCCAAAGTAAGCTCTGTAAGGCTTGTGCTGTGGGATCTAGGGTAACGGATAGACATACATATATTATACATATATAAATAATTTTTATTGAAATATATATCAACAACCATGACTAAGGTACAAATGCTCGCATTCATCACACAAACATCTGCCCCCACCGGGACTCGAACCCGGGACCTCAGAGATGGCGACACCTTGAAACCGGTGTAATATCCACTCCACTATGGAGGTCGTCATTACCTTTATTAGTACTGTCAAATCTTAGGTATTATTTTTTGTAAATCATAATATTTTTGTCCTCAATTAATTAAATAAATAATCTTCAACTCGAAAGCATGAGAAACGATAGTAGCAGTTACAGCACAAAATGATTCGCGCGCGCTGCGTGCGGCGAACGGCAGATCAGCTGACGCGCGGCGCAATGAACCCCAGCCGCGCTGATCGGTCGCGGCGCGTGCGGCTGTTTTCTACTATTGGTTCGAGGTTGCTTTCGAGTTTCGTTTATCACAATCGTAAAACTGCTATTTTTTTATTTAAATAAATAAAAACAGCACAAATCTATTGTACTACAAAGACAGAATAATTTTATTGCGGGAAAACAACCACTGCAGAATCACGGTGTATATATGTAGTTTTCCAGGAGAAACATTTAAAACTAAGACACCTCACAAAGCAATGACGTTAGGAGATATAGGTGAGATGAGTTGCTTATACTAAAACGTTAACATTTAACTTTAATTTTAGATAAATAATTATCAAGTAAATGGGTGGTCTAGCATAATATTTACGTACTTAACTCATTTTTGAATTTTCTACAAAAGTGATACTGTCGCCCCGCGGGGGTGAGATATAGTGAAACATTTTTATTCAGTTTACACTGTGGCGTCCGCGCTCGAAACATGCACTTCGTAGCCGGTGCCGTGATGCAGCAGCGAAGGAGATGGTAAGTAAATTGAGATTTATGTTATTACATTTGTGAAGTCAGAAACGAGCCACTTAGTTTGTTCAGAGTAGCTTTTGTTGCTGAACATCGCGGTTAGTATAAGTGAATTATGTGCTGCTGCAATGTTATCTTGCGAGGAAACTCGAGCTGGTGCTTCTCTGGGTCAACGAGATGCCAGCTTGCTTCCACTTATGGAGATTTGTTTAACAATCTTACTGAATTTATTATCGACGATTTTGACCCGATTAGTAATCGGGTCAAAATCAAAATTAAACATTTATTCTTCAAATAGGATTTTGCAATCGCTTTTGAATGTCAAAGATGCTACGGCATTGGTTCACAAGTCTACGGTGAGAGACCTTGCACTGCAAAGAACCAGCAAGAAAACCAGAGCAAGGGCAATTTTTTTATCTTCCTATGTCATTACAGAGTCGTCAGTTGGAAGCCGGCTACAGATACACAGTCTGAACCCAACCTCCGATACAAGTTAAAACAACTAACAAATATATATTTCCGTCGCAAGAGTCATATCGCATTGAACAAATCTGATATGTGTATGTCCGGTACAAAACAAAAATATTATTTATTATAGAATCATTAAAATTATATATCGCAAAATTTGCATCCAAGCATGTTTAATCATTCAGGAAATTAAATATTGTAAAAATAATATCCAAGCATTTTCATCATTCAAAAAATCATTGACCTTGTATAACCAGAAAACCAGCAAGCGCAAATTTTTTTTCTTCCTGTATTTCTACAATTACCCTAGATCCCATAACACAAGCCTTACAGAGCTTACATTGGGCTAGGCTAAGTGGTGTAAGTGTAAGAAATATTTATATATGTACTAGCGGTCCCGACAGACTTCGTCCTGTCAAAAAAAAATGTAGTAGCAGTTTTTTGTTCCTACTTATTTTATAGATAATATCGCATAGCCAATCAAATTGCAAAAAAGGTCCAAATGAACTATTACATTTTGTGACTATTCAAGTTTGGAACGTGATATTAAATCCTCCAACGATGTATTCTGTGCTCCAACGCACACACGCACACTGTTTTGACAGATATGATTGAATTTAAACTTTACACATAAAGCAAATCGACTCTTTGATGTTAGGAAGACATCTACATTGCTTAAACAACAGTGAGTGCTTGCAATATGAACTTTATGTAATAATAATGAAGCTCAAATTGACTGTACATTTTAGTTAGAAAACGTTTGTATGGAAATGAAGGGCTATTTTAGGATTTTTCTGATAATTATTCGAATTTTTCTCGCCGTAAAAACCATCTTTGAACTTCAACGAACGTTTTAAAAATGAATTGGCCTAATTGGTCCAGGCGTTGCTGAGTTATGCGCTTACCAACACATTTTGCGATTCATTTTTATATATAAGATACGAGTAATATAGATACATATTATACCAAACTTAGACAGATTTTGAAAAATGTCTTCAAACTAGTTTTTTTAATGAAGCCTTAGAATTGGCTAATCTCAATCTAGTAGGTAGCTTATTCTACAAGAGAGTGGCGGAAATAGTGAATGAGTCTGAAACAAACCCAGATTGATGCGATGTAATTTCGAAAGTTAACGCCTGAAAAACAAATCCGATTTTTCTCAAAAACTATTAATACTTTTCGAGGAACACAGGGAATAATAATTCAACTCAATACGATCCCACAAGAAAATATATAAATATGATTACGTTTATGCCTTTCCCAAACTTCTGGTTTCTTGCTAAGTGCTCTACAAATCTCGAGCTTTGGCGCGTTCGTAGCTTAGTTGTAACTTGATATAAATAAAAGTGTAATATTCTCCCCAAATTACCAGTATATATTATTATCACGAAAATTTTAGTACGAAAACGAGCGCGTTACAAATCTTCTAAATCACATTCCAGCGAAATATGTTGCCAGCCGAAGTATGAGAAGCATTAAAAACAAACCGCGCAATTAAAATGCAATGTTGCCTTTGTTAATTGCCATTTTTTCCGCGAAAAATAATACTTGGACTCAGAAAGCGGTTTTCGGGGGTTCGGGACCTTTGTTGGCGATTTATTATGTTCATACGCGGCGGGGCTGTAATAAGTAAAAACTAACAAAGGCCGTGAAATATGGGGCTGTATGCGTTGAAACAATGAATGTCGCATCGCGCCAGTAGCAATATTGGGGCAGTACCTTGTGTTAGCATTGGTCCGCCCACCACTCTGGAGGGCGGGTGCTTTAGTTCGAAGCCGATAAGTTCCCAGGCCTTCTGTCCGACTAAAGGCTTGCAGGTAGTGTTTAGTTCGTAGGCTAGCCTTCTGCTAGAGTCCAACATAATCATCCGCCGTAGATCGGGCGCCGGTGGTATCAGGTGTTAGGTCATCCGAGCATCAAGGGGTTATTAAGACGATTACAATAGTAGCGCACCCCTTATGCACGGGGATTCACTACCATTCCCCGTGGGAAAAAAACGTGATGGCATTGCTTATTTTTTCACAAGCAATACACTTGTTGATCGGATCCTTTCAGGTCATTATACTACGAATCGCTGACATTTGACAATATGTAACAAAAAAGTTAACTATATAAATTTACATACACACATCTGTTCTCTTTGAAAGAGAGATGTGAAATAAAGACACAAATCTTTCCTAATTTGTATTCAGTAGCTCAACCATGAGTTTGCTATCGTTTTCGATAGATATTTGACGTATAGTAAAAGGCAAAAGTATTGTCAGTATAATATGAATGATTAGTACAATTACGTTCCAATAGGGGCGCTGTACAAAATTTTCATACAAATATTTACGATGTCGATATCGCTTGTAAATTAATTTTAATTTTTTTTTTATTCCATACGGTGGCAGACGAGCAAATGGCCCACCTGATGGTAAGTGGTAACCATCGCTCATGGACATCTGCAGTGCCAGGGGCACAGCTGAGCCGCTTCCTGTCTGGAGAGAAATACTCTTTTTAAGCCTCGTTTGAAGTTAGACATATCGTAGCGCTAAGGAAACATCGCAGCTGGGAGCTCATTCCAGAGTTTGCATGTACGTGGAAGGAATGAACGCTGAAACCGAACTGTACTAGACAAGATCGGTTCTAGGTGATATGGATGAACTCTACTGCGGTGGCGAGTGGTGCGATGGTAAAAAGGTGACGAAGGCATTATTGCAAATAGTTCCACAAAAGAACACACAGAGAGCCAAAGTCTCTCCGCTGCTCCAAGGTCTCTGTTGAGGCCGTAATATTGGGATCACCGATGCACGCCTTTGCAGGGAGTCAAAAGGGTCGAGTTGATATTTGGGGGCTCCAGCCCAGAGGTATGAGCAGTACTCCATATGCGGCCGTATTTGAGCTTTGTAAAGCATCAGACGCTTACTGGGCGTGAAGTACTGCTTTGCTCTGTTGAGAACACCCAATTTTTTGCTTGCCATTTTGGCTTTGTCCTCCAAATAACTCCCGAATTGCACTGTGGCTGAAATTTCCACACCTAGAATCCCAATAGACTCGGACATACGAAGAGCGACTCCCTGAAACTGAGGCACTACGATAAATGGGTCTTTCTTCGCAGTGAACGCGCACACTTGTGTCTTCGTGGGGTTGAACTTGACTAAGTTCTTTGCACCCCATTCCGAGACTCGCCCTAGAGAGTCCTCGATTTCAGACACAAGTTGCAACCGTCTTTCATGTAGCTAAGCTGTTAATACATGGTAATAGCACTGGGCCAGGGGATGCCTGAAAAAAATGGCTCATGGTTGTTCGCGCTATATTTAACATTTCAACATTTGTTTTATGGAAAATATTAATAGATAAAATGTTGGTACATTATTATACTATCAGTAATTGTTAGCTGAAGAAGGAAATGCATTTCCTTTCCTTGCAAGTTGAAGCTGAGATTCTACTCCACGGCATATGATTTGTGGCCTTTGGAATAAGATTCAATACAGAATTGCTAACCACGAAAGAATTCTTATCAAAACCCTTATAAATCAATTACTACAGGTTTTCTGTATAAACGTAGAGAGAAAAAAGAAGTGATAAATTACACATTTCATTGAAGAATTATCAAAAATAATAGATGTCCAAATATTCGATGGAATATGGAATATGGATGGAATTCGATGGATATCTAATTCTTTTGAAGAAATTCGAAAAATAAATACCTAAACTGTGCCAGTGAGAAAATTGTAGAGAACAGAAGAACTGAGTGGGAAATTCTTATGGTCGACCTAGGGTTCTCTGAAGGCGTAGTGAAAACGCGGTAACAGTTTGATTTGACATTTGACAAACGACGAGAACCGCGCCCAACATATTACAATAAATAATAAATAAATATTTCTTACACTCATACCAACGAACCTAGCCTCAAATATTTATGAAAAACTGAAAACTGAAGCTGTTTTGACTGCCGAGGCGTAGCGCGACTTTACCATGTCAACTGTGGCGCTGGTATCGCCTTCCAGTCTCTGACTCTGAAGAGTCACTGATACAAATATTCTGATATCTGATTATATGATAAAAATACACTGATGTAAATATTGATTCATTTGTGTCAGTGAATCAATCGCGTAAACGTCGCGTAAGCGTCGCGTATCGAATGAAACCGAGATGCAATTGAGCGACGTGATCCGAAGCGCTCCGACTCTGAACTATTTACTTATCTCCATAGTGCGAGCGCCGCGTGCCGATTGAAACTGAGATGCAATTGAGCGAATGATTTATTTGAAGCGCTGTTAGAGATTTGAATCAGTGAATCACTTGGACGAAACGACTCACTGAGTCATTTGCTTTTCGTCTTTCACAAGTGCTTGTAACAGCCTAGTCTGAATAAATGATTTTGAATTTGAATTGAATTTCTGTAAAGATTGACACATCTCCAACAGGCAGTCTGGTTGCTGCACGTGTTCGGTGCGCATGTATGATACTGCAACGGTTTGTATGTGGGTAAATCTTTGATCTTGGTTCTACCATGTCCGAGTCGCACAGAAATGCTGAAGACTGTACTTATGAAAAAGTTTAGATGAAGCACGTTGATTATATATAATGTGTTAAGCGCATAAATCAACAACGCCTAAACCAATTTGGCTAATTCTTTTTTTTTAAGTTCAAGGATGGTTTGCACGGTGAGAAAAATTAATAATTGTCGCAACAACCCTAAAACAGCCCTTTTTTCTCATACAAACGTTTTCTAACTAAAACGTACAGTCAATTTGAGCGTTAATGTTATTGTATAAAGTTGCAAGCACTCACTGTTGTCTAAGCAATGTAGGTGTGTTTCTAACAACAAAGAGTCAATTTGAGCTTTATTAACGCTACATAAAGTTGAAATTCAATTATAACTATCAAAACAGTGTGCGTGTGTGTGTTAGAGCACAGAATACATTGTTGGAGGATTCAATGCCATGTTCAAAATAGAATAGTCACAAAATATAATGGTTCATTTGGACCTTTTTTGCAATTTGGTTGCGATATTATCTATAAAACTTCACAAATCTTTTTCACAGGACGAAGTCTGTCGGGTCAGCTAGTTTTATATGCAATTTTCCCTAAAATCCTTGAATTGATAACGGATATATATTTCCCTAATTCAAATAACTAAAAATGGTGTAAGACTTGAAAAAATATTGGAACTCTATGTGATTTAATTAAAAGTTTCTACAATAGAGCACCGTACGCGGTTTTAATAGTTTCAAACCACGTTGCTACAAGCGGGTAGCGTCATCGCATAAAAATGCAGGCGGGCATTGTGTGCGGGCGTAAATAAACTACACAGTTAACCCGCAGTGACCCCTTATCAAAACTTTTAATTGAATCCGGTCGTCTGAATGAATGTTTAATTCATGTGAGCTTTTCTAGGACTTTGCGCTGTCTGTATATTAGGATGAAGGTGGAAATTTACTCGATTATAATGTCGTCACGATTTGTTTTCGTTCGGGATTTAATTAAGGGAACATGTGTTATCGCTCCCTTGCTTCATGATGTCATGTCCGACCTGTCATGTCTATTTAAAATTTAATTCAAATTTATGTGGCGCTTTGGTCCCGAAACTGGTCTGCGACTTGGATGATTCGGGGAGTCTAGAGTCGATTCTTCCTTGTACCAATGTGGTATTCGTTTTCCGAATTTCATGCGTACATTTATCTTACGTTTCTAATTTATAACTAACTAATTACACCAATTAGCCTAAATTAAGCTCTGTAACGCTTGTGTTGTGGGATCTAGGGTAACAGATAGACATAAATATATATATAAATAAATTTGGTAGAAATATAACAACCATGTTTAAGGTACAAATGCTCGCATTTATCACTTAAACCCGACCTACCGACTAAACTCAGCCTAGCCTTTGGTCCTATTGACCCTACTGGCTTTATTGACGAGGGAACCGCACCTCAGGAGAGGCACGGTTAGCGCTGCCCCATGGTGAGGGCATAAGCACTAGAAGAAGGCACGGTTCACCAAAGTGGGACCGGCCTGTATTGACGCGACCTACACGTGGCTAAGCAGAAGGCTGCCGATTAGGGGTTGACAGAGGGGGGCGACAGCTCAGACGCCGCCGCTTGCAGGTCTAGAAGTTCCTGCGTGAGTTGGTTAGGGGGGTCGCTAAGGACATGTCGCGGTCTACGTATCCTCTGCCGGTAGTGACTAGTGTTGCCTTGAGACTGACTCACAGTTGGTGGTGTTGATGGGAGAGGGCGAGGCGTGCGCGCCGCTGTATTTATAGAGCTCGCCTCCCCACCCCTCTATAGCTCCGGCATTCTCACACTATAATATATATATATATATATAATCGCAAAATGTGTTAAGCGCATAAATCACCAACGAATAAACCAATTTGGCCATTCTTTTTTTTTAAGTTCAAGAATGATTGTCACGGTGAGAAAAATTAATAATTGTCCGCAACAACCCTAAAAACAGCCCTTTTTCTCATACAAACGTTTCCTAACTAAAACGTACAGTTAATTTGAGCGTTAATGTTATTGTGCAATATAGGTGTGTTTCTAACATCAAAGAATCAATTTGAGACTTAAACTGAGATCCGAACCCGGTCTCGAACCCGGGACCTCAAAGATGGCGACACCTTGAAACTATACAACCACTCGACTACGTAGGTCCTTAATATTTATAATAAAACAACGTGATTTAGTGAAAGCTCCTTTATTGAAAAAGAAAACAGTAAAGACTAGGCTACAGATTACCACACGAACTAGTTCTCCTAAGCATTACAAGATGGCGCTAGTAGTATTTATATTTTGAAATTTACAACAATGTAGAAGGCAAATATCGTGAGGCAACGTACGCACGTATTGAACATCGACCCTGGACTCCGCCGAGACCACAGCCCCATCGATATTCAGTAATGTCACGTTACCAACTCAATTTACATCTATGTCAGCTCAGGTAGTATGTAGTGTACTACTTAAGTAGTAGGCCAGCCTCATAAGTGTATAAGTACTGGGTGCTGCACGTACACTAAGGTGCAGATTATTCCAAAGGCGAATCGCCAAAGCATTAAAGGGGGTGAACAGAACAGAACAGAAGAGAAACCAGAGCCGATGCAAGAGAATTTTCAGAGTAAGTTGGTTCGATAAGCGCAGGTTATTATTTAATTGCAAATTTTTATAAATTCTAAATATTTTTAGCAATTTCTTTAATGATAAGTACAAAATACATAAATTATTTATAATAAATATAACAATATCCCTATGGAATGTGTAGATACCGTTACGCTTCTCGGTTTGAACATAAATAACAATTTAAATTGGAAAAATCATATTGAAAGTCTAAATTATCGTCATTTACATATGCTCTAAGAGAACTTAAGAATGGTACTGACTTGAATTCAGTTCTGTCAGCTTATTATACTTATGCGCATGCGTAGGCTTACGGTATAATTCTCTGGGTAACAGTACAGATTATATATATATTTTTCTACAACAAAATAATGTATACGAATCTTTGCAAACATAGACTATCAAGTAAGCTGTAAACCATTTTTCATAAAATATAAAATCCGAACTATAACTTCCTTATATATTCTCGAACTTTCAAAATTTATAAAATGATATCCCAAGTATTAAAAAAAATGTGATTATTAGGCCGCTATCCTTCAAGACATGCAAACAAAATAGTGTTACCACAGTCTAACAGTTAACCTGGAACAGAAACCTGGCCACTCACAATGGGCCTTATAAGGCGGCTCAAAGTCACCCAGAGGGCAATGGAGAGGGCTATGCTCGGAGTTTCTCTGCGTGATCGAATCAGAAATGATGAAATCCGCAGAAGAACCAGGGAAGAATTGCGAACCTTAAGTGGCAATGGGCGGGGCACATTGCTCGCAGGACTGACGGCCGTTGGGGCGGAAAGGTCCTGGAGTGGCAGGCATATGCTGGACACCGCAACGTTGGTAGGCCTCCCACAAGGTGGACCGACGATTTGATGAAGATCGCGGAAGGCGTTGGACGCTTGCAGCGCAGGACCGATCTGCGTGGAGATCCTTGGGGGAGGCCTATGTCCAACAGTGGGCGTCTATTGGCTGAAATGATGATGATGACAGTCTAACCTAGTATTACATAGCGCTAGCCCGTATGTGATGGTCATAAAAATATTCAACAAATTGCCAAACAATCTGATAAACGAGACAAGTGATAAGAAATTCATTGCATTATTAAAAAGCATGCTATTAGCTAAGGCGTACTATTAGTACGAGAGCCCACGACCAAAACCATGTCTCATAGCAATACGGCAAAAACCCTATAAAATCGTTAGATTGTATGATTCTGAACCCGACTAGGCGTGTAGTAACGGTCGAAAGTGTAGCAACTGCGTGGGAGGCCATTTCTGCTGTGTCAATAAAAAAAGACAGTCGGTATTATAGCAATACGTCTGATAGTGAAAATGTACATAGATTTTATAATTGTATTACGAAAAAGTTTGTTTTCAGACATTTTGCGCGTAGCATATAGCCTGAGCGCATTTTTGAAAATGTCAAAAAATTTAGCCGACCTGTATCATAGCAATACGGATAATTTTTTTTTTCAACTTTTTGTATTGCTGCCAGGATTACCAAAACCTGTTTTCAGACACTTTCAGTGTAGCATATACTCCCAAAAACGAAAATAACGTTTCGGAGTCGCCTGACCGACGCCTCTGTTATAGGCCTCTGTTATATACGCTCCTGTCTCTTTCTTAGTATTATACAGCTCACTCGCCAGCTGCTCCAAACGTTGGAATGACGCTCACTTAGTTGTAATACGTTGTGCGGTTGTGATGGTGTATTTATTTCAGTCCTTCAACTTCAATGTTACGGTTTCGGGTAAATTCTTTGTTAATTATCATCTAATAAATTCAGGGTCGCAACGTATTCATTGATTTGTAACAGAAAATTCAAGATGCCTCAATACGATTTTTAAATGATATCTGGGTATCGAAAAGTTGTCTGATAGAGAAGGTACTACACTTAATTTGTCTGATATACATTTTTTGCACATGTGGACAACTTATTTTATCATGTCCAACAATTTTCAGACATATTGCTATGATACCGATCGGTCAAATTTGTTAACATTTTCAAAACGGTCTCAAAATTTAATGCGTTCACATTTCCGTCTGAAAATTGTTTTGTTCGCATCAAATAACCAAAATTTACTAATAAAAAAGATTTTCAGACGTATTGCTATGAGACATTTTTTTTGTCTCATTTTTTATTTTTGTTAGTGATTTTACGGGTTGCGCTACACCACTAACGTCTGAAAAATATGTTTCCGGTATCTCAAAACTACCATTCAACTACAGTCTGCAAATCAGACATATTGCTATGATGCAGTTCGGCAAAATTCTTTGACAATTTTGAAAATTCGGTCAGATCAAACGCTACGCGGAAAATGTCTGATATTGGTATTTTCGAGTTCAAGATAATCGTATCTATCGATTTGATGCGGTTTTGGCCGTATTGCTATGAGACAAAAATTTGGTCGTGGGCTCTCGTACTATATAATTTAAACGAGTTTTTGATGATAAATTTTAAATGGGTCTCCCTTCCTTCTCCATGACATAAAATCTATTTATTGAAATCTATTTAATCAAATTAATTTTACTAAATCTGTATCATTTATTAGTATTTTTGTATATATAATTTATATGAAACGAGTAGTAAGCACAACAATAAAGTATTGAGAAAAACAGGTTATAGCCAATTAAAAACAAAAATAATCTATACCGAACCTTAAAAGCTAGGTCGAAATCCAACATATCGCACTAATAATACAATAGTGTATCAACTCAAAACGCCGTACTTGACATAATACTATAAACACACGCAAAATTTGATTCCTCACGCGTGATCAAGACCGTCGTTCGATTAGTGCAAAAACAGAATAAGGATAAATTAAAAATCTTATGTGACAGTTATTCAATTTGCAACTATGTATTACATGAAGTGAGAAATAAGTTTTTGGTTGATTCTGAAAATGTTCGATTTTGAGTTGATACACTATTGTATTATTAGTGCGATATGTAACATTCTACTAATTATATTATTAACGTGCAGCTAAAATACAACTGTCACGTTGATATGTTGGAATAAAAAAGCCCAATTTCGGAATAACAAAGGATAAACAAAACAAAACATAGATAAAAATAAAAAGAAGAAACATACATACATTATTTACAATCAAACTATAAGTTACCTTAAATTATTAGACAATAAATTCTTAAAACTGTAAAGACTACAATGAAAAATATCGGCGTCAATTCCTGCGTCTGCGCAACCCCTGACGACCTGACGAAGAAATTAATATTTTAACTTTAGCTAGTCAATATATATATGATAATTTAGTTTTTGTATATAGAAATTATAATAAATTCAATAAAAACAGTGATCTACATAATGTGAATACTAGAAACAAAAATAAACTTGCCGTTCCTATGTTCAGACTCCATAAAACTAGCTGTTCGTTCTTGGGGAAATGTATATCTATGTTTAACAAGCTTCCGTAAAGTGTCATTGATTTGCCTTTATATAAATTTAAAATCCATATCAAAAATACACTCATGAGTAAAGGTTATTATAAAGTAAGTGACTATCTAAATGATCACAGTATTTGGGAATAGGGACACTATTCATAGAGCCATGTTTGGTAACAACATTATTTATAATATTGTATTGTTTTATATGTGTATGTAAACATACATACGACTGTAATCGTATTAGGTATGATTGTATCTTATACTATATTGTATTTTTATATTATATTATTATAATTATTAACATTGAATAGAGGAGATAAAAAATAGACCTTCAGAGTTTCTTGCCTGTTCTTCTCGAGAAGGCTCTCCCAATTTCCGAACAGGTGTCGAGTCAATATATTTTTCTTTCTTTTTTTTTCCTTATTCGTACGTACGGACAAGGTTTTTGTTTTTTTTTTATTACTTAAGCTTTTTTTGTGTTGTTGTTGACGTCAATAAGTGCCTGTAAAGGTCTATGTTGAATAAATATTATTTTGACTTTTTGATTTTTTTGATTTGACGATAAGAGATGTTGTTCAAGAAAACTTGGAGTGAAAATAATTTAAATTTACGATCACGGTGGTAAGGGTTAAACCTTAATTGGGATAGAAGGTATGGTGAATCAATTTGTAACAAAAAAAAATTACATAGACAACATGGTAATTTTGATAAATTTTCTTTTAACTTAAGAGTACTGCCCAAGTGAGTTTTCATTATTTTTAATACACAATAAAATGAACCTGTTGAATAAAGTAATTGTACGTGCCTCTTGCTGTTTATTCAGCGAGGGAAATGCCTTAATAAATGTACAGAAATTATTGTCGCCACCATTGTTGACCCAACGCAGCTGAAGGAAAGAATCGGCGTGAGTAAACAGTAATCTGGTATTTCACATAGGAAATAAAAGGAATTATTTGAAAATAGAGTACAACTGGTATTTATATCCTGTGTGCTTTTGTATTGTATTTAAAAATAAAATACAAATAAATAAAATTGGAATGTCTGTTTGTAATATTAAAAAAACCGCTTTCTACTACATTCATTTTTTTTTATATATATAACGAGGATGGATGCGAGCGTTCTTCATCCCCCATGGTGAAATCAAACGAAATACGAGTTTCGGTACACTCTTTGATTTATTAAGAACAATGTCCAATAATTAACAATCAAAAATAATCACACACGGCCCAGATGGAAATGGATTACTTTCGGAACGTGGTGAAGTCGGTTGTATGTTGGACACACCCGCTCGGCTTGACGTCCGCTCGCAAACTGGTGCCTGCCCGCTCGGAGGTTGGTTGTCATCGGCCTTAGTGTCAAGCCGTAGGGTTGCCAACACACAAATCGAATACACCCAAGTCGATATTGATTATCAACTTGACGTTCCGATTTTTGCTCTCTATGACATATATTTTTTTAATTCAGAATTTGAGTGCGTTTGACAACGATCTCAGCTGATGTAAAGTGATGATGTTGCCTAAGGCGGAACACGCAAACTCAAATAGCAATATAGCAATGCCTATTTACTCTCGCCTTGAAAATCCCTATATTATAGGTATCGGGGAACAAAGACGCAGGCAGGGAATTCCATTCCTTGGCGGTTCGCATAATGAAGGACGAAGCGAACCGAGAGGTACGGAGAGGTGGAATGTCGACCACATACGGATGGAGTCCCTGGCCGCGTCTCGTCGTCCGATGGTGGAAGGGTGCAGGCGGAATCAATTCATGCAATTCCTGAGCACACTCCCCGAAATGTAACCTGTAGAAAACGCACAGACATGCGACTTGGCGGCGATGTTCGAGGCTCTGGAGAGTTTTGTTTGTTAATGCCTCGTCGTTTATTAGTCTTTTGGCGCGTCTGTCAATAGCTTCCAAGGCCTCAAGCTGGTACCGGGCTGATCCATCCCAGAGATGCGAGCAGTATTCCATACAAGAGCGTACCTGGGCTGAATAAAGATTCAGCAATTGGCTGGGTGTGAAATACCTTCGGACCCCGGCAAGGACTCCCAATTTTTTTGATGCTGTCTTAGCCCTGGATTCTATGTAATTACCAAAATTTAGGTTGGATGACAAGTCCACGTCTAGGAGATGGATTTGTTTGGTAATAAGTATAGGTACATTACGGAAAGTAGGAGCCAAGGTGAACGGGCTCCTTTTGGCTGAGAAAAGACACGCCTGGGTTTTCGCGGTGTTGAAATTGACAAGGTTGTTGTGTCCCCAATCAGATACTGCCCGAAGGCTGGAGTTGGTACGTTCAACCATTGCCAATCTCAGAGCGTAAATTTCGGACTTGTTAGCCCTTGCGCTGAAAAATAACTCTCCGAGACAGTGCTGTCGTCTGTATACCCAAAAATACCGGACTTGAGCAGATCGTTGATGTGAATTAAGAACAAAGTTGCGGAGAGAACAGACCCCTGAGGTACGCCAGCATTAATCGCTAATAGATCAGACGAGCAGCCATCAATGACTACTCAAATCGATCATATGAATGTATATACGGTACACATACCAAAATACATATTTTTAATTTTTTTGTCTGTCTGTCTGTTTTGTTGTTCCGGTTAATCTCTGGAACGGCTGGACCGATTTGAACGGGACTTTCACTGGCAGATACCTTATGTAATGAGGAGTATCTTAGGCTACTAAATCATTGTTTACCAAATGTATAACAACAGTGTAACGACATTTTTTTAATTAGCTAAAAGTACTCTGTTATGATTTAGGGTAACGGATAGACATACATATATTATACATGTAAAAATTTTTCATAGATGTTTACCCCAAAAATCTGTTTCGTGCTTGTTGCCTGCATGCGCTCGCTGGTAGATAGTAGGCCTGTGTCGATCGATCATTTGTTGCGACCCGGGTCGATCGCGACCCATTCGCTTGGTAATTCGATCACAATGATTCGATCAAATGATCGATTGATTGAGGTAGCGGGTTGGGTGTTCAACAGGTCTCGGGTCTCTGATCGGGTGGCTATTGTACGTTTTGGGTCACGCTCGTTTGGTTGGGCTACGAGAAAATTTGGTACTCAAATATTTTAGATACGATTATTACATGATTATGTTAAATATAAATAGATAACTTTTAACACACATTTTATATCTCATAGTGTTCATTGCTAGACGTAAATTTGTAAATGAAATAAAATACACGTCTGTCATACATAGTTGAATTCTGCGAAAAACTCACTGAATTGTTATTGTTTTTTGTATCGCTCAAAGGCTTTCGTAAATGGATATAAATCCATCACGATTGGTCTTTTGCGAATTTAATGATTGATTTGCTATTAATACCACTATTAACTTACATAATGTGGTAAGTAAACATTTACAAGGACAAAAACGAAAATGAATTGTAACAATTTGTTTTCAATACATAGGTACATAAATGATCGTGACTCAGGACCGAGTTACCGGTACCCAGTCGATCTCGGTGATCGAATCTTTTCGTGGGTCGTGACTCGATCATTCATAAATGCTACGCGATCGAATCACAGTGATTTGATCAATCGCGATCGACTCAGGTCTAGTAGATAGTAGTTAGTGTGTCGCAACGTGGTGGCTGGACTGATTATTCCCTAACAATAGAAATATGTATGTACTATATATATAAATATGATTAAGGTACAAATGCTCGCATTCAACAAACATCTACCCCCGTCAGGCTTGAACCCGAGACCTCAAAACCAGTGTACTAAACACTCGACTGCGGAGGTCGTCAAACAGGCATTTGGCCTCGATCTCACCTGATGGTAAATGACGATGAGGCCGAAGATGGTCCATGCCTGTCCAGATAGTGCCTATTTACTCTTGCCTTAAAAAGACCTAGATTGTATTTATCAGGGAAACTATCCGGCGGGAGGGAATTCCACTCCTTTGCTGTGCGCATTATGAAAGTAGAAGCGAAACGCTTAGTGCGTATAGATGGTATATCAACAATAAAAGGGTGGACACCCAACCGCCGTCTAGTTCCCCTGAGGTGGAATGGGGATGCTGGTTTTGCACAGAGAGAGAGAGAGAGAGAGATAGAGGTAGAGAGAGAGATAGTGAAGGGAAGCCTTTCAAGTGCATATTTAAAAATTGATAATATTTATTATCAATTTTTAAATATGGACTTGTACATACTATTTAGTAATAATTCATAATTGTTCCTGCCTGCTTTTTGTATAATTTGTGTATATATTCTGTTATACTGGATGGAAACGAATCCAAGATTTAAGAAGTCTCTGAAATCATTACATCCATTCTTGAGTTATATTTTCGCGGTGTACTTAATGACTTCGTTATATCCGATCTTCCCATAGGATATAAATATTTTACCACGGTAAAAACTATATTTTATCTTTATCCAGGATTAATACTAACCACAGATTAAATTACATCAGAATTCGTTCTATTGTTTTTATCGTAGTTTTCTACAGGTGAGATAGATTTGACAATGATAACAACTAACTTTTTTTCTTTCGTAGGTCTTAAGTTATGTACCAATTTTAATCAGTTCTGCCTGTCTGCTTTTCTGTTACGTTCTTTTGTCTAAATAGGGATTTTTGACTTGCAAATTTTATCAAAGAAAGAGTTACTGAGGGAGTTAAAAAAAATCATTCATATAATAAAATACAAATCCCCTCCCGCAAATCGTACCCGCCTGGGAATATGTAAATAGGTCACCCTATTCCCGCTGGGGTCGGTTTTGGGACCCCTCTTATGGAACCTCTCATTCGAAGCGGTCCTTCGCACCAGCCTTCCTCGCGGCGTGAGTGTCGTCTATAACGCTGACGACACTCTCGTCGTGACGACCGGGGCTGACTTCGAGCAGACGGTCAGGCTTGCCGAGCTGGGAGTGGCGTGTGTCATGAGGGCGATTCGCCGGCTGAGTCTAGAAATAGCGCCCCACAAGATCGAGGCGCTATGGTTCCATGGCCTTCCAAGGTGCCGGGAACCACTCAGCCGGGGTGGGGTCCTACATCTTGTACCTTGGCCTCACCTTGGACAGCAGATGGAGAGGACACTACACAATGCCATCATTGCGCATCCAACCTCGACTCGGCCCAGTACTCGCTAGCGAAGTGCCCCGCTTGGGGCTCCGAACGCAGAGTCTTGATTGAAGAGATCGGGCAAGATCTGTCTCCGCTAGGGTTGATTGCGGCAATGCTGGTGGATGAGGGAGGTTGGAGGGCTTTGGCCTCCTTCTGTGAAGCGGTTATGCTCCAGAAGGAGGCCGCCTCGGGTCAGATTGAGAAATTCTCGCTAAATTCATTTCCGACAGTCTCAGCTCGCTTACACTAATAACACCGCTTAATCTATTTAACTTTGTCCCACGAATATTATATACATACAAACCGCAATACATAAGCAAAAGTCCTAATTAATTTACTAAAACTAGAAAACCCAGCAGATGAAATGACGCTTTCATTCGAAATGCAATTTTCATAATAGTCCCTAATGTGACTGTGACCAGTTTAAGCCTGCTAATTCACTTTACCCCCGAAGCACCGGACTCACGGCAGTTTATTTGAGTTCAGCAGACGACACCGCCAAATATTAGTTATAGCTAATAAATAGAAGTTATAACCGAGGTCTGAGCGGCGCTCCTATCGCTGGGGGGCGGGGTCAAATAAAATTTATCGCATGTTTTATTGCGCCACAGCGGATTTAACGATGCTATTGTATCGCCTAATGAGAGATAAGCCAGTCGCGCCCAAGATACACGTAACTTCGCCGGGGATTACTCGACCGGCATCCGAAGGACCTATTTAGGGAAACCTCGTTTGAAGTAATGTACTTTTGGGAACAGTTTAGAGATCCTGAGTTTGTTTAGAGTCAATTTATAAGTAAGAGGAATTTAATCATGGTTTGGTCATTTCCATTTTTGCTTATTGTCGTCCGCCTGGAAGCAAAAAACAAAAGCGAAAGCATGCTTGGCGCTTAACCAATGTAAAAGACTTGTTAGTAAAAATGGGGACTTACTCCAAAAATAAATAACATATAGATCAGTAGTCTGGTGGCCCAGAACCCAATTGATCACAGGAGAATCTGCACCAGAGTGTGCAACGTTTAGCAACTATATCGTTGACTGAATGCACGATAACCACGCCTTTAAATTACGATCTAGTTATACAAGGTTGCTGATAAGTGGTGAGGTTTAAACGCGAAGTTTGCCCCCCCCCCAACTTCGCGTGTATTAGTGGCTACAAAGAATCTTAAAATGTTCAGAATATCATCTTTGAATACAGGTAGAAAGTGTACTCATATTTTATTCTAAATTCTAAAGACTGTGTTAAAAATGTCTACACAGAAAGATTTCAGTTTATTTATGATAAATATAAACAAGTCACACTACAAACAACCTATCGGTTTAAAGATCGCGCGTTTGACGAATAAATGATATCTAACTACATCCGCCGATTTTTGTCCATCACCCCCCACCCCCTCTCCCCCCTTTTAAGCCTCACGTGATTCATAGATGGCCCCTTACTGTACATACCGTACTGTACATAAGCGCCAGAATAATCTAAGAGCGCCCTAGTACTACATTTCTTTAATTTAACTATTTAAAGTAATGCGTTTGTGTTTTAATTATAATAATAATAAACTCTTTATTGCACACAAAATAAATACAAGAAATAAAGTAAACAAACAAAGACAATTATGAGCAAACGGCGGCCTTATTGCTAAAAGCAATCTTTTCCAGGCAACCTTAGATAAGAGAAAACGAAAACAAACTAGGAATTTTGGGAATAGGTGCAATTATTGTGAAAGTAAATAAAGTAAAATTACGTTAAGAATTTAAGGACAGGAAATGGATACGGACTTGGTTCTTAAAGGACTCTAACGTTTGCGCTCTCCTAATACTCTCAGGGAGAGAATTCCAAAGTCGAACGGCATAAGAGGGAAAAGAGTAAGAGAGAAAATCAGTACTGCAAGAAGGGATATCAAGAGTCAAGTTAAAATTCGCTCGTAAAACGCGACTGGAGGAAGACGACCGAAAAGAGAGATAATTATATGTAATTAACATACTATAAGACAGAAACTATATCGTTCTAGGGGAATGTATCAATATAGAGCAAAGATAATACTATTCCAGAAACTAATCCTCGTAAGGTTTATCTGCCATAATCGATCCGAGCGCACTGAATAGAAACTATGATTCAGGAAATCTATAGGTTTGGCGGCACATCTCGTATCTCTTAGCGGTAGGGTTGCCTCACTCAAAAGTTATAGTTAATTATAACTAGCGACCCGCCCCGGCTTCGCACGGGTGCACTGCTGATATTAAATACACTACAGAAACACTGTGAACGTTGTATATACTAAATTATAGTTAAAAACAAGCTTTTAAAATTGATTGAAATGTAATTATTTACGACATCACGGATCAGTACAAAGATTCGAATCAGTAAAGTGTTTCATTTGCAAATTTGTATCCGTGATACGAATATTCTGATATCTGATACAAATACACAGATATAAATATTTATATTGATTCATTTCTATCAATTTTTTTTTGACGTGAATACGTCTTTAAAATCGCTTCCATAGGGACGTAAATCAAAAAATTGAATGATAACAAAATCGGGGGATAGAGTTTAGTGTTGTAGCTACATATCTATCATCCCCATCCAAATTCCAATTACACCACTGGATAGCTAAAGGGTCAAAGAATTTATTACGCCCAGTAAAGACTGTAACACATCGCGCGCGGTGGAGGGGGAGCCCCGCCAATTTGAAGGCCATTTTTTCCTTGTTGGTATGTACGGACAAGGTTTTTGTTATTTTTTTTAAATGCTTTTCGTTATTTTTTTGTTTTGTTTGTTTTGTCAATAAGTGCCTGTACAGGTCTATATTGAATAAAGATTATTTTGATTTTGATTGACTTTGGGTCAATCGTGTAAGCGTCGCGTATCGAATGAAACCGAGATGCATTTGAGCGACGTGATCAGAAGCGCTCCGACTCTGATCTATTTACTTATCTCAATCGTGCGAGCGCCGTGTGCCGATTGAAACCGAGATGCAATTGAGCAAATGATTCATTTGAAGCACAGTTAGAGATTTGAATCCGTGAATCACTTGGAAGAAACGACTCACTGAGTCGTTTCGGTAAAGATTGACACATCTCTACTAGCGAGCGCGTGCGAGCAACAAGCGCGAAACAGGTTTTTGGCGTAAAAACTCCGGTTTTATTCCTGTTTTAAGACGTTATGGTATGTCTGATTTGTATATCGATTTTTCCATGTTAATGTTACTTCGCGGACTATTTTCGCGGACTTTTTGGCAACTAGACTTTAGAGTGAGTTTTTGACACAATATGTCTGTATGTAATTTTAAGTTGATAATGTTTAAATTAAAATGTACACGCAAAGACAATAAGGATTCTATTGCTGAAGACGTCGTGTAAGACTCTTTTCTTTTCGCGTATACTTATTTATCCGTCGCTTATACAGTAGCAACCCTAACGTAATCCAGAGACTAAGGCAGCTGCGCGGCTCTTATTGGCGCGGGAAACCTGGAGGTAGATTACGTCTCGTGGTGTATTAAACCTGCACTTGCCAGATGTGATTAGATACCTATGCTATATCATGTACTGTGCCATGACAACTTGGAACGGATACGGGATATTCCGCGGTTTAGAAACACAAAAGAAAATAGAACTTTGACGATCAATAAGATATTTTCGAAATACAAAAGACTTCAAATCTGTTGTTCAATGAAGATTTCGTATTTTGCATTGGAGTGTCTATATAGACTGTAGTGAATATAGTGATACGACTATAGAAATATAATGTTTAAATATATATAAGTGGAAAAATATTAATTAAATATATTAAGGATTAGGTATAATATAGGTAAGGGCTTAAAAGCTTCAAGGACTTATAACATAACTATTTTTGCATTTCCTCTTTATTGCAGCTCCCGTAGTTTCTGGATCGCGACTTGGAAGCCACTCGGCTTCTCTGACAATGAAGAAATGTTCTCCTTTGGTACCCGAACCGACCGCGTGTATTCTACCGACTGCGCCAATCAGGAAGTCTATTAAACTTTACAAAATATATTATAAACTAATTTTAAGTGCTTTTTTTTCCGCTAAGGATAATGCATTGAATTGCATACCCCGGCTGCGGAGAGCCTCACCGATAGCCGCCCTCAGGATCAAGTGTTGCATTTGAGGACTCCCGGCCTTCGGTCTCTCTCTCTCTCTCTCGTATTATCGGTCGGTGAATTGGTTTCATTATCTGTGTGGCTATCAAACGTCAAGCCGCCGGGGTTTCCACAGGATTCATGTACTCGCCGATGCTAACTGACCTCACTGCAATCAAGAGAATGCCGATCTACAACACTTGTTGGAAAATTGTGCAACATTTAACTTACAACGTTTAGTTTTAACCTCAGACATCAATGGCATTGATTGTGACAGTTCCAACTATAAGCAAAGTGTTCCCCGCCGCCTACAAGATATTCTTTCCAACACAAATTATTTTCTGCCACTATTTAAGTATATAGTAAACACTGTAGGAAAAATCTAAAATTATTCTAGGATAATTATCATATTATTTTCGTAAGTTAACTTACGTTTTGTTAATATCTAATGTTAAAATGTATACGACTGAAGGGCTCTGTATCCAAGGTTAAGAATAAAGAGCATTTAAAAAAAAAATCAAGCCGCCGGTCGGCAATGACCGATGTGAAGATGGGCTTCGTATTTTACCGACACGAACAGATACGTTACTTCGCTTCATCCGCCATTATGTTCTCTTCTCGGAAGTGAATTCAATACGTTTGCATCCCGTCGTATGTGCGTTATTTCTATACCAATAATAGTGAATATTGTAAATATATTGGCGTCTTTATTTTATGAATTCTGCCATCATTCTCAAAATCGAAGACTCCGCATTAGAGAACCCAAATATGAAGCTGAAATGATTATAGGATGTTGTTGTAATAACAATACAACAATAATAATACAAATCTCTCCAGCATTCGCCCTAATCCTTAAAATTCCACCGATTTGAATAATTTTAACTGGAATAAGCATAGAGTTTTAATATAATGGATGCTTTGTGAGCCTCTTATAGTTACCTGGCTTCTGTGGCGCCATTGTCTACGGATAACTTATGTGGATTTCCTTATAAGGGATTGAAATTTCGCATTATTACCGTTTGATTAATGAATCAGGCAATTGCGTTTAGGTTTGAATGTAAGTTTAAACTGTGCTTTATCCCTTCGACATCTTACATTGAATACGTTAAATTATTTTGGTAATGAATTATTCCTTTCGTGTTTAAAACCTTTTTTCGATGTTTTATTGCAGCAGTTTGCTTTCCTGATATTTCTGACTGGACAGCACCATCTAATAACAGAGTTTCCCAGAAAAAAATATTTCTTTGTTAATATTTTTGTGTGTTATTGACAGGCATTTGGCCTCGATCTTACCTGATGGTAAGTGACGATGAGGCCGAAGATGGTCCATGCCTGTCCAGATATTCCTGTATGGATATAAGATAGTCTTGTATGGAGTGACAAGAAAGAATTAAGTGAAGAATGGTTATAATTGAAAAATTGAGAGGAAGAAGACTTTCCTGATATGGTGACGTATTATGAAAGTGGATAGGTTATCACATAAAGATAAAACAACAAGATTTTCTTATCTTCTTCTTCATTCTCCTCTTCTGTTTCCAATTTTATTTGGGGTGGGCGCAATATGTCTTCCTCTTCTACCGTCCTCTATCACTCACCATTACGACTCTTACTCCCTCCTTCAACGTATCACCATTCACACATTTCATCCATATTTTTCGATCAGTCTTCGGTCTTTCTCTTCCTACATCCATTTCATGTCCATAAAACATCATAATCGTTAAACTAACCGAAGCTTTTGATATAATACCTAAACTTTCCAAATAGTTAAGCCGAAGGTACAAGATACTTTAAGTCGCGATGAAGGGCCATTAATACGGCAGAGTTACTTCCGACCTGGCAACAGTAGCGCTTCCACTAGGGCGTCCAAGGGTCGCTTAGCCCGCGGCCCTGATCTTTCCTTTGTGTCCTTTCAAATAATAGCTTATTTACCCGTTTAATGGCCCAGACATTGATGAATATTACGCACATCCCAACTCTGTGAACAAGGGCGGATCCAGCTTTGGCGCCAGGAGGTGTCATATAGTCGTGGTCAAGTCAAGAATTCATAATTTAATTTTGATAACAATAGATACAAATAAAAAGTAGGTGTTTCATTAACGAACGTAAATACTGTACTTAAAAATACTGTACTTAAACCTAATACGATTACAGTCGTATGTATGTTTTACATACACATGTAAAAATAATACAATATTATAAATAATGTTGTTACCAAACATGGCTCTATGAATAGTGTCCCTATTCCCAAATAGTGTGATCATTTAGATAGTCACTTACTTTATAATAACCTTTACTCATGAGTGTCTTTTTGATATGGATTTTAAATTTATATAAAGGCAAATCAATGACACCTTGCGGAAGTTTGTTAAACATAGATATACATTTCCCCAAGAACGAACAGCTAGTTTTATGGAGTCTGAACATTGGAAAAATCAAAGAAACAGTGTAAGTTTCACAAATAAATGAGCTGAATATACTTAATGGATAATTGTTTTGTAATATAAATAAAGTTTATATGGGAGGAACAATGACAACGATGATCAAATCAAATAAAATCAAAAATTTATTCTTCAAATAGAATTTTACAATCACTTTTGAATGTCAAAGATGCTACGCCATCGGTTGGGGGACCTTGTACTGGAAAGAACCAGCAAGAAAACCAGCAAAGGCAATTTTTTTTTCTCCCTGTATCAATACAGAGTCGTCAGTTGGAAGCCGGCTTCAGATACACAGTCTGAACCCAACCTCCGATACAAGTTAAAACAACTAACAAATAAATATTTCCGTCACAAGAGTCATATCGCATTAAACAAATCTGATATGTATATGTCCGGTACAAAACAAAAATATTATTTATTATATAATCATTAAAATTATATATCGCAAAATTTACACCCAAACATGTTAAATCATACAGGAAATTAAATATCGTAAAAATTACATCCAAGTATTTTTATCATTCAAGAAATCATTGACCTCGTAACATCCTTTTTTCATTAGAATATTATATATATATGCTTCAAATTTATTTATATATGCTTTAAATTATAAATAGGTATATGTTCTTTCATGCACAAGACGACCACCAATAAGCGCCGCGGCATAGAGTGGGGATTATCCAGCGTTCTGGAAGACCTGGATTATGCCGATGACCTATGTCTGCTGAGTCACACTCGCGCCGACATGCAAGCCAAGCTGGACGACCTACGACGAGAGGCTGAGGAGACGGGACTAAGGATCAACATCCGGAGACTAAAGAAATGAGGTGCGGGGCGACGAGCTCTTTGCCGTTGCTCATTGGCACAGAGGCTGTGGAGAAGGTCCACAAATTCACATACCTCGGGAGTGTAGTGTCAGAATCTGGGGGGACCGAGGAGGACATCACTTCGAGAATCGCCAAGGCGAGAGCAACCTTCGCACGGCTGCGCCCTATATGGCAGTCACGGAAGCTCACTAGAAGGGTCAAGTTAAAAATCTTTCAATCAAATGTTAAAACCGTGCTGCTTTATGGAAGCGAGACGTGGAAGGTCACTAAAGACATCTCGCATAGGCTGCAGGTGGTAGTCAACCGTTGTCTTCGTCGTATTCTCGGTATTTACTGGCCCGAGAAAATCACCAACTTTGACCTGTGGGAACGCTGCGGTGAAACTCCAATCGATCAACAAATTAAACGTCGCAAATGGAAGTGGATCGGCCACGCTCCGAAGGGACTCCGAACACATACCAAGGCAAGCCCTAGACTGGAATCCCCAAGGAAAGCGTAAGCGAGGCCCCCTAGACAGACCTGGCGACGGACGATCATCGCAGAGGCGAAGAAAATCGGGAAGACCTGGAGCGAAGTCAAGCGCGAAGCTCAAGACCGACCGGGCTGGCGACGCACTGTGGACGCCCTCTGCCCCATCTAGGGGACATAGGACCTTAAGTCAAGTAAGTCATATGTTCTTTAAATCCATGAAACTGTAAAGCAGAAATATTTTCTGGAAGTGTGTTATAAAAAGTTACACATTTCCCTAATAATAATAATAATAAATATATAAAATATTTATTACACTTACACCAATTAGCCTAGCCCAAACTAAGCTCTATAAGGCTTGTGCAATGGGATCTAGGGTAACGGATAGACATACATATATTATACATATATAAATAATTTTTATTGAAATATATATCAACAACCATGACTAAGGTACAAATGCTCGCATTCATCACACAAACATCTGCCCCCACCGGGATTCGAACCCGGGACCTCAGAGATGGCGACACCTTGAAACCGGTGTATTATCCACTCGACTATGGAGGTAGTCATCTAAGAACGAACCTCTAGCTTTTTGAAGCCTGTATGTTGCAATTAACTAATTGTATATGAATGAACTTCTTTTATGTTTTCCTTTTTCATGTTACAGTCGTCATCGCTTAAAAACGAGTCGGCCATGTTATCGTTTGTTGTAAAAAAATAAAATGGCGTTTATTTAACACAACGAACGTGATGTGATTTTATACAATAGCCTCTGTTATTCTATAAAAAGAGTCGGCTATTCAGTGCCGATCCAACGTTCAGAGGTTACTCGTTATTCCCTTACAAATCCGTACGATCCGGTTCGCGCATACTTCGTGCCTTCTCATATTGTTTCCCTCCGATCAGCGATAAAATGGAAGGGACCGATTTATAGTTCTCGGAACGGTTATGGTATCGCCTTTGAGTTTTATTTGTTCGGTATCCGTTGATGCTTTAGTGAGCTATGAGAAAGTTTTAGCTGTCTCCACGAGTCGTTGGACATCTACAAGCTGAGTGTTCCAGACGGGTGCTGAGCGGAGTCGGGTCAATTTATTGCTCATACGATGTCGGGGCAAATGTAAATGAAAACCGAGTCGCCGTTTTATTGAGTTGAAAGTTTGATAGTCCGAGCAATGGACTGTCCCCTAAGTTGCGCTCGACGTGGCCTTCCTTCGGCGCTCCGAATGCGGATAGAGCTATTTTCATACGTTTAGTTTTGTTTGTTTGGATTAATGCATGTTTGAGATGTCTTTGTTTAAACTTACTGAAGAGAAATTATGCTTGGTAAAGGAATGTTTAGTTTTAGTTTGAAAACTGAATTTGTGCTTCTTTTCAACACCGGACCAGAAACGATGAGAGCTTTCATCCTTACTTTGTTGTTATTCCTCATAATTGTATATTTTCGTTTTCAGGCCAATAGCTAAGGAATGAAGCTCTTTGCCGAATCTGTTTTCTGTACCAAATTTCATCAAAATCGGTTGCGAGGTTTAAGCGAGAAAGCGTAACATATAGACAGACAGACAGAGTTACTTTCGCATTTATAATATTAGTTTGGATAGGGACAGAGAAAGCGACATTGTTTTATACTATGAGTGATTAAGTTATTTTCCATTTTTGTTATTTTTTTATTACCCCGAGTGAGGGTGTGTGGTTTGTTCTTATATAATTATAAGAACACACCACACACCCTCACTCGGTTACTTATATTCATACATTCAATACACACACATAGACATTTACATCCTACTACTAATATAAAGGCGAAAGTTTGTAAGTATGGATGTATGGATGTTTGTTACTCTTTCACGTAAAAACTACTGAATGGATTTGAATGAAACTTTACCACAATATAGCTTATACATCAGAATAACACATAGGCTACAATTTTTGAGGTTTCTAATGTGAGCTCGTAAAAAAAACACATTTTTTGCGCTTACATTGCAACGGTCAGTTCTATGTGGCTTGCTCACGTGTTTCCAAAGCGAAGAATCTGCATGTTTATGCTGAAGGAAAAATATCGTTAAATGTAGTTTATAGGAGCATACTGCAGTAGCTACCTATAGGCCTATTGATTAGGGCTCTGCAGTGCTTAGTTACCGTATTTCTTACTTATTACTAGACGGGACGAACCTGAAGTCCACGCGAACGAAGTCGCGGGCAAAAGCTAGTGCATACATATATACAGATATATGTAGATATATAGATGAATAATCGTCCACATTGTCAGGTTTTTATTTGATTTATTATAATTACATCTGTTTTGACTTAGGTACCACTTCTCTTTAATCTTTTGTCTTTATATAGTCTAACACTTTGTCGTCAAATCTAGAAAATTTTAGCAATCTTATCGCGGACGTGCGCGGGGATATAGATCCAATGCATAGAGGCCATTTAAGCAAAGTTTAATGAAAGTGTGTGGGAATCGTTGATAATCCCAATCTGACGGATAAATTGGAGTCACTGGAGCAGCGGAGGAACTTTGGAGCCCTTTATGTGTTCTATCGGCTCTTCAACGGGGAGTGCTCCGAGGAACTGTTTGACTTGGTACTAGCGGCACCATTCTATCACTGTACCAATAGACGCCGCAATAGAATTCACCCTTTCTACCTGGAGCGATCATTTCTTCCACAGACTTGTAAGCTGTGGAATGATCTTCCTGTTGCGGTGTTTCCTCTGCGCTATGACATGTCCCTAGTCCCTGTCCCGGTAGGCAGCGGCTTAGCTGTGTCCACCCTTGCTATTGGGATTGCTAAGTCCATGAGCTGCGTTTAACGCTTAACATCAGGCGTGCTTGCTCATCTGCCACGTAAGGCAATAAAAAAAAAGTGTACCAACTGAGTCTAATCTCCATCTGCACAATGAGAAATGTGGCTGAAGACGCAATTAGATGCATAAAAACTATTGTCGAAACGTTTGTGGATTATTGCATTTCGATTTTTATGGTATAAAGAATAGGACTACGGGAGAGACTCCAGTCTGCCTTGTCAAAGCCTCTTCATCGATTTAAATATGACAGATTGGGACTTGCCACTTATTAAATGGAGCCTCCAAAAAGCAGACCGATATTGGTGCGAAGGGAGCGAGGTGTGTCTGCGACAGCGATGGAGACGTCGTCGGCGTTATGATATTATTACACTTCCACCCTTCGAGCATCTGCTCTTGCGACTCCACTCTGTCCGGCTGGCTAAGGCAAGTCAGATGCGGGTGGTATACGCTCCCAGAACAATATGCCCTGCGGGAGTGCAGCCATGCATTGATGGAGCATTTATGATAATTATGGGGCATTAAATACCTCAACAGCAGACGATGAGGTTGTCACTTATTTACGCACTTATTATTATTACTATAAAGTTCTTGTTGAGACCGTTATAACTCCTTGATTGATACTATTCGTCGAACGTCGAAGAGTTGCTTGCCTTCGTTTTCTATAGGTTGCATTTCGGAGAGTGTGCGTTGGAATTACATGAATTAATTCCACCCGCTCCTTTCCACCACCAGTCAACCAGACGTAGGCTTAACTACCATCCTTACGCGGTGGACTATCCTCTTACACGTACAAAACGGTTCCAGTCTTCGTTTTTAATACGAACAGCTAAGATGTGGAACTCTTTGCCGACGTCTGTGTTCCCGGAACAATATAATCTTACGGTCTTCAAGTCACGAGTGAATAGGCATTTGCTAGGTAGGCGTGTTCCATCCTAGTCCTCATCGTCACTTACCATCAGGTGTGATTGTGGACAAACGCAAACCTATTTTAAATAAAAAAAAAATTACTATTGATTAAGAAATGTAGTTCTTTAATCTTATTAAAAAGCTTAAGCAAGTTTCCTACAGCATACTGACTAGAAAGCTACACGAAGTCTCGATTTTATTTAAGCTTCTCAATTGAGACCTAAAGAATTTCGCCCTGAAAAATGCCTTAAATGTTCCGCAGCTCGTTTAATTCGCGTTCCAAGTGCTTCTTGTCGTGACTATGACTTTAATATTTTAATGCTAGCTTTTGTAAGTTTTCTATGCTTTCGTTTGTTGGTGTACATAGGTATTTCTTCTTAGACGATTTTTTGTAATAAACTTGTTGTTAATTCCTTTGCTGAGTTGTCCCAGATAAGTCTTGCATGAGTTTGTTTTTAGACTGCCATCAACTATAAGCATGCCTATTAGCGGCCTTTAGCGGGCCAGTATATTTAAGAAAATTTGATTTATGTGTATAAAAATTGTAAGAAAGTTCATCATAATTCTCAAATGCATAATTTAAACACAAATAATAAAAATAAACTTGTCGCTCCAACGTACATGCTAGAAAAAACTAGAGGTTCGTTTATGGGCGAATGTATAAATTTTTATAACAAGATTCCACATAGTGTGGCGGAATTGTCTTTTCATAAATTCAAGATACATGTTAAAAAGACGCTAATGAGTGAGGGCTATTACAAAGTCAATGATTATTTAAATAATGCCGATGCTTGGTGTTGATTTGAATACATTACATTCTAAAGTGTAAGTATTTGTTTTCCACTATAAATTGTAAACACATAATTATTGTAAATGTTGTTATTACTTTTGATAGAGCTGATAAGTTTCTTGCGCCCATTCTTCTTATCAGGTAAGAAATACGTCCTGAATGGGTGTGGTAGGAAAAAAATTGGACGATTCAAAAGAGCTTTCTATAAAGTCATATTTGAATAAAGTTTTGATATTGATTGATTGATTGATTTATAAAAGATTCACTCTGAACTTTTGTATTCCAAAATTTTGGGAAGTCTTTTGCTTATTCCTTCTCATCGTGTCTTACCAGGTTACATGAAAGCCAAGAGCGCCCCTTCCAAATAAAAAAGAAATTGAGAACTGCTGATGAGTTTATGGTCAGTTACCAATATTGGGAAACAGATTACCCAACAATTACATTGACTAAACAAACTCGAGGTACTTCCCGAGAATGAATGTGAAGAGAACACAAAATATTTGGTGGCAACACTAATTTATTGACATCACAAATTTCTTTCAAAATCTTGAGCATTTTCAAAGACTACTAGACTACTTTTTTAGTCTACATATTATGTTCTATTATTAATCTATGGATTCATTAATTTTTTTGTTTTCCATATTCTCATGTAAGGCCGTGAGTGAAACAGTTAAAATTATATTAGTCAGTTAATTTTAATTTAAATACCCTTCAAAATAATATGCTGCGGGGTAAGTGACGTAAAGTAAGTCTAAGTAATGGGGATTTATTTATGACGTCATAATCGACCAGCCCGACCTAATGTGAATTGGTTAGAACAGCGGTTGCAAGATGTCGCACTCACCGAGGTCTCGGGTTCAAGTCGGCAAAGGGGCAGTTTGCGTGATGAATGCAAATATTTGTGCCTTAGTTATGGTTGTTAATATATAATACTATCAAAAATATTTATAAATGTATAATATATATATGTATGTCAATCCGTTACCCCCTTTTTATTCCCCAGAGGAAAATGCATTAAATTGCATACCCCGGCTGTGGCGAGCCGGCGGTTATGTGGGGCTCTCCTCCCCAGAAGGGGGAGGCCTAACCACTAAAAACCTCAGGCATGGCCTTCCTCAGGCATGTAGGGAGCCCCCGGGAACGCCAAGCGACTTCCGTGAACCCCCAGGCTCCGCTCCCCTGCCGATACAGGGGAGCCCTCTTCGGGGGAGGCTACACTACCTCCCCCGATCTCCTCCACCGACGACGTCCGGGTCGCCGTATAAGCCGTGCTTACTTTAGGCTCGTAATTGACGTAAGTGTAGGAATTATTTATTTTTATAATTTCCTTTATTTTAATAATAAATTATATTTGGAACTTATTATAAACACCAAAGTTTGTGAATATGGATGTTTTCACTCTTTCACGTTAAAGCTTCTGAATAGATTTTATTGAAACCTTACAATAATATAGCTTATTCATCAGAATAACACATACGTTGCAATGTGAATTGTCCAAAATATGATGATAAGTCGCGAGTACCAGCTAGTAAATTATACTTGAGATTTTACACGTTGATCTTCAGACAGCTCTTATGTCGCCCGTAATAGCGACGGTTTTCGTAGTGCAAATGTAAAGCTTAATTGAGATCGAACTTGATATGGGAATAGACATTTGTAAAATAACAATGTGGAATCGCACTGCGGCCTGTGTGTTGATTGTGAATAGGCAGAAACCGAAGTTTTCCAAAAACTCTTTTACAATGGAGGTAAGCGGATGATAGTTTAATCGACTATTTGTTTCGTTTTCTGGTAAAGCCCTCTCCAGCCCTTTCATACATACATATTCATGCCGCTATCCCGTGAGAGAACTCGCTCTCACGATTTTTTGTTTTATAATGTTTGTCTGGTTTTCTGCGGACTCTTTGGTCGGCACTCTTTTTTGTTTGTGTTAGAATTTTTTTTTATGTCCTTATTTATTATCTACTAGCTTTCTGCCCGCGGCTTCGCCCGCGTGGATTTCGGGATTGGGTGTATAGAGGGTTAAGGGTCATAGCTTTTGCCCACGGCTACATATACGCGGAAGTCGGTTTATGGTGCGAAGATTTTATCGCGCTTCCCGTGAGACTATCCGTTTTTCCGGAGATAAAAAATGCCGCAAAACTCCTCAAGAATCACTCTATCTATTGATGAAAACCGCATAAAAATCTGTGCAGTAGTTTTTGAGCGAAGCCTTTATTGCGCATCCCGTGGGATCTGTCGATTTTTCCGGATAAAAAGTAGCCTATGTTACTCGGGAGAATGTAGCTTTCCAAAGGTGAAAGAATTTTTGAAATCGGTCCAGTAGTTTAAGCGTGAAGAGGTAACAAACAAACAAACAAACAAATAAACAAACAAACACACTTTCGCATTTATAATATTAGTTGGGATTCACAAGTAACATATCAATTCTCGGTAGGGAGGTGTCTTTTCTCCGTTTTATGGTGGTTCCGTCCTCCACAGTCATAGCCCCATCTATATCTATATTCCACTATACTATACTATTACAACTATTCCTTAAGACTAATAATGTTAAATATCTATGGTTAGTTTTTAAATTTTGTCTATTATTATAGAATTATTACATGTTATTTGTTTACATTAGAGTTTATTATATATATATATGCCCTCACGATTTGCCGATTTGAGTTATGGTTCTTAGAACTTAGGTACAGGCTGAGTTTAGTCGGCAGGTCACGTGGTCAGACTGCTTTTTTTTCCCTCAGGAGAGGAGGCTGAGAATCCGTCATGGATACCAACGCAACAGGCAAGCAGGGATGCGTTGATTATGTCGGACTCCTGAATCGAGGCGGCTCGACCACTCAGACCTACCGACTAAACTCAGCCTAAGCCTTTGGTCCTAATGACCTTACTGGCTTTATTGAAAAGAGCCGCACCTCAGGAGAGGCACGGTTAGCACTGCCCCATGGAGAGGGCATAAGCGCTAGAAGAAGGCACGGTTCACCAAAGTGGGACCGGCCTGTATTGACGGGAACCTACACGTGGCTAAGCAGAATGCTGCCGGTTAAGGGGTGACAAGGGAGGCGACGGCTCAGACGCCGCCGCTTGCAGGTCTAGAAGTTCCTGCGTGAGTTGGTTAGGGGGGTCGCTAAGGACGTGACGCGGTCTGCGTATCCTCTGCCGATATGGATTGGGGGTCAGACTGCTCTGGTCGCGTGCAGTCCGACATAACCTCCGCGACACTTGCCGTTGCAGGCGTATCCTGGGTACGCTTCGTGCTCCTTGTGACCATAAAAAACGCGTGTGTTATCAAAGTAAATAGTTAAGTCCATACAAGTTCCATAACAGTATTATTTGCCATTTCGCGTGCTGTTGCTATTCAGATTTCGAACTAATCGCCGCGCGGCGCTAGTCAGCAGTAAAACGGTGGGAAAGCTGTTTCCTCGCAAATGTGTTAAAAAACCTCGTACGATATATGTACGTGCGTATTGGTTATAACCATCATATCGCACTAGTATCGTAATGTAATATTATGCACGCTCGTCGGTTACTAACTCTCTTGACCTGACCTTCCTTCAGTATACCACCTATCTAGTCCAGGTATGTTCGTCTAAGTCGTCTGTAACTAGCCGTCAGTTGTTTTTCGTCTTGTGACAGTATATCTCTGAAAAAACATAATTAATTTAGATAAATCAAATCCGTTGTATTATCTTTAATTTGTCGAGAACTATACATTGAAATAAAACAATTATTAGGACTTATCTCGTGTAACTTCTTTGTTCAACCTCACCTATCTAGGACTAACGTACAACATTTTTCACCTTTACATTGACATTGCAAGCTATTTGCAATGTCAGTAAAATACTTTACTTAAGAGCATCGACATTGACATCTTTGTAACAGCCTGTACAGTTTGAAAAAACACTTACGGCTGGTTTCTGAAACACATGTCAGCGTTAAAACGTTGTTGACACGTTGTTAATCTCTCATTAAATGTTAGATGTATGGATAACAGCTGGTTACTGAATGGGTTTATAGTGTAAAATTATCTAATTGACTATTTTTTGGTTATTTACTCATATATTTGGCGTTTAATAAGAAGTAGTAAACGTGTTAACAGCGTGTTAACATAACATGCGTTTCAGAAACCGGCCGTTAGTTGAGGATTCAACTAAGTGCTCACCATTGATCAGCGTATGTCCTCGTAAGTTTTATGATTTTTTGTTTCGTGTTCCGTCTCCTTTTCGCTCACTAATTCCATTCGCTCATAGTTAGCACGCCGTGGTATTTAAATATTATAATGCCCATGAATAATGTCTGTCTTGTCGGTTGTTCTAAATAAGCAGCGGTGTTAGCACTTTTTATTGAGTTAACAAAATGATTTAATCTATTTCAGCTATTTTTAATCTCAACAGAGATAACGGTTGAAGCATACCTGACTGGGACTATATTATGAATAATAAAATCTCAAGCCCATCCACAGACTATAAAAACCAGAGACATTGTAAGCTCCGTTTGCGTGAAACGGACCGTAAGTATACGAGATGACGCGGTAGCATAATATTATAAATTCTTATTTTTTATCTTCCCTCTATATCAGCCAGTATACAGACTACTTCTTTTAGTCCCATTTAGTGTGTTGTTTACGAATTTTGAATTCGAAATTGGAATCTAATTACCATTCGTTCAATCAGAACGCATCTAGCGCCCTCATCTTAATTTTTAATGTGATTGGTCGTGTCTTTTATATTTCATACAAAATTCCTCAATGACTCTCTCTTGAAGCTTATTAAAAAGTGTATTATTTATTGATAATTAGCATATTAACTAGATAATCTGACTATACAGAAAATCAGTAAATCTTATTTATAATAATAAGATTTACTGATTTTCTGTATTAGTCAGATTTTTGAGTTCTATTAGTATAGATTTTTAAGACATATTCCATCCTTTGGGTGCAATTGATTCTAATCACGTTTTTCCTCACTCGTTCAATTGGTATTTGGTTTAATTCGCAATCGGTCTAATTAATGTAATATCAATTCGACTTGTATCCTCGCTGTGAACAGTGATAAATTATAATATAATCGTTTACTTTTTTGACGAGCTCCTTAGTCGAGTTAATATTTGAGGTCCCGCGTTCGAATTCCGGTGGGAGCAGATGTTTATTATATGTATGTCTATCCGTTACCCTAGATCCCATAACGTAAGCCTTACAGAACTTATTTTGGGCTAGGTTAATTAGTGTAAATGTATTTTTTTTTTTTTACTTAATAACAGTCTCTCTACTCATGAGTTAATTTAATGACATTGCAGAACTTTATTAAAATAGACTTATCTGGGGATATTTTACCATCTTAATATTGTACTTGGAGTTTCTTAAATTTTTTTAATTTACAGTCAACACTAATTATGTGATCATCTGACGTTGATCAATTTCTATCTAAACCAGGATTAAGATGCGCCAAAGGAGCCGTAATTCTACGATAAGGTTGCCAAGACGAAAATATGACTCTGAGCGTCTTTTAGTGCTAATCAAGAGCAAAGCGCAGGTGAGACGGTTAGCAACAAGGTAACTGGGTCTTAAGAAATTTTATAACATTGAAACTAATGCTATTTTGAAGATGCGTCGTTTACAAGAAACACGTAATGGAACATTGACAATCATAAAATCGTTATTTCTATTTCGTCTTGACTAAATATTGTTACGAGCTGGGGTCAGTAAATCAAACGGCGGTCTACCAAAACACCGAATTTTTATTAATTAGTACACTAACAGTCACTAATCACTTCACTGAAAGCACTGAAAGTCGCTTCTTAGTTCTCCAATATCACTTCTTAATGTTTTCGCACTGTATCGCAAACAATACTCTCCTCCCGCTTGCAATGTTCATCTCGTCACACTATCAGTGTGACGGGGAAACTGATCTGGGCATTTTGCCCACCGCAGTGATGTCACGCGCCGTCCGTTACTACGGACGCGTCCTTGGGGCGGCTACACGTATGTTAAGCCTGCGGTGACAATAGTGGCAATATAAAGATATTGCTCAGCTGGGTGAAGCATCTCAGCAAGGCGAATATCGGGCTGATATCCGTTCTGAGATGCTGTACTGTGGCCTGCAGTATGCTCGCGCACTCGCGATGGCAGTCGCTGGGCCAGTCGCTCTCGCTTCTAGCAGAGGCGGCGGTTTCATTTCTATTTGTATGGCAGCGTTCGTGTTCAGGGTCAAGGCCTTCCCTTTCACTTTCGTTTCCGGTGGCGCTTTCCCTTTCACTGACGTTCTGGTGTCTCTTTGTTGTTTCACTATCGCGTAGTGTTATGGCGGCATTTTTGTTGTCACACAATTCTTGTGTGTTCTGTGACCTCTGCAGCTGCGCGGTGGCTGAAGCTGAGTGTGTGGCGTCTTTTTGTGGCACTGGTTGTCTTGAGGCTTTGTGCTTTCTTCTTTTTTGCCTTTTTGTGGTATCGTTTTCACTGTGCCTCCGCACACGTGGGCTGGGCACGGGCCTTCTTATGGTCTGGTTGTTAGCAGCGGCCATCAGTGAGTTCTGTGCCGTTGGCTCGCTGTCGTCGACCATTTGTGTGGCGGCTGGTGTGGGCGTGGTCCTCTGCGCGGTGTGGGCAGTGGTGGTCGCACCCATTTGTATGGTGGCAGGTGCGGGCGTGGTCCTCTGCACGGTGTGGCAGTGGTGGTCGCACGCCGGTTTCGTGCCTCCCTGTGGTAGACCGGACACCTAGCCAGGTTATTGCCATTTTTGCTCAGGCAGTGTGTGGCCCACCACAGTTGGCACACGTCGGGGGTCGGAGAGCGGTCTTCTGCAGTCCCTGGCAGCATGGGGTCCGCCGCAGCGGACGCAGGCGAAGGGCCGGTGGCAGTTAACCGAGGTATGACGGAAGCCCTGGCAGCGGTGGCACTGGGCGGGGCCTTTCTTGCCCCTCCATGCTTCCACTGTGACTCCCGTCATCCCCAGTACCTCTTCTAGGTAGTAGATCTTGAATATACCGGGTTTCCTGGCCAGCCGGACAAAGAAAATCTTCTTCTGTCGGCCGTGCGTCGTCTCTATACTTTTGACCCACTCGGGGGAGAAGCCCTTGTGCGTCAAATCTTCGGAGAGGTGTTCTGGCGTGGTGGTGTCGGGGAGGCCTTTGAAGGCTAGCTTTAGGCTTCGCTCGTGGTTGGGGGAGTACGTAAACCAGGACAGTGGTTGTTGTAGCTCCGCCTCCAGTAGGTAGTCCTGGATGGTTTCGTGTTCCCTCCCAGATTTGGGAAGGAACCTAATCCCCTTCTTGTAGGCCTGGGCGCTGACTGGATGGCCTAGTCGCGCCTGCAGCTCCTTGAAATGTAGCGGCCAATCTGGGAGTCTCTCGACGACGATTGGCGGGAACTTCGTCCTTTCTTTAGTTTTCCTTTCTGCCTTTTGTTCGGCGGGAGTCGGTATTGTTGTCGGCTTCGGGGAGGGAGCCGGTGTTCTTGACGGCGAGACATCGTGGGGTGTCATCGCCGGTTGACTGGGCATCTTGGTTTGTGTCGGCGAAGCGTCGCGAGACGAGTTCGGCGACATCTTTGGTGTCGGCGTTGGTTCGGGCGTCCTTGGGGGTGTCCAGGGACGCGCGGCTGAGGCGTCTGGTGACTGTTTCGGCGAGCCGCTGCGAGGCGTGTTCGCCGACAGGCATGGAGTCGGAGTTCGCAGTGGCGTGACGTCGCGAGACGTCGTCGCCGACTGTGTAGGTGTCGGAGTCGATGAGGCGTAGGGCGCCGACGTCGACTGTGCTTGCTGCGGTCTTCTTTGCAGGGCCATATGGTGGTTTTCTTGTCTTATTATTTCGGCGTTATGCTCGATGAGGTGGTCCCATATGAAATAATATTCGGCCTCAGATGCGGGGTTGAAGTGAACTCGTGTTCTTCCTCTGGTGACGTGGGCTGGGATCGCTTTGCCCATTTTCTGCTCCAGCGATCTGCAGAGCGCCACCTCGCCAGGCCCCGGGATCATGGTGATCGTTGGCATCGGGTAGTCTTCTGGGTTATTGTTGTACCAGGGCATATTTGTTGTTCTCTCAAAGAGGGTATTCTTGTTTTTTGCTTGTCGGCCAAAGTCTTCGCATTGTCGGCGAAGGATGTCGGCAATCTTGTTATTGAAGAAAATGTGGGTAGTTCGCCCACATTTTTTCTTGGTGAGGGTAGCGGTGGAATTTGCTGGTCTTCCGTTTTTTTGGTGGTATCGTGACGTCGAAGGGGATGGCGATGGCGTTGACGCCGCGCTTCTCTCTTCGTCCGTCGGGATGTCATGGCTGCGTCTTGTCGCCGTGCGTCGGCGAGTGGGCATCTTCGGAGCAGGCGTAGCGGGCATGGCCGCCTGCTGCTTCGGCTTGCGTTGGCGCTTCTTGGGAGGCATTGGATGCCTACAACCAAGAAGCGGGTGGCGAATAAGGCGATTCGCGGTCTCGGTTGCCTCGGAAATCGACGGCCACTTCCCGCAGATACACTCCCGAATGGCTTGCGCCACTCAAGGGAATGCACCACAGGTCGCAGGCGTCGAACGTCGAGAGCAAACACGAGACGGGGCGGCTGTCGGAGGTACTCTTACGGCTGCAGCGTGGGGGGAGTACGACCTCCGTAGGCAACAGTCGCGACAGTCCACTCTCCTCCCGGCGGCCGGACACAGCCTTATATAGTCCCCTAAGGTACTTGCCACTCTTGCCAGAACATTCGCGGACACACTCGAATGTGTAGTCCAATACATAAGCGCGTAGGAATGACGTCGCGCGTTCGAGACGTTTCGAGTATAACTGTCTCTTCCTTGTGCTATCCTTGTCACACAATACTCGAATATTCCCGTACTATCTTTCTGGAATATTCTGTGTTTGTCTATCTCTTTCTAATGATGTTTTCTCATTCTAATACTTCTCGAATGTTCTAACTATATCTGTCTCTTTCTACTATTGCTATTTCTTTCACTCCTATTGAAATTTATGTCCTTTTACTGAAATAGGCTTAATGGCTCATAAGGGGTCCTGAAAACGCCTGAAAACGGTTTTCAGGTTATTGCGGCGTTGGATAGAGGGTAGCCTGAAACGTACTGGAAACATGTTTCAGGCGCCTGAAAACTACTGTAACTTGGGTGTAATTTAGATTTTTTAGTATGTGAAAGAGCTACTTCTGAAACGGCCTGAAACGACGTTTCAGCCTGCTGAAAACGTTTCTAAGTCACAGAAAATCACTTTTGAAGTTTTACTAAGCCACCGGCGTAACAATATTATGTCTGGCCACAAATACGATTAGAACAAAATATAAAAAAAATACGTTTGAATTTGCGATCTGTCATTCCACGTTCCACGAACTGTTACCGATTTGCCGTTTCACAAATCATTTGTCAATAATACTCTTATGAATAAAAGTTAAGGATTACTTAAACGATAACAATGCTTCGGTTTAATTTTAATAACCCAATAGTTACGTTGTCAGATATTTTGACTATAGTAGGTAACATAATTAAACAATAGCCGTTATAGATATAATGTGAACTTGTAAATTTAAATAAAACTCTGACTCTGAAGTTACCGCCTCGGTTGCCATGTTTCAGAGTAAAATATCGTTCCATTTTTAAAATACAGGACAGATTATTACACGACAATTAATATAGGAATTTATTTGCCCGTCAAAACACGATACACGATAGCAATTCATACAATTTTCGCTGGCCGCTGCTCGTATGTATGTAGCCAGTACAGCAACTTCGATTTATCTCGAAGTAAATCGAACTAATGTTCAAATTTTCAAGCATGTTTTTGTATACATACCTATATAAATATAATTATCAATATTAGAGATCATCAATTTTATATATCCTGCTGTAGTTTATAGAGTGTTAATTACGATAATTTCCCTTAGCTCTGGAACTTCTGGAATAGGGTGCAGTGACACAAATATCAAACCATTACTATATAATAAAATGCTGGTTATGCGATTCAAACAGAACTAAACTTCTTTATTATAGTACACTTCTCAATTAAGATTTGACAAAACTACAGATAACACAATACATTCTTACAGTTTGTCAAAATGCGCCAATAGATGGCGTTACTAGGTTGTGAATAATTATTTGCATACAATTTCGACAATCACCGTTCAAAAGGATGGACGAGTGGGATTTTTGTGACCGAAATTCTCTTCATTTTTTATCACTTATCAAAGAATGAAACAATTTGTTTATATTTTAGAAGTAATCCGCCTTAGCTTATATTTCTGTTTAGCTACTATCATTGTAAAATATTAGTTGATGCCCGCGACTTCGTCTGCGCAGGATTAGTATTTCGAGTAGTATATATTAGCGTGGCGTAAAAAAGAATTAACTATTATGACATTAACATAAACACGTTTATAATCTTTGGGTCGCATTTGAAATATATTACCACCAGCGCCGGATCTAGAGGGGGGGGGGTCAGGCGGGGGCCCATGCCCCGGCGGCAAGTTCAGAGGGCGGCCAATTTTTCTTTTCTTCAGCAGATGAGGCCATCATGGATACCAACGCAACAGGCAAGCAGGGATGCGTTGATTATGTCGGACTCCTGGTACTGTCTAGACGGCTCGACTACACAGACCTACCGACTAAACTCAGCCTAGCCTTTGGTCCTATTGACCCTACTGGCTTTATTGACGAGAGGGCCGCACCTCAGGAGAGGCACGGTTAGCGCTACCCCATGGTGAGGGCATATGCGCTAGAAGAAGGCACGAATCTCCAAAGTGGGACCGGCCAGTATTGACAAGAACCTAATCATGGCTAAGCAGAAGGCTAAAGTTCAGGGGTTGACAAGGGGGAGGGACGGCTCAGACGCCGCCGCTTGCAGGTCTAGAAGTTCCTGCATGAGTTGGTTAGGGGGTCGCTAAGGACATGTCGCGGTCTACGTATCCTCTGCCGGTATTGACTAGTGTTGCCTTGAGACTGGCTCACAGTTGGTGGTGTTGACGGGTGGGCGGCCAAATTCACACTTTACAGACAAATAGAAAACTCATCATTTACTTAACTGTGGCCACAGAAATAATATATAAATAATAGTATAAGTGCAGAAATTTCATGGCCATATCAACTCGACCGATATCCAGAGCGCGCAGTGAGACGTGCTGAACGAACATTAGGTATTAGTCGCGAGCGAGGCGCGTAGGTATAGTTCAAAAAACCGACACAAAAAACATAAGCTACCCCTCTCTCTCTCCGTGGCATTTATTATTCCCATCTGATGGTGGGGTCTGCCTTTCTGGTTTTTCTCCTCCACTTCGCTCTATCGGACGTGTCTTCCTCGGAGACATTGCAGGATTGCAGGTCTTTCCTCACAACATCTGTCCATCTAGTCTTTGGTCGCCCTCTGGGTCTTACCCCTGGGATTTCCAGATTGGACACAACATTACCCACGTAATCAGGAGGCCTTCTTTTCCGTCATAGTCCCACTATACAAAGGAAAAGGGTCGCGGTTGGATTGCAAAAACTATCGAGGAATAAGTCTTCTCAGCGTCGTTGGCAAATTGTATGCTAAGGTTCTGATAGAAAGAGTCATAAAAGAGACGAGTGATAGAATCTGGGACGTGCAAGCAGGATTTAGAAAGGGAATGGGATGTACTGATCAAGTCTTTTCCTTACGATGCATTACTCAGAAATTTCTGGCCAAAAGCCAACGAGTATATTGCATATTCGTGCACTTGGAAAAGGCTTATGACAGAGTGGTGAGAAATGAGTTGTGGTCGGCATTGTCCATGCATGGAGTGAGCAGCAGCCTAATTCGAGCATTAAAATCTCTCTATGTGAATTCTAATGCTCGTGTTAGGACAAATGGTGCATACACAGAACCGTTTCACATCGAAAAAGGTGTGAGGCAAGGGTGTGTAGCATCTCCATGGCTGTTTAACCTATTCATGGATCAGTGCCTGTCGAATTTGAAAGAGAGTGAATGTGGTTTACGCATGAATGAGTTACTTGTCAAATGCCTACTATACGCTGATGACCAAGTAATATTGGCATCATCGGCCAGTGAGTTGCAGGAGATGGTAACTGTTATGAATGACGCTTTAAATGATAAAGGAATGAAAGTGAACGTAAGTAAGACCAAGGTATTGGTGTTTGAAAGAGATGTAAATATGACATTGTGTGACATTATGATAGAAGGAGAAAAAGTAGAACAAGTAGAAGAGTTTGTATATTTGGGATGTATGTTTACAAGGGATGGAAGGTGTGATAATGATATAGAGAAGCGAGTGAAAGCTGGTAACATGGTGAATGGGGCCATGCATACGTTTCTGAGTAGTCAGAAAATTTCAGAAAAAGCGCGACTAGCAGTGCATGAGGGCGTGCTGGTCCCAACATTAATGTACGGAAGTGAAAGTTGGGTATGGGAGAAACGACATGAAAGCAGAATAAATGCAGTAGAAATGAGAGCTTTGCGGAGTATGGCAGGAGTAAAACTGAGTGACAGATTGTATAATGAAGTGATTAGAAAGAAATGTGGTTTGAAAGAGGATATCGTGACAAGAATAGAGAAAGGGATGCTTGGGTGGTTTGGGCATGTGGAACGGATGGATGAAAGTAGACTGACCAAAATGATTTATGAAGCTGGAGTGAGTGGAGACACGGGACGAGGAAGACCTAGGCGAACATATTTCGAACAAATCGAAAGTGTCCTCAAAAAAGGCCAGGTGAGAAGTACCCGCAATCGTCGAGCATGTATGAGGAATGTTATGAAAGTAGATGAAGCGAAACAGATATGTAAGGACCGTAGCAAGTGGAAGGACGTAATCTCTGCCTACCCCCGTGGGAAAAAGGCGTGAGTGTATGTATGTATGTATTCTTTTCACGTGCCCAAACCAACGTAGTCTGCTCTCTTGCAGCTTGTCGGCGATGTCGCGTACACCGAGACTGCCGCGGACGTACTCATTGCGAATTCTATCGAGTCTCGTCACTCCGCACATCCACCGAAGCATTTTCATTTCAGTGACTTGTATGGCATTGGTTTGGCGCTACAAAACATAAGCTACCATTAAAAAGTAAAAAATAATAAAAGAAAATTAATCATAAAGTACCTATATGTATAAGTATGGACCGCTCCAAAACTAAATTACTAACTATTAAACAAAATTAAAAATTATTAATCTAAGTAACAAACATGAATTTAAAAACAGAATTAAGAAAAAACGTTAATAAAATTAATTACACCGAAATATTGCGGTTTAGATACGATATCAATTAGATTAGATTAGAGATTATTAGAGTAATTCACTCAGAGAAATAAAAATGGAGACAGATCCTGCGTATTGTTATGGATTGTCTCTATCTATCTGCCTTTCTTTTCGTGGTTCCCACAAAACTCCAAGCGATCTCATCACGCAATATCCTCAACCTAGTCAAGGTAACTACTTAAAATTAATTTCTCTGCTCGCCAAATATAATTAACTCTTGAGTTTCATTTAAACTGTAATATTTCCACTTTTGCGTTTGAAGTGCCACGTTACTATTTCAAACTATAAAAGTTCCTGTTTTCTTTTTTCGTGCAAGAAAAAACAGCGATGGATGCATTATTTCCGGAAGGCATATGCCCAAATATCAATCAATTAGTGGACATCTGATAGCTGAAATTATATCGATGATAAACGTAAAAATAAATATAAGGGGCGGGGGCGGCATTTTTCAGTTTTTGCCCCACCTAAAAAAATTTGAAGATCCGGGGCTGATTACCACTTGAATTTTCATTCAGGAACTGATTTATCACTACCATTCACTATTTTGACTATAACAGCTTACACATAAGATATATACATATATTGTGGTAGTTTTATTAGAGGGACTATTTAAGATAAACATTTCACTCATACAATATGAGTAACTCTAGCGGTTTTGGCAGCGTACGCCAGAATAATACGCAGATGGTGGATTTTTTCCCACATACTTGACACTTTTCGTCATATTTTGGACAATTAACACTATATCTTTATAAATTGTAGCCTTATGTTATTTTGATGTATAAGCTATGTTATTATTAATAATAATAATTTATTTATTGTGTCAAACAGAGTATACATAAAAAATGTTGAAGTCAGGTTTTTGATTGTCCTTACATGTTTGCCTGGTGTTGTGGATTGCAAAGGAGTAATTATATATTTACATTCTGCCAAGTCTATTCTTGTATTTATGGTTAGTTGCTAAGAAACAGTTTTTTTGTTACAAAAGAATTATATAGAAATTCTGTTCCACATTTTCTTTAATTATTAAATACCATCCCTTATTATTATTATTATTTATCTCTCTTATTATTATTATTTATAACAAGTGGCAACCGTGACTATAAAATGACGATGAAAGTTATAAAGGAGAGACAACAAGTACGACGTTTATTTACACGTAATATTGCGAAATTGGAAGACGATGTAAAAAAAGGTACAGTTGATTTAACTATAGAAATAGAATATTTAAGATAGAAAGGTTAAGACAATTAAATAAGACGGTTCAAGATGCTTTGCTTGAAACCGAAGAAGAAGATGTCTTAAATAAAGAATTTGACGAATGTGATGAATATGAACAGATGTGGCTTAGAATGAAACAGATTAGCGGAAAGCAACGTACTACCAGTACACGGAGTAATTTAAATTTGCCGAAAATCGAGATTAGAAAATTCAATGACGATCCTAAAACTTGGATACCATTCTGGGGTCAATATAAAAAAATACACGAAGATGACTCCTTAGATAATGAAGACAAATTTCAATATCTTATACAAGCGATGGCGGAGGGCTCCAATGCAAGGATTTTAGTGGAGAGCTACCCACCAACTAAAGAAAATTACGGGAAAGTTATTGAAACTTTGAAGACCAGGTTGGCCAAGGATGAAATTCTGATCGATATTTATGTTAGAGAATTATTAAGTTTAGTTGTGTCAAAAAATAGTTTATCAGTAGATATTTTGTATGATAAGATTGTAGTAAACTTACAAATATTAGAGTCACTTGGTATTTCAAAAGAAAAATATGAATGTTTGTTATTGCCTATGATTGAGTCATCCCTTGCAGATGGTACATTAATTTCTTGGAGTAAGGTATCAATAAAGGGTGATGAGTCTAAACTTAGTCAGTTAATGTTGTTTCTTAAGAGTGAAGTAGAGGCAGAGGGGCGTTGTAAGTTAGCTAGGACGTCATTTCAAATAGAGGCCTGCACTTCGAAAGAACCAACAGCATCCTGTCTGATGACTAAGGAAGTGAAGAAGGAAAACACAAAACAACAAAAAACAGGTACGGAATCGTGTTATTTCTGTGAGAAAATGCATAGCACTTACGAGTGTGGTAAAGGTTTTAACTTAACCTTAGATGAAAAGAAAAAAAAATAAAAAACGAAGGGTGGTTGTTACATTTGTTTAAAAAGGGGGCATTTAGCGAAATTCTGTAAGGTGTTCGTAAAATGTATATCTTGCGGTAGGCGACATCCGTATATTCTTTGTCCAAATCTGCATATAACAACATCAAAGGAGCTGAAAGATAAAGAAATTAGTGGCGATCTTAAGTCCGATAAGTGTATTGCAGTAAATAGTTTTTCAAGCAGTAATAAAGCAGTTACTTTATTGCAGACCTTAGTTGTTGTAGTGAAAGGTGATATAAAGGAGAAAAAGCTAAGAGTACTATTGGATTCCGGCTCACAGAAATCCTATGTGAAGGTTGGAGTGGCTGATGAACTCGGGTTGCAGGTAAAAGGAAAGGAACGCCTTGGACATTGTCTCTTCGGAGGAGTTCAATCGAAGCAACAAATACATCGTGTTATAGAGCTAAAGGTGCGCGATATTAATAATATTCATAGTTGTACATTGATATGTCTCGAACAGGATAAGTTATGTGGATACTTGCCAAAGGTTAGGGATCCATCATTATTACACAAGTTAAAGAATCGTGGCATTGTTTTGACAGACGGTGATGAAGACATAACTGAAGTTAGTATTTTAATTGGGTCCGATTGGCTAGGAAGTATTTTAGAAAATGAGATAGTAAAAATAACGGACAACCTTGTGGCGAGTAAAACTAAACTAGGTTGGGCTATTCAAGGGCCCATGCAAGGTGCGTATAATTCTGTAGTTAATTCTTATTTAGTAAACTCACTGACGGATAACGAAACGCTAGAATTTATGTGGAATATCGAATCTTTGGGTATAAAGGACCCATATGCGAAGTGTGATTTTGATATAGTGGAGGTTCTTAATAGTTTCAATGACAATCTATCACTTAATGCTGATGGTAGATATGAAACCAATTTGATTTGGAAGTTAGGAACTCCCAAGTTACAGTCCAATTACGATCAGGCTTTCAGTAGATTACTATCCACTACGAGAAAATTAGAGAAAACTGGTTATATGAGGCTTTATAATGAAGTTTTTGTTGAATGGCTTAAAGAAGGTATAATAGAAAAAGCAAAAGACGTGAATATAACAGAAGGACATTACTTGCCGCATCATGCAGTAGTTAAGTTAGACAGAATTACTACAAAGGTCCGTCCAGTATTTGATGCTTCAGCGACTGATAAAAATAATTATTTTCACTGAATAGCTGTATTGGAAAAGGGGCCAAACCTCATAAAACTTATTCCAAAATTGTTGATAAATTTCAGGCAGGAAGATATGCGGCGGACAGCAAGAAGATTGAAGGAATGTTTTTATGTTGATAATTGCGTGACATCGTTTGATTCTGAACGAGATTTAAATATATTTAAGAAGGAAGCTATAGAATTGATACATAAAGGTAAATTTGATTTAAGATGCTGGATGATGAATAAAACACAGGATGAAGATGACGAACATGATAACGTTTCTGTATTAGGTATACGATGGAATAGACGAACTGATAATTTGACTTGTAATGTTATTGAGAAAACATTGCCTAAGAACTGCACAAAGAGAGTTTTATTATCAATGGTTCAACAAATATTTGATCCTTTAGGGTTTTTATGTCCGGTCACGATTGTACCAAAATTATTAATATAAAAGATTTGGAAATTAAATACGGGATGGGATGATAACATACCAACGGAAGCTGAAAAAGAATATTCTAGGTGGCGGGAAAGCTTAGATGCTCTTTATCAATGTCAAATACCTCGTAGGCTTGCAAGAGCTCCATTAAATGAATCTAAAGTGTCCATACACGTATTCTGTGATGCTTCCAAAGATGCGTATGCCAGTTGTGTATTTATTCGAACTAAATTTGAAGGTGACGTGTCAGTTCAGCTTATTATTGCAAAAAGTAGAGTAGCTCCAATAAAGAGACAACTGTCGTTACCTAAACTAGAACTAATGGGAGCCTTAATTGGTTCTAGATTGTATAACGAAGTCTTGACGTCAGGACTTTTAGAAAATTGTAAGCATGACGTATATTGTTGGACTGACTCATCCGTAGTTTTAGCGTGGTTGCAGCGTATAGCTATGTGGAATGTATTTGTTTCAAACAGAGTCAAAGAAATTAAAAATAATATTGATAAGGACTGTTGGAGACATTTACCTGGTATACATAACCCAGCAGATTTGCCATCGCGTGGATGTGATGCAAAGACATTACTAAACCTACAATGGTGGACAGGCCCTCAGTGGTTATATGACGATGAAGAGCAGTGGCCTAAATCGATCATGGTGGTTAATGATAAAGATGAGGAGGTTATTGCGCAGGAAGAAAATAAAAAGGCGTTAATATGTTTAGAAACAAATAAAGAAATATTCAGTGACGCCTTATTATATTTTAGTCAATATAAGAAGATAGTTAGACTAGTAGCAAGATTATTAAGAATGAACTCAAAAATAAGAAATAAATTTGATATACAATCGCATCACATACACTACGATGAATATAACAACGCCGAAGTAACCTTGATCAAATTGATACAGAAAGAAGTGTATACACCACACAAGAGGAAGGAAATTAAATTAAAGATTATTGAGCAAGAAAACATACTTAAAGTCAAAACAAGATTAGATTACAGCGGAGAAAAGAAAACTTTTATATTACCTATTTTACTACCTGGAAATCATGAAATAATTAAAAGAATGGTTCAAGAGAAGCATAAGATGATGTGTCATGCAGGGGTGCAGATGATTATGTCAGAGCTAAGGGATTTATATTGGATTGTCGGAATTAGAAGATTGGCAAAAAAGATAGTTTCACAATGCGTAATTTGTAAGCGATACAAGGCCAAACATTACGAAATACTTGAGCCTCCTTTGCCGACAGACAGAGTTGGTAATTTTTCAGCATTTGAAATTACCGGGATAGATTTAGCTGGCCCACTTATTCTTAAGGATAATAGTAAGTGTTGGATTGTTTTATACACATGCGCAGTGTATAGAGCAGTACATTTAGAGCTGACAGATTCCTTATCGACAGACAGTTTTATAATGACGCTGCGTAGGTTCATAGGTAGACGCGGTACAGTAAGAACGATATACACTGACAATGGAACGAATTTCGTGGGAGCTGCTAACTTACTTAAAGATATAAATTGGAAAGGAGTAGAGGAAACATCTGTCCCATATGGTATTCAATGGAAATTCTCCGCACCAGCAGCTCCGTGGTGGGGTGGATGGTGGGAGCGACTCATACGTCTGCTGAAGGATTTATTACGTAGAGTACTTGGCAAATCTTCTGTTAACTGGATTGAGTTATCAACCATATTGTGTGACTGTGAGGCGGTAATTAACAATAGACCACTCACATATGTAGAAATGGGTGATTTAAGACCGTTAACACCTATGATGTTTATACAAAATTTGCCATGTAACGACACATACGATTTAGATGAAATTGATCACAAAAGCTTGAATATCAGATATAAGTATATGCAACAGCTTAGGGAAGATTTTCGTAAAAGGTTTAGAAGTGAATATCTTGCATTATTAATTAGTAAGGGTAAGCAACATAAGATGGAACCTAAGGTTGGAGACATAGTTTTAATTGAAACTGAAAAGAGCAGGCTTCATTGGCCACTTGGTTTGGTTAAAGAGGTTTACGAAGGAAAGGATGGTTTTGGTAGAGCTGCAAAATTGCAAACTGCGTCGGGTGATAAGGTGAGGGCTTACCAAAGATTGTATCCGTTAGAAGTTTCAGCAGTATCCCAGGAATGGTTGAAATGTATTCCAAGTCGCAATAATGCTGTTGAATCTAAATTACAGGATGTCAAAACTTCAGGAAAAAGATTAGACAACCTCTCTCTGCCTCCATCTCGAGTTACGAGATCTGGTCGTGATATTAGGGTACCGTCGAGATTTTTGTAATAACGTTATAGACTCAATTTTGGGCGATATAAACAAAATAAAATAACAGTGTTTTTTGTTCTTTTTAATATTGAAATGTATAGATGATATGTTTGTTTGTTTAATGATTTTTTTTTATTTTTTATATACAGATGTATAATGAATTCTTTGATGTGATGTAATTCTAATGAACTATGTAGTAATGTGTGATGAATGTAATGTTTATATGTAGAATGCAATGTTTTTTTGTGGCTTGGGAGGATGTTGTGGATTGCAAAGGAGTAATTATATATTTACATTCTGCCAAGTCTATTCTTGTATTTATGGTTAGTTGCTAAGAAACAGTTTTTTTGTTACAAAAGAATTATATAGAAATTCTGTTCCACATTTTCTTTAATTATTAAATACCATCCCTTAAATTAGTCTTATTATTATTATTTATAACAGCCTGGTGAGGCATACAAAATTTAATCAATCTCAAAAAAATGACAAGAAATAATCATATTTAAAGATCAAACAAACTAATTAAACAAAAACTATACAGTGATAAAATAAATGTCGAAGAATTACAATGGCAATTAATTAAATTAGTCAATAAAGAAAATGTCAAGAACCACATTACAATGTCACAATTGAATTCCTATTTTTTGTAAATTAAAATACAATTAATAAATGAAATCCTTATGTTTTTTTAGGTATGTATATGCATTTTTTCCAATTTCACACTATTATATGTATTTTTTTTATTTACACACTTTTTTTTATCCATTTTTAATAAAGAACATTACGATTTACATAAAAAATGTTGATGTCAGGTTTTTTGATTGTCCTTACATATTTGGCCTGCTGAGGCATACAAAAATTAATAAATAACAAAGAATTGCCAATGAATAATCATATTTGAAGATCAAACAAATAATTTAAACAAAATTTAACATTGATAAAATGAAATGTCGAAGAATCACTATTGCAAATTTTCATTAAAATCCATTCAGTAGTTTTACTTGAAAGCGTAACAAACTTCCTTTCATACTTGCAAACTTCCGCGTCTATAACACTAGTAGGGATTACTCTAGAAGAAGAATCTCAGGCTGCTGCATTCGTGCTGAAGAATCTCAGGAAATTCTCATTTCGGTAACATTAAATTTGAAATAAAGCATGGAAGAGTAATTCAGAGATGGAGCAAACACAGCATCCTTCGCCTTAGGAAAATCAAATAGCACTTAAAAAGGAGAGCTTATTGTTACCTTATTTAATGAAGTCAAAGCGCCCGCTCCGTTGACATTCCAGGAACTCTATTATATTTCGAGCGTCCGATTTAGCTTGCAGCTGAGGAAATATTGCATTCTTTCAGTTGAGTTGTACAGTTTAATAGAATTTTATTGTTATAGCTAATAGCAATAATAATAAATATAAACGACAGAAATAACTATAGTAAGTAGTATATAGTAATAAGCTATCATCACAACTCTATCATCGGTACACACAAACGTTGCTTTTTTTTATATATATATGTCTACTTCACGGACTCGTAGTCCGTGCCTTTTTTCAACTGTCCTCGTTTGGATCTACTACGTACAGCGTCATATTATCTTATAATACTATTCCGAGACTTAACATTAACGTGAGTTGCGCAGCACTTACTTATCTAACAATAGTACTTTCTTATCTAGTAACTATCCTAATATATACCTACATACAACCATTTAACAATACACTTAATTTCAATACTTTATACAATAAAATTAATTAATCTAACAATAATAAGCTATCCTAACATACATTAATAATTAAATTAACACAAATGTTGCTTATAACACACTATAAATAATAATAAATAATAAAGCCTCATTTAATTTAAATGAGGCTATATTATTAACACACTATGATAAACATGTTTAATAAAAACAATATCAGAAATTACTTTACCTGCTTTTCCAAGAAAATAATTCAACAGGGCATTTCTGATGTTATGAATGCTATCGTGAATCATATACACCTCGACATTAAAACTGTTGAGCAAATGAGCAGCTCTAATCCTACCTGTCTGCTGTCTGCAAATTAGTACCTGTTTGAACTTGGTGCGAGAAAGAGGAACACTGAATGCTATCTGAACTAAGTGCTAAGTGTTGCCCAGCAGTTCAGGACAATTAATGGCTTATTTGACTTTTATTTGAAACAGTTTTTATTTAGATACAATCATGTAGCTAGTGCTCTTCCCAGTTCAGTTTTTTACCTGTTCTTCTCGAGAAGGCTCGCAATTTGCTGACAGGTGTGAAAATTGTTCTTTTATGGTATGAATAAGGCCTATGGTGATTAACGATTTTTTTGCCAATATCATTTAAGACGAGTATTTCTTTAGGCTATGCCAGTTAATTTGTAGTTATTTGTCAGCCGGAGTCAATATCAGGGTTGTCTGAAATGGCATACCCCGAGAACCGGTAGTTATGTGAGGCTCCCCTCCCCAGAAGGGGCCTACCCAATAAAATCTTAACGATCCCCCCCTCCACTACTCCGGAGCCCAAGTGCATCATCCCGATGTAGCTGCATCGCGCCCTGACGAGTCTATGGGAACCCTTGCAGACAACTGCCACGACCTCGTCGGCGTATGGCGACTAGCGTCCACACCAAGTCACCACGAAGATGGCCGCTGGATGTCTCCGGTCATTCTCCCACCCTCTTAAAGAAAAAGGGGGACTTCGCCCCTCTGCCGGCCGCCACTGGCTGCTAGGGGCGGCCCTCTCGGGGGCCCTCTGTCAGACTATTAGCCGTCAAAAGATGTAACCCGGGTTGCAACATGAGGAGGTGATTTGACGTCGCACCCCAAGCAGACGACCTTGATATAGTAATCGTGTTAAGTATTACTGCAACAAAATAGCAGTGTTGCTGCTCCGTAAATACTCGTATAAATAAATATTTTCTAAAAATTTTTGGTATATATTTTTATGAAACTTAGCAGTTATTTTCATGGTTTTTAAAGCATGCTTTAGTCTAAAATTCTATGCTTGCGTACTGTTAGTTAGTGGAATGATGCGGAACTGCAGTTAACATACCGATATTTTATCCAAGTAAATATATTTGATTTGATTTAAAAGCTATTGCATTTAAAGTAAGAAATTCTGTAATTATTTCTTCCATTCCAACTAACTCAGTAAGTCTTGAAGAATTTCCCTTGTATAGAAATGAAGGAAATGAAAGTGCCATAAATATTCCATCGCTTTATATTAAAAGTAATCGCGGCGTTCCAATAACTCTAATGCATTTACCCAGGCTGGCTATCCGATGATTAGCTGTCGGGTGTGATCGATTGCCAATCGCCATATTTCCTTTAGAGAGAACAATTTGTTTATATACTTCCGCCACTATTCTGGTTGGCACCCGACACCATTTTCACTGTAAATTTGGAGACTTTCGAGATAGTTTTCAATAGGAGATTGTATCTTCTATGGATAAAAGAAACAATGAAAGAAAATATTTTTATTGAGACAGCAAAAACATACAAACTGAACGTACCAAATGCATTAAAATTGGCTCAAATGGCCCCAGCTCTGCATGTTGCTAACCTTGCGGCTAACGCTGATCTTCCGCTGGTACCGAACTTAATTATAAATTGTAAAAAATATTCGGTGTACCTTATATATTTAAATCATATTAATGGCTGTTGACGAATAATACATGAGTCAAAGATAAAGAAAAAAAAGTAAAATTAAAAACAAGGAAACTGTGTTGTGTGTTGTGACATTATCCAAAAATACCTAAATATAAATATAAACATAATGCATATGAGTACAATTAAAGTAAAAAAATAATAATAAAAAATGCTGACATTCCACATAACGATCTGTGATGACTAGTGGTTATTTGTATCTCACAAGATCGTAGCCAATTGGAGTCGCGATTTCGTCTGCGCAGGATTAGTATTTCTTATATTAGCGTGGCATATATCTTTTTAAATTGTAACCTGTGTGTTACGAGTATTCTGATGTATAAGTTACGGCTTTCTGCCCGCGGCTTCGCCCGCGTGGATTGGGTCTATAGAGGGTTAAGGGTTATAGCTTTTGCCTATGGCTACATATGCGCGGAAGTCGGTTTATGGCGTGAAGGTTTTATCGTGCTTCCCGTGGGACTATCCGTTTCTCCAAGATAAAAAATACCGCAAAACCTTGCTCAAGAATCTATCTATTGATGAAAACCGCATGAAAATCTGTGCAGTAGTTTTTGAGCGAAGCTTTTATTGCGCCTCCCGTGGGATTTATCGGTTTTTCCGGGATACATCATAGCCTAGAAACTTCTTCAAGAATCACTGTCTATTGATGAAAACTGCAGGAAAATCCAAACAGTAGTTTTTGAATAGTCTTTATCGCGCATCTTACGGGATCTATCGGTTCAGAATCACATCATCTATTGAAGAACAATACATGAAAAACTATGCAGTAGTTTTTGACCGAAGCCCTTATTGCGTATCCCGTGGGGATCTGTCGATTTTTCCTATATTACTCTCCATCCCTTCAACTATCTCCACGTAAATCACGTCAATTCGTCGCTCTGTTTCACCGTGAAAGACGGACAAACAGACAGACACACTTTCCCATTTATAATATTAGTATGGATTTATAAAGTGCCATTAAATATAAATAATTATTCATATTAGATTTGTCGTTAACACTAATAATGTAACTACACGCTTTTGTATTTATAAGGGCATGTGATGTTAGTCTACAAAGGTTGCTACATGGGAAAATATACATTTATCATATTTTTTTTTATTGCTAAAGTTGACAAACAAGCAGGCTGCCCACCTGATGGTAAGTGGTAACAGTCGCCTATAGTACATGTGGTTCCCACGAGATTCGCAGCAAATCTGCAAACCTCATAAGAACCACAGTGTACGTTGCCAACTTGTGACATAAGATGTAAAGTCACAGTACCCAGTAATTTCACTGCCTATCTTACCCTTCACGCCGGAACACAGCAAAGCGAACCCTGCTGTTTGGCGGCGGAAATAGGTAAGACGGAGGTACCCATGCAGACGACCCTGGTACAGAGTCTACCTCCTAGAAATGTGAAATATCATATGTAAAATTTCATAATCACATACATACATATATGTATAAGCAACCGATAATTGATTTGAACTTTATTTTTATGTATATGTTTTCTCCATACACTCAATAACAATAACTTTAAAACAATACGAATACCACCTTATATTCAACAACAACTTCGTGAATGGATGAATATTAATAAACACAAAGGCCAACTTTAACCTTTCCGTTTACACAATTACTTGACAAATTCCGAAACCCTTATAATGGGTAAAACCCTACGTTGAACCCAATTGATTATAAAGGGTTCAATCGAATATAGCTAATTGAAAAGATTAATTCGCATTATGCAGAAAACATCGCAAGAATCCACAGACAGGGCGGGCGGGCCATGCGCCTGGACAATCCAATTGGCGCGAGGCTTTAGATTCAAAAGACTCACTGGGTGGAAAGGAAGGGTCATATAATTAAATAGTTTCACCAAGTGTCAGCGTTTTGTTGATGAATAAATACCTCGGAGTCGGGGCGGAGACATCGGGCGATATCGATGTGTATTCGCCATATTGTTTGATTGCAAAGCGAAATTGTTTGCATGGAAACTGCGAGCTTACGAGTATAATGCTGTTATGTCTCGGAATCCAAATTAATACGTAAGTTTTGAATTACAAATTTTGAGGTGAGTATAGATTATTTGTTTTCTTTTATTTTGTAGTGTATGTTATGACTGCCTTAAAAAAAATTGTTATATCCTGTAAGGTTAAGGATTCGTAATATATAGATATAATAATATAAAAATTGCTGGTGGTCCTTTTCTTTGTTACGCTGAGCAAATATGCATTAAATTGCATACTCCGGCTGTGGCGAGCAGGCGGTTATGTGGGGCTCTCCTCCCCAGAAGGGGGAGGCCTACCCACTAAAAACCTCAGCGATGGCCGTCCTCAGGCGTTGTAGGGGGCCCCCGGGAACATCAAGCTTCTTCCGGGAACCCGCAGCCTCCGCTCCCCCGTCGACACAGGGGAGCCCTCCTCGGGGGACGTACTGCTATCCTAACTGCTAATAACTGACTGGCATAAGGACCATATATAGATAGCGAAATCTGCCTTTTGTTATGTGCTAACGAACTGGAATGTAATCCCAGTCAGGAGTTTAAAATATTTTGAATTGGCTTCAGTATTTTACTACCTCCCCCGGTCTCCTCCACCGACGACGCCCCCCGGCCACGGAAGGGGCGTGGTCCATCCCGGGTTGCCGTAGCGGTCGCGACTTCCTCGCGCCCGCCGGTGACCCGCGCGGCGCCGCAGCTGTGCTACTGAGCCCGGTGCCGCCTCCTTCGAGCGGGATCGGCCATCTCCCGACCCCGCTCGGCAGCCTCCTTCTGGAGCATCACTGCTTCACAGAAGGAGGCCACAGCCCTCCAGCCTCCCTCGTCCGCTAGCATTGCCGCAATCAATGCCGGCGGAGACAGATCTCGCCCGATCTCTGCGACCAAGACTCGGCGCTCGGAGGCCCACGCAGGGCACTCCGCCAGCGTGTGCTGGGCCGAGTCAAGGTCGGATGCACAGTGGTGGCAATGTATCGATCCCTCCCGTCCTATTCGACACAGATACTCACCGAAGCAGCCGTGCCCGGCGAGTAAGGGTGGAGGCCTACCCACTAAAAACCTCAGCGATGGCCGTCCTCAGACTTTGTAGGGGGCCTTCAGGATCGAATGTCACATCTGAGGACCCCCGGCCTTTGCTCCCCTAGGTGCGCTAGAGGAGCCCTTCTCGGGGAGGAATGCTCTTGCCGCCTCCTCCCCTCCAACCTCCTACGACGTCACCCCCCGGCCGCGGTTTGGTGGACCAATTTTTGACAAATTACAATAAATGAATAAACAAAAAAGTGAGTGGTGAAATAGCGAGCTATAGAGGGGAGTGGAATAGGACGACTACATGACGACTTACGTACATAGTTGAGTGGTTAGTAGTAGTTGAGCAGATGTATACATATAGTATGTATAGTATGTACACACATATATACATATAGTACACATATATATATATAGTATGTATGTATGCCAATTCGTTACCCTAGATCCCATAACATAGACCTGTCAGAGCTTACTTTGGGCTAGGCTAATTGGTGTAAGGGTAAGAAATATAAAAAAAATAAAATCACTAACCCATTTGTATATAGGTATAATAGGTATAGTATACTTTTATTAATATTTTCATCATAAAACTGTGCAATACTGCACATAACAAACCGACAATGCAGTTCAAGTCGATTAAAGAACCTATTTAGCTCCACTCAAATTACTCTGCAGTCTTCCGATGAATGGGAGCATTCCTCAACAATACACTACTGGAGGGTAAGGGGGGGTGGGGGGCTGCAGCGCGTCCTGGAGATAATCACTTCCCCTGCGGCTTTGAAATATGGAAACTAATTATATACCTGTGCCTACGCCGCCTTGCCAAGAGTTCTTTGCAGTAGCAAGAAAATGTAAATGATAAGAAAATGCAGTTTCTATGAACACACAAACGACGAACTTTCATATCACCTGACGATTAATGGTGATGAAGCCGAGTATTGAAACGTGTTGTGATTGACTTCTGCAAATGGTATGAATCGCAAAATGTGTTGGTAAGAGCATAACTCAACAACGCCTGGACCAGTTTGACCAATTTTTTTTTTAATGATTATTGAAGATCAAGGATGGTTTTACGGCGAGAAAAAATCGAATAATTATCGAAAAATCCCAAAAACAGCCCATTTTCAACAATAGAAACGTACAGTCAATTTGAGTTTTATTGTTATTGTTTAAAGTTCATATTGCAAGCACTCACTGTTGTCTAAGCAATGTATGTGTGTTCCTAACATCAAAGAGTCAATTTGTGCTTTATTAACGCAATATAAAGTTGAAATATCTATCAAAACACTGTGCGTGTGTGCGTTGGAGCACAGAATACATCGTTGGAGAATTTAATGTCACGTTTAAAATTGAATAGTCACAAATTGTAATAGTTCATTTGGACCTTTTTTGCAATTTGGTTGGCTATGCGATATTATCTATAAAATAAGTGCCAATTTACAAATCTTTTTGAAAGGATGAAGTCTGTCGGGTCCGCTAATCTTATATATAAAAATGAATCGCAAAATGTGTTGGTAAGCTCATAACTCAACAACGCCTGGACCAATTTGGTCCAATCTTTTTTGTTAATGTTCGTTGAAGTTCAAGGAGGGTTTTTACAATAAAGAAAATTCGAATAATTATCGGAAATACCCTAAAAACAGCCCTTTTATTTTCCCATGCAAACGTTTTCTAACTAAAACGTACAGTCGAATTGAGCTTTATTGTTATTGTATAAAGTTCATATTGCAAGCACTCACTGTTGTCTAAGCAATGAAGGTGTGTTCCTAACATCAAAGAGTCAATTTGCGCTTTATTAACGCTACATATAGTTGCGCTTTATTAACGCTACATGAATCAATCATATCTATCAAAACAGTGTGCGTGTGTGCGTTGGAGCACAGAATACATCGTTGGAGGATTTAATGTCACGTTCCAAAATTGAATAGCCACAAAATGTAATAGGTCATTTAGACTTGTTTTGCGATTTGGTTGGCTATGCGACATTATCTATAAAATAATTAGGAACAAAAAACTGCCACTGTACAAATCTTTTTGACAGGACGAAATCTGTCGGGTCCGCTATATATTATAAAAAAAAGAAAGAAAAAAATTATTATAATAAAAATTAAATTACAAACATTATATTACTGATTTGCCTTATACAAAAACCAAATACAATTAATGAAAGACTACGAACAATTTTTCCAGACAATCTGATCAGTAATCGTGTCCTGAATTTCCATGAACAAATTAAGGAGCAGTCGGATTAATAGTTTTGTAATAGTACAGCGATCCTGTCTGTAATCCGGTTGTGGATAGTGGTCCCTAATGTACAGCCGAACTCTGCGCAAACAGACTCTGAACCGATACCAACCGCTTTTCGGATTAAAACTATATTTTAGCTGTGATTAATAACGGGGAGTTTGGTGCACCTCGTTAAGAGTTAGGGTTTAGAATGTCTAGCGAACCGATTGAACGTGAACGTTCGTTAGCTTCTATAACATGTTATTGCCCTCGCGAGAGGAGAGACAGAGAATCCTCATGGATGCCATCGCAACTAAATGCCACGGTGATTATGTCGGACTCCTGACGAATCGAGGCGGCTTGATTGATGTGACCTACTGACCAAACTCAGCCTGAATATTGATCATTATTGCCTTATAGCTTGAAGTACGCGACTACTCATCGCGAGAGGTTGCGGTGCAGCTTCGAAATTAGTTGAAAAAATATCACAGTACTGAAGCCAATCTGGTGAAACTAAATTTGGTATATTCATTGTAATGTTTAAGCATCCCTTTCTCTATCTTTGTCACTACAACTAAGGAAGATTAACGAAAAAGATATACAAGGTAAGAATGATAGGACGAATCGGTGCAGGTCGACCTAGGCGGACATATCTCGATCAAGTCGAAGATGTCCTAAAGAAAGGCCGGGTCAAGACTACTCGCAACCGACGAGCGTGCATGAAGACGCTCATGAAAGTGGAGGAAGCAAGAGAAGTGTGCCAGGATCGTAGCAAGTGGAGAGAGGTGGTTTCTGCCAACCCCATTGGGAACAAGACGTGATAAAGTATATGTATGTATGTAATGCTATCAGTCTTCCTCTTTCAGGAACGGTTGAAGCCGAAAGCTCACTGATCGTTTTGGAATGTAACAAGTTGCATAAACCTAGTATGCTGCGTTGAGGACCAAATCTATATCAGATACGCATCATGCATAGCAAAGAATGTCATGTGTCTTCTGTCACAAACTCCGAACTGCTGACTACGTACTGCTTTTTTTTTTGTTCCCCTGAGGAAAATGCATTAAGTAGCATTCCCCGGCTGTGGCGAGCCGGCGGTTGTGTGGGGCTCTCCTCCCCAGAAGGGGGAGGCCTACCCACTAAAAACCTCAGGGATGGCCTTCCTCAGGCATGTAGGGAGCCACCGGGAACTACCAAGCTACTTCCGGGAACTACCAAGCTACTTCCGGGAACCCCCAGCCTCCGCTCCCCCGTCGATACAGCGGAGCCCTCCTCGGGGGACGTACTGCTATCCTAACTGCTAATAACTGACTGGCATAAGGACCATATATAGATAGCGAAATCTGCCTTTTGGTATGTGCTAACGAAATGGAATGTAATCCCAGTCAGGAGTTTAAAATATTTTGAATTGGCTTCAGTATTTGAAGCTGAATAAATACCACTATCTTGCTTATGTCTCTTTTTATCAGTGCATTATTATGTTCTTGAAGAAGAAGAAGAAAAAAATTGTATATAAAAAAAAAGGTAGTACTTATATATAATATATATTAAAATCACATGTAATTTATTGTGGATTGGAAATAAAAGGCTTTATTATTATTATTATTATTATTATTATTATTATTATTATTATGTTCTTGATTACAAGGAATGATCTCATGTCACAAATTGACAACAGTTGCAGATTTACTGCGAATCTCATTTCCTATGAGATTCGCAGCAAATCTGTACTATAGGCGACTGTTAGCACTTTCCTTTAGGTAGACAGTCTGCTTGTTTATCAAAATACAACTACAGAATTCAGAAGATAATGTCAGATCGCATCAGACCCTGTCAGATTATATTCAGTCACGTCAGATCAGATCGTCAGATTTCCCAACAAATTTTCATGACACTTTCTCTTTTAATATAATAATGTATTAAACACATGAAAGGCTAAAGATGATTCGAAATGAAAAAGCTGGTCCAGTGGTAAGCTTACAAGAATGATATATGAATAGCAGAGCCATTAAAACTACTTTCTAGTTGAGATTATTACTTGCAAACTGAACTAGCTCTGAAATTAATGTCCTTAGTGGTCAGCGCTACAGCTGTTACCCGAACAACTTCTGGAAAGTTCAATCAAGAGAATTGTTAGGCCTTTTACCAATTTTTGCTAAGTTTTAATTAATTGTGTATGTTCTGGGAATAGCCGATGATTTGGTGCTTTTGGGAATAAAATGTTAGCTTTAGACGTAACTTAAAGTAAATATTAACTCGCATATTCAACATACAATATAACAGATAACATAACAAATTTTGCCAGAGTTTTCATTTTGGTTTTCATTTTCAACAAAACAAAACAAATATAATCAAAATTAACATTATTCAAATATGACTTTATAGAAAGCTCTTTTGAATCGTCCAAATTTTTTTTCCTACCATCCATTCAGTACCTATTTTTTAGCTGATAAGAAGAATGGGCACAAGAAACTTATCAACTTCATCAAGAGTAATAACAACATTTACAATAAATTATGTCGTTATCATACAATGTACATGTGCGTTTACAATTTATACGGGAAACCAAATATTTACACTTTAGAATGGATCCTCAAATCAACACCAAGCATTGGCATCATTTAAATAATCATTGACTTTGTAATAGCCCTTACTCATTAGCGTCTTTTTAACATGTACCTTGAACTTATGAAGAGGCAATTCAGTTATAGAAAAAGACACTAACAACTGCTTGACCTTGAGACTACTTATGTTATTCCACATTCCAGAAAAAAATATTCATACCAAATAAAACTGTTACTGCTTCAAAAGTGCTACTATTTAATATATGTATGACTAGCTGTGCACACGACTTCGTCCGCGTGGAATTGTTATTTTAGGTAGTATATTTAATGACTGAGAGTGTTATAAACGTAAGAGTAGACAAATATAATCAGAAAGCTTCGAACTGCTAAGCTATCGGGAGTTACACGTGTTATTGTGAGTCAACCATAAAAGATAGACATGCTGTCGTACGATATATTTTATATAATTTTAAGGAGAAATTTTTCATCATACATGATTTCTATGTAGCTTTAACCATTAAAATTGCACACGCGACGGAAGCTTAAAAAATAGAGTTACTTGTCCCGTTTTCCCAACATTTCCCATCACTGCTCTGCTCCTATTGATTGTAGCGTGATGAAAAGTACACTATAACCAGCTCAGGAGTATGAAAAATAATTATACCAAGTTTCGTTAAGATCCGTCTAGTAGTTTTTGCTTCTATAACGGTTATACAGACAGACAGACAAAAATTTTACTCATTGCATTTTTGTCATCAGTATCGATCCCTAATCACCTCCTGATAGTTATTTTGCAAAAATATTTCATGTAGAGAGGTCCAATTTGGGACCTCTTTTCAAAGACTTTTCAGAGACTATATAAAAGTAAAACTCAGAGTAAATAGAACTGGAGTAGGCATCAGTCAAATTTCTCGAACAAATTTTTCTGCCATATCTTGCGGGGGGCGAGGTTACTACTACACTCTAAACCAGCACACATAAACAGAAAATTTTAACGTTTTTACAAATGCACACATGGACACATGACACACAATTTTGAAATTCACGCACACAAACCTTAAAAAAGTACGTTGACGTTCTATTCGAACACAAAAATGTAAAAGTGTGGGAAGTAACGAGACATCACCCAAAAGAATGATATCGATAAATCGCTTTCGTTCAATGAATGAATGTTAACTTGGCGTTAATATTTCAACATAATTAAAATATCATGCTTCGACATTTAGTATGTAGTCAATATAAAATTGACAGATATCGAAGGTTAATAAAATGCAAACTTATACTCAGTAGTTTATTATAGTAAATTATAACATCTAATAATTTTACCTAATTTTTGTGTCTTTTTAACTGCATATTTGTTATTTGGTAGGATATTAAGGTAAAAATACGAATTTTGTTGCATGAGAAGCTACAGAAGTCCTATTAAACCGGAAAATAAAATAAGTTTTATTGACACCAAGTTGCGGATACAACAAAAATTGTATTTTCACTTCAGTAGCTCAAACATGAAGGTTTTGCTGCTTAAAATCAGTGAGTAAAATCGATTTTTACTCACTAGTGAGACAAAGCTAACCACAGATTATAGTAACCTATGTATAGTAACTAATGGGATAACCATACAGACTATGTTGTTTCGCCCTAAGATAATATGCCCATGGACATTGGATCTGCCTGACACTTCTCGTTGTTCCGTGTCACGCATAGGTACCACTTTAAACTAATGTAAACATAAATTGGCAAGAAATCAGAAAAATAATTGTTAAAAAAATGTCTCTTCGGAACGGAACATAATAAGTACTTATTAAAATCTCAAGAATGATGCGCGGAACGGAACTATTGACAGAAGTTCCTTTCTACGCATCATACATTCTTGAGATTTTAATATTTTTTTTTATTTAATTCGCTCACTTGTTGCACAAATAACTATTTTACATCAAAATTAGATACTGCAACACCGACATTGTTATAATAACATTAAAAATGCGTTTTCTAAAAGAAATATTTTATTGAAAAACACGTTTTTGATACACACTATAAAAATAATTGAGTTTTTTGACACGGGATTGACAGTTAGTTCTATTATTCCCATGTATGTCATTATAATAATTAAATTAGTTTAATCGTATTAAATACAGCTAAATATCAGATAGGGATCTTAAAAATACTTTAACAATCAACAATATCTCTTAAACGAAATTTTTTGATTTTTATCCTTAATATGTTAGCAATAATTTTGAGTAATTTTTTTTGCAGATTTATATTGGGTTATAATATTTTGTGAACTCCCATGCTCCGGTCACTGATGTAATTAATATTACATTATTAGGTAATTTTTCGACTGCACCTTTTAGTGTATCATAATCCGAGACGTCATTATTAAACAATATTAAATAAAGCGTACTTATTTTCTGTTTACTTACTTTGTTTGTCAATTATATTTTATTATTCAATAAGATTTAAGCATAATATTTTTAATTAATGTCAATTATTCCATTCATTCATTCATTCCTATTTACTCGTAAAACCAAAATATCGATATAGTTGCATCCCTATTTCAAGTGTGAAAATCAATTAGGGCTGCTGATAAAAAAGATAATATTTTTTAACTAAAATTTTTAAGATGATGTTGGCGCTAGTTTACAGATGCTTACCTTTTAAGCATGGCTCTTATATTTCCTTTAACAAAATTACACTCACAAAGTAAGTGTTACTATTTTATTACTGCTATTTTTATAAACAAAAATAACATACAATGAGATTAACAGTGACAGATTGAGTAATTCGCGATAGATAAAAAAAAACTATTGCAAATGTCCTCCTCATACATCTTTTTGATTTCTATATATAGAAACCGCTAATAGAAACAAAACTTGTTACTTAACTGTTATTCTATCAAGGCACCTTCACCATTTGGTATTGTACAAAAAGTGTATGTCTCGATAGAATAACAGCAGTGTGCTACTTGATTTATCATCTATACTTGATTTGAAGGGAAGTTTGAGTTTAGTTCATTTTTACATTATTGATTGTTTTAAATAATGCACCTATATAAATACTTATAAAAATATTTAATTTAAATGGTATAATTGCTAGTACATCGTTATGTATAGAACTGTTAAAGTATCAAAAAATAGTAAAATTGTGTATTATTGTAACAAGGCATCGGCAATTTAAGACAGCAGAGTACCAAATGATGCTGTTACTGATTAAATTAATACCTACCAGATTAGAAAATTGTTATATGAACTATTCAAATTCTATATGTCAAATGTCATAATTAATTGAAATATGATAATGTTCAACCCTAGCTCATGCACTCCCCACGAGACTATATGACGTCAGACCGCACTCCTCACGAGACTATATGACGTTAAATTTGAATTTGCAGAATTGTAAAACATGAAATTATGAATTAAATAATCAATAAATCTTAAAAATAATACTTGCAAATGAAAGGTGACACCATCTTTTTGCATACTTGACGTGTTAGACTTCTTTTTACACGAAAAAACAGCACAAATAGGCATTTTAGTGGGAGCTCTGTTCGCCGCGACATGCAGAATATTGTGTGACAGCCCATAAGGCAGCTCAACTAGTTTTATATAACGTACAAGATTCCGAGTCTTATGCTTTGGCAGAGGGGAATGTTAGACAATGGCATCTCCTGTCTTGGTTACTTTGAGAAGTAAAACCATAGATTAGTATACCATACAGCTTTATTATAAGTATAGATGAAAAACCATAAAACGAACAAACAAATAAAACACGTAAATTAATTCATTAACATTAGATACAAATTAACTTAAAAAATGTATTATTACATTAAAATACTTAAAAAACATTTAATTTAAGAGCATTTCTGCAATTCTGCAATTCTGCATTTCTGCAATTTCCAAAATTTGATTGAACATCGCGCACTAATTAAATGAATTTAATGAAGCTCAGTTTGGTTCAGATTAGTTCAATTAAATTGTTTATTAGGTTTACGTTTATTATGATGAGAATTTATTCGTTTATTTTGTTTTTCACATGTAGTTAGTACAAGAACAAACTTCATTAAAATCCAAGTGTACAAAGGTACTTATTTCACAACTGATTTTTTTTCCAGCAGACCTGCGAGAGGAAAATTTTTATATAACATTTGGGCGCGTATGTAAAATATAAAATCCGCCTTCGCGTAGACTGAAGACTGCAGCATCAAAATTATGTTTATTTACTAAAATAATCTCTAAGCGCATTGAAGCCGTCAAAAATCATGGCTGACGCGACCGCGTGCGTATCAATTTGATTCACTTAACGATCCATCGCGGGTCTGAGCGGCGGCGATAACGCGGATCTCGCCATTACGCCAGCGGATCTGCGGCATCGGCCTGTCTCCGACGCCAATAAAACAATTATACTGACGTCACGTCCGCGAGGTGCTGCCTGGACCATAGAATAGATGACGTAGACACGATTTGTGTTTCTCAAGACTAGTTTTCTGCCTGTGATTCCTAATATTCCATCTAAATGATCTATTATATGAGTAAGTCATAACTTAATTAAACACTTTAAATACGATATTTGTAATCTGTCTAACATTATGATTCTAATTTGTGAATACTAAAATGGTGTTAAATTATATATTAATTGTATTAAAGGAAAACAACAGAAACACTTGATAATTGAAAGTTAGACTACAGTGCCTAATCTTCTTCTTATAAATAAAAATGAATCGCAAAATCTGTTGGTAAGCGCATAACTCAACAACGCTTGGACCAATTTGGCCAATTCTTTTTTTTAAATGTTCGTTGAAATTCAAGGATGGTTTTTACTCCGAGATAATATCTAAGATATCTCGAGATAATAATTATCGGAAAACCCCTAAAAACAGCCCTTTTTTCCCATACAAACATTTTCTAACTAAAACGTACAGTCAATTTGAGCTTTAATGTTATTGTATAACGTTCATATCGCAAGTACGCACTGTTGTCTAAGTAGTGTAGGTGTTTTCCTAACATCAAAGAGTCAATTTATGCTTTATTAACGCTATATAAAATTGAAATTCAAACATATCTATCAAAACAGTGTGCGTGTGTGCGTTGGAGCACAAAATACATCGTTGGAGGATTTAATGTCACGTTCCAAAATTTAGTAGTTCATCTGGACCTTTCTTGCAATATGCGGTATTATCTATAAAATAAGTTGGAACAAAAAACTGCCGCTTTACAAATCTTTTTGACAGGACGAGGTCTGTCGGGTCCGCTAGTAATAAATAAATAAAACATTAATATTTTTGACACCAATTATTCTAGCCCAAACAAAGCCATGTAAGGCGTGGGTTATGAGACTTATGGTAACGTATAGACATACATATATTATACAATCATGAATAAGGTACAAATGCTCGCATTCGTCACACAAACATTTGCCCCCCACCGGGACTCGGAATCCGGGATTTTGCAACCACAAGGAAACCGGGGTACTTACTACTCAACTATGGAGGACGTCATAATATTTTTATGTAGTCTGTTATTTGTTCATTTGCTGAATTATTTGTATTCCTTTCTTTGGGCAAGATAATACAATGTCATCGCCAGGTCTTCCTTATTAGAAGTCTCTCTTTCATCTGTCTAAAATGAAGTCAAACGAAGCGGGTTCTTTTTTTAAAATCAGACACACTCGACGAGGTTAATTAAAGAGGCGAACTTCCAACGAGTTCGTCACAATAGAGTATCGAAATTGTGGAGTTCTAATTCGGCCTAATTGGTCTAATTTCATTTATTCGCATAACAACAGCTTGTGTGTGAAGATGTAATTTTTCAAGTAACGCTATTATTTTCGATCTATTATCGCATGGCACTTTTTTTCAGAAAAGGAAGGCTGAGAATCCAGCGACGATAGGCTTTTTGACAATGCGAAAAATAAAGTTTCAATTACTGTTAATAGTATAAATTAAGAGTTAAAAAATGATTATTTATTAACGTAAGTTGAAAATAATGATTAATTTATTTTAAAATCCGTAATTAAAAATTGCATTTTTTAAACGTTTGTCACGTGACATAATACGCTCCTGATTGGTCGAGTTTATCATGACGTCACTTGCTTGTAAACTTCGTTTGCCTACTTGTGTTGCGCCTAGTTGTGGTAGATTATCTCCGTTAAATTAAGATTTTCTTTATCACCCATCGTTTTTTTTTCTGTTTATTTGCACTATTTTACAAGTACTTTCAACCATGGACAACGATTTTGTAAAAGCAGACAGCAGAAACCTGCCGCAAGTCGATGCAATCATGGTCGGATTATTTTTCAAAAATAATTCTGACTTTTATGCTTCGGAGCTAAAAAATGTAAAAACAGCAAAGTAAGTACTTATAATTACACTTTACTGGTAACTTAAAATATATCATAAGAAAGTGAAATAATGATGAACTTCCACAAGAACTTTATAGGTTATAAATAATTAAGTTTGTTTGGCACAATTTCGTGAACATAAACGATAATTTGTTCACGTTACGTCGGTTATTGAATGTCTTCACATTGTTTAACAAGTTTCCAGTACAGCCAGTAACCATTCTTTGCCGTTTGACAAATGCAGTTCGGGAAGTACCAGCATCACACATTCTTTTAATGCGATCTGGCTGGCAATGAAATTTAAAAGGCAGAACTTTATCTTTTAAAATTATTTTCTGACTGAAACCCATTTTGTACTGATAGTAATTTGCCATGTCATTTTCCATCTGTAACGAACAAACAAGTTTTAGTCGGGATCTTTTAGTGTACTTCTTATTGAAATCATAGGACTCTGTAGTTACAAATTTTAACAAATATTATGGAAAACAGCGGAAATATTCGAAGTGAGTTGCGAGAGACATTCTGTTAAAAACATTAAAGGTATTATAACCTCAAATCAATAACGAAAATATTAACATTCTGAATGTAATTAATTATTACAAAATATAAATAATATGTTTATTTACATCGAAATGGTCTTCACAAAAGAAAATATTTGTACTATTCGCTATGTCATTATGATCCCTCCGAGAAAGTTGCAACCACTTTGGACGCACTTCGATATTGTTTGGAACACTTACAAATAGTTTTTCCGGAGTTTATAACGACGTATTTGTACATTTTGGAACTGCACACCATTTGTAACTCATTTTGTTACATAAATCACTGATAAAAAGTAAATCCAATCGCACTTTCGTTTTTTGTTTACAACAAACAAATATAATATGCCAGCTGTCACAGATCAGAATACAGGCAAGTGACGTCACCGACCTCATTGCAGCGCCATGTTTGTAACGTTGCAGTTACAAGATATAACATATTGCAATGATTTAGCATTTATTACCTTAAACCTATCACTAATATGTTAAACTAATATGTTAAATAAAAATAATAATATTTTTAAAGTAAATTGATTCTGTAAATATAGTTGCTGCATTGAACACAATTCACTCGTAAGTCACATAATTCGACACCTTTATTCCTATAAATTTAAATGCTAAAATTGTACATCATTTCACTATAGAGGCATTACATCTTATTGCGGTTCGCGTTGATGTAATGCTTGGCTTGTCGGGTGGTGTCGCAATACTCGCAATACGCACGACGTTACTCGACAGTATTGTCGACTCCAGAGTCTAGAACACTGCTCCATTAGACATACTTGGTGATAGGCGCACACGTCTCGTACTTTATCTACGACTTCACGACGATCGCTTGTCAACTTGCACAAAATTATTTGAAATGTCTATTTCGAATTAATATTATATTTTAAAATAAATTAAAAAGAAGGACAGTAATTTATTAGTGTTTTGGTGTTTGCCCCGTTAATGGGCAGGGTTCACGGAACACCTTTAAATAAATAAATGAGAAGAACGGCGTAATACCGACGCACCGGCTCGCGGTGTCCCTTGATTTGTTCGACCTGCACCTTTTTTTTTTTTTTGTTTCCCTGAGGAAAATGCATTAAATTGCATACCCCGGCTGTGGCGAGCCGGCGGTTATGTGGGGCTCTCCTCCCCAGAAGGGGGAGGCCTACCCACTAAAAACTAAAAACCTCAGGGATGGCCTTCCTCAGGCATGTAGGGAGCCCCCGGGACCATCAAGCCACTTCCAGGAACCCCCAGCCTCCGCCCCCCCCCCCCGATACAGGGGAGCCCTCCTCGGGGGAGGCTCACTACCTCCCCCGGTCTCCTCCACCGACGACGCCCCCCGGCCACCTACCAACACGCGGCCCATTACGGGGAACCTGAGCACCTGGTTGGCGGTTCCGAGCAGCAGACCTCGCTTTGGAAGCATAATCAGGGAAGTGCCGAAGTTGAAGTACGAATTAAGCGGGCATTTGTACTCACACCCTACGTGTTTAAATAAATATATAATTTTTTTGTGGATGAATGGGTGTTTCATTGATAATAAACACCCGGACGTCACATATTGTCAAAGTAACGTTTTGGCACACTATTTAAATATTGAATTTTTAATTCGATGTTTTTCAGCTAATATATACCATAATTAAAAATAACAACTTTTACTGGGTTCCTTAGACTCTACTACATAATATAAAATGTATTTTAAAAACCTGTCAAATAGCCTATTACGATTCCACGGGGACGAAGTCGTGGGCACAGCTAGTTTAAGACTATGTATGAATAAATTGTTGTGAATATAAACTCCATGTCTATTCATAGAGACATATAGGCACAACTGTATGAAAATAAATTTGAAAAATAAAAACTGACAACTTACTTCGTTTGTTCCGCCCAAGATGGTCGTTTCATTTAGTTACTATATATTACATATATTAGTTTCTTAACATGGTAGCAGAGCTACAGGTAATTAGAAATAGCTAAAATTGTTTTTTGTGTTACGAAGTGTAGAGTCTTAGATATTAAAATCATGGCGAATGTTGTTGCGGCGGCTATTGAGAAATTAAATGGCTTGTCAAATTATTCCCAATGGAAATTTTTAATGAAGATGACTCTCATCCACGAAGATCTGTGGGAATGTATCGAGACAAAAGATGCAGCAGGTGTGGATTGCAAAAAACAACAAAAGGCCTTGGCCAGGATTTGTCTCAGTTTAAATCCGGTGGCGTTTGTACATGTACGTAATGCGAGTACAGCATATGAGGCTTGGGCGAATTTGGAAAAAGCCTATGAAGACAAAGGCCTTACGCGAAGGCTGGGCTTGTTAAGGACGCTCTTTGGCATGAAACTGGATAGTTTTCCGGGTATGGAGGAATACCTAACCAAAGTAAGTGAAATAGCTCAACAGTTGATGGATATAAAATGTCCATTAGAGGATGAGTTTCTGGCGGTCATCATGCTTAGTGGGCTGACATTTGACTATGACCCACTAATAATGGCGTTAGAAAATTCCAATATAAAACTAACGAGTGAGCTTGTGAAAACGAAACTGTTGCAGGAGAGTACTCGCAAGGGCGCGTGTACTGCAAAAGAGACTAGCGAAACAGTTTTAGCATCGAAACGCTTGCCTAAAGAAAGAGTAATAAAATGTTTCAAGTGTAAGAGGGCTGGTCATATTGCAAAGGACTGCCGCAATAAGATAGAGAAGAAACCAGCTTCTTCACTAGCAGCAAAAGCTACATTGGTCACGGCTTTGCAATCGACTGTGAAGCAAGAAGCATTTTATATTGATTCGGGTGCAAGTTGTCACATGTTTAATAATATTGACTATTTTACTGACAATGTACAGGACTGTAATGTAGAAGTACAAGTTGCGAATGGTGAAAATCTATGCAGTTTATCTCGCGGTAATACAAACTATTTGGTTAAAACTGGTTTGGAAAAATTACGCGATGTATTGTATATTCCGAAGCTGTCATGTAATCTGCTGTCAGTCAACGCATTGACACTTGATGGCTATAAATTAATATTTAGCAATGATTTTTGTAATATTTTATTAGGTAATAAGATTGTAGCTACTGCAAATAGAGAAAATGGTTTGTATAAATTAAAATTATTTTCTGGTCAGAGTAAATTACCTGATGAAACAGTGCACTTGAATTTTTCTACAGGTCAGATTGTGTCGGATGTAAATGTTTGTGCTTTACCTGTGTCGAGTAGTGGGCCTGCTGATCAGGGCATGTGGCATCGTCGGCTGGGACACTTGAACGCTAGGAGCATGGGATTGCTTAAGCGAGGGATGGCCGACGGTATCAGTTACGGTGATGATTACGAACCGTGCATTAGTTGCATTGAAGGTAAGACACCCCGACTACCTTTTCCTAAAAAGTCTTTACGTCGTGCTAGTGATATTCTAGGGTTAGTACATACTGACATATGTGGGCCTATGCAAACCAATTCGATAGGTGGTGCTAGGTATATGTTGACGTTTATTGACGATTATAGCAGGAAAACATTTTGTTTTTGTATCAAAACTAAAGATCAGGCTTTACAGTGTTTTAAAGAACTAAAAGCACTAGTAGAGAATCAAACTAATAAGAAGATTAAAGCTTTGAGAACTGATGGAGGCAAAGAATATGTAAATAAGCAATTTAAAGATTATTTGCGATCAAATGGTATTAAGCATGAGGTTACAGTGCCTTACTCTCCACAGCAAAACGGTGTGGCAGAACGTGCAAACCGAACTATTGTGGAAGCGGTAAGGTGTATGCTTCGTGAGGCTGGTCTTGGAAACGAGTACTGGGCTGAAGCTGTCAACACGGCGGTATACATCAAAAATCGCTCTCCGACAAAGGCTGTACGTGGTGCAACTCCCGAAGAGAAGTGGACTGGTCTTAAGATAAACTTAAACCATTTAAGAATTTTTGGATGCTTAGCATATGCCGTTGTAAATATTAGACGTAAGCTAGATTTAAAGACAAAGATGTATATATTCGTAGGCTATTGTGACGAATCTAAAGGGTATCGCCTTGTGGTTTCTTAGTTTCTTAGTTTCAATTAGTTTCTTAACATAAATAAACAATCTGCCGAAATACAATATTTTTTTCTAATTCAGACTATAACCTCAATAGACCGTCTGCGTTTCTATGCAGATGCCGACAGGGGGAATAAAATACACAACATGAACACCGGATTTTCTATTGAAATGACACGTGTTCAGCACGCGTAAATAAATCTGGGAGTTGGAACCCAGCAGCGCCAATCAGTACACTAATTGCCATCTTGTTTGTTTCGCGTGATTCCGGCTATTCGGACCAAAGTGACTTCCTCACCTCACAATATTTCGTCGGCAATTTCTTTTGGCATTTACGAGTCGTTTCTTCATTTATTACGCTTCAGTTCACCTTCGCGCAGTGTACGTGTTTTTGATGTTTGTATTATTCGTTAATTTTGTACATATACTCTTTTATGAGTGGAGTATGAATGGAAGACAGTATGTGAATTGATTATGAACACAAAATATAATAATAATAATAATTTTTGTGGGTAGAGAAGTGACGACACCATCGCCCGCTGGTGGGGCATTTAATGCCTCTTAACTGCCTAAGGCATTTATGCCTTACGAGTATCAGTGCAGTCAGTCTCCGTCAGGGCAGCTTGTGGCGAGCTGTCGGTGAGTTGCGTCACCAAAGGTACGGATATACTTCAGAGGGGCGTATAACACCCGCCTCTGTCTTGCCTTAGTTGGCCGGACAGAGTGCAGTCGCAAGAGCAGATGCTCGAAGGGTGGAAGTGTAATAATGTCATAACGCTGACGGCGTCTCAATCGCTGTCGCAGACACACCCCTCTACACCCTTAGCTGTCCACACCAATGTCACTCTCTTCGCACCAATATTGGTCTGCTTTTTTTGGGGGGGTCCATTTAGTGAGCGGCGAGTCACCACCTGCCATATTTAAAATCAATTAGGAGGCTTTGAGAAGGCAGGTGACCGGAGTCTCTTCCATAGTCCGGTTCTCATCACCACCAAAATCGAAATGCAATAGTCCACAAACTTTTTGACCAGTAATAAAAATAGTTTCGTTGTCTTTCGCTGCATTTTTAATGGTGCAGATGGAAATTAGATCCAGTTGGTACACTCCACGCACACTTTCATTAAATTTCGCTTAAATGGCCTCTACGCGTTGGACCTGTATCCGCGCGCACGCCTTATAAAGGACCGTGTCTTATAAAGACGCGTGATTTAAGCTTCAATAATAATAAAAATTTCAACAACTTAACCTTAATATGAGAGTCTGAAGTCTGAAAAAGGATAAACCTGCTCTAAAATCTCCAGGCTCTCTCACCTCTAGACATTTATGTATTTTATTATTAAGATTAAACGAATTATAGTTAAGCAATCAACCACTGGATGATTGCATCAGTATCGATCCTTAATCACCCCCTGATAGTTATTTTGGATGGATGGAGCGTCGGTGGCGCTGTGGTCTCGGCACTGGTTTGTGCGCCGCATAGAATCGGGAGGCCCGCGATCTAATCCCCACCGTGTACCAATGTGTTTTTCGTTCCGAATTTCATATGTACATTTATTCGACGCTCTTACGGTGAAGGAAAACATCGTGAGGAAACCTGCGTACATCTTCGTAGCGATTCAAAGGTGTACGTAGTCAACCAACCCGCACTGGGCCAGCGTGGTTGACTAAGGCCTAATCGCCCTAACATAGTTAGGGTAGGCTCGAGCCCCTCAGTGGGGACGTATATGAGCTGTAATGATGAATCAACCACTACGAATAAAAAAATAACAAATGTAAAATTGTAGGGTTAATAAATACATAAACTTTACTGTATAAATGCAGAGAACACTGGAAGACATATAACGTGATGTAATGGTATATATGAATGAAGTACACTAGCGATTAAAGGCTTGCTCCAAAAAGGATTCAGATTCATTATAACAAAGGTTTTTAAGCCATTCAATCTAAGCACGCTTGGCTTTAAAATTCGATAGATGATAGACATTCAAGAAACCGTTGTTTAGTCTTGCGTTCATTAAACAGTAATACAATAGTGCAGCAGTAACTTCTTTGGTAGAATGTCCGTGATTTGCGAATATATAAATAATAAAATGGCGAAGTTGCTCTTGTAACGGTGTTTAATTCGTAAGTGCGCAATACATTATAAAAGGAAGTGGGAGAAAGAGGAAAAATTTTTTGTACTTCACTACGTGATCTTAACATTATCTTTAACAACTAGTTAATTTATATGTTTTACAACCAAATAATTTTAACATTCGTTAAAAACCTCATTTGTTTATTAAATGTTATTTATGCTGCCTTTGTTCTTGTTTTACTTAAGCTTTTATCTGTTAGGAAATTGTACATCACTCATACTGTAATAAAAAAACACACAAAGAGTTACCATATGATTCTAGGGCTTTGAATAAACGAAGAAAACGCGTTGTTGCTAACATTCCCAGAACCTATTCTGTATTTGCCAGAAGACAATTTAATGCTCGTTCAGCAGTCTTATATAATAAACTAACAAGAGCTAGATATATATGGCAAAGTTTATAAAGAGTGCAGGAAATAGTACAGAAGTGGATAAATTCTAAAGACTACCTAGAGGTCGAGAGATTGTTAGTCTAGACAAGCTATTGATAATTATTATTAACAAATGTGTGTTATGTTTGGTTGTGTGCGACGCTTATTTTTAATTTAATTTTACGTTGTGAGACATTAAGAGTGTAATTATGAAGAGCGGAGTCTCCTAACACAGGTCCATAAAACTTAAAAGGAGGCTCCTGCGACATTGTAGCTAATTTTAAGTATTTAAAGAAAATAAACTTTTTTGTATTTTTTTTTTTGTATTACTTACACTGTAGTTTTTGGGTTTTAGGGATCCGGCCATCCCACGCCCGGGGGGCCCTCTATAGACTATTAGCCGTCAAAAGACGTCGCCCAGGGTACACAACGAGGAGGTTATCTGACGCCTGACTGACCCCCAAGTGAACATGTTTTATCACTCTGGTTACGCTGATTTGAAATTACTATCATTGAATTAATTTTATATATAACCAGACTATTTCTGTATTATTTTTCGTTTCTCTTATTATTATTGTTGTTGATAATGTTTAAATACTTGATACAATATATCATTAGTATAATTGATTGAGTTTATTTTATTGTCTATAAATGTGCGTGTTAAATATTAGTTTTCAATATAGTCTACTCGTATAACGTTATACTTAACGCCACACATCAGATTTTATTCTAACTGTTGTATCAACAGTGCCGTCTGCCGCTGCATATTCTGTGGCCGCGAGCTTGTTGCTATTTGCCTTCTCCGCGGCGCATATTAATGGCATCCTTATTTTAAATCCGGCTGGATGTAGGGCGGTTAAGTCGAATCCCGGATAAATTACTTACCCGGATAACCCGGATGGCGGGAACCAAGTCCTGCGTTTATCAAGGGAATGGATAATGAGACTGACTTTCTTGACAGACTTTTTATTAAGGCCTTTGTGATCTAATTTCAAGCTGTTTTTAAATCTTGTATAATTCATTTTTAATGTTTGGGGTTTGCTTTATATTTTTGACAAATTATTTTATTTTATTAATTTCGCTATCAATCGGTGGCGGTTGTAGAGGCAGATCCAAAAAGAGTTACAAATGCAACCTAGGTGTCTTTGAAAGGGATTCCAAATGTGGAACCATCTGCCCTCTGTAGTTCAACAGAACTCGTGTGTTCAAGTAACGTAGGCTGAAGTAGCACCTTCAGGCGTTATTTGACAATCCACTATGACCCTTTTTTTTTTTTTCTTTTTTTTTTCTTTTTCCCTGAGGAAAATGCATTAAATTGCATACCCCGGCTGTGGCGAGCCGGCGGTTATGTGGGGCTCTCCTCCCCAGAAGGGGGAGGCCTACCCACTAAAAACCTCAGGGATGGCCTTCCTCAGGCATGAAGGGAGCCCCCGGGAACTTACCAAGCTACTTCCGGGAACCCCCAGCCTTCGCTCCCCCGTCGATACAGGGGAGCCCTCCTCGGGGTGGCTACACTACCTCCCCCGGTCTCCTCCACCGACGACGCCCCCCGGCCACGGAAGGGGCGTGGTCCATCCCGGGTCGCCGTAGCGGTCGCGACTTCCTCGCGCCTGCCGGCGACCCGCGGCGGCGCTGCAGCTGTGCTACCGAGCCCGGCGCCGCCTCCCGACCCCGCTCGGCGGCCTCCTTCTGGAGCATTACTGCTTCACAGAAGGAGGCCACAGCCCTCCAACCTCCCTGGTCCGCCAGCATTGCCGCAATCAATGCCGGCGGAGACAGATCTCGCCCGATCTCTGCGACCAAGACTCGGCGCTCGGAGGCCCACGCGGGGCACTCCGCCAGCGTGTGCTGGGCCGAGTCGAGGTCGGATGCACAGTGGTGGCAATGTGTCGATCCCTCCCGTATCCACTATGACCCTATATATTTATTGTATGATATTTATGTAAGAATATTAATATTAGTTATATTTAACGAAAAATATATTAGTTTAGTAAATTTTAATGTGAACTTATCTATATAACGACACTGTAATGAGGTTTCAAACAACACGTAGCATTCCGTAGGCACTCACAGGTTGGCTGGAAGAAATCTCTAATAGTATCTCTAGTTCACCTTTGTAAACAACATTATGTAACTTTTATGTAATAAAATAATTATGGCAATATAGTATATACATTGATAAATTGTCTGCCTGGATAGAAAAAGTGTCTCAAATACGAAAAGAGTCACTCCTCCGATTACTTACAAAGCCATCAAAATCAAAGTAATCTTTAATCAAGTTTATTCAGAAGTAATAGGCAATTATTTACCGTGTTCACTTCCTGTCAAAGATTCCTTAACTTAAACTAGTTATAGCCTATTGTCCTGTCCAATTACTGTACCCATCCTATATATAAATGTCCTTTTAATATTTCCCTGGTCCTAGGTTGCCTGGAAGAGATTGCTGTTTAGCAATAAGGCCGCCTTTTGTACATTTGTTATTTTCTTTTTTTTTGTGTGTGAATATTTTATGAATACAATAAAGGGTTATGTTATGTTATTTACGTAAAGGAATAAGTATAAAATATTACAAAATCTTATCCGTATGGTCAACAACATATTACGAGTACGCTTTGCACTACGAAAGCCGTCACTATTGCGAGTGACATTAAAGTTCTCAATGACGACATGTAAGGCCCGACGCGTAGCAAAGAAAAACTGAAATATTATATTAGTATTATTAATATAAAATCTCTATTAGCATTATAAATACAAAAGTTGGTATGGGTAGATGTTTGTTACTCTTTCACGTAAAACCCACTGAATAGATTTTAATAAAACTTTACAATAATATAACTTATGCATCAGAATAACACAAAGACAATGTATAAAGTTAAACTAACAGTTATTATACAACTGATGTGACGTCCGGGTGCTTAGGGGCAAAGAAACACCCGTTCATCCACAAAAAATAAATTTAATGAGAGTAAAATTAGGGTGTGGGTAGATAAGCCCGCTTAATTTGCTTTCCCGCTTTCGGCACTTCCCTGTATGCTCTCCACTCCAGGCGAGTTCTGCTGCCAGCCAGGTAACCAGATCCGTTTCTTATGTGGGTTGTGGCGCATACGGGAACAGGTGTTTTCGGGTAAGGCAGCACCCCAAGCCGTTGCCGCAGTCTGACGCCGTATTCGTACTTGTGCCTCTTTTTAAAAGTGTTCCATGAACCCCGTTAACGGGGCAAACACCAAAACAAAGTGTATAATATTTTATTATTTAATTAAACACAAACTTTTCTTGAAGTTTCTCGCTTCAGAAACTTATATTAAAATCTTACTATAATATTAAGTACTCTATTGTAGCAGGTGTTATTTTGCGGAAGTCCATTGTATTACAAAGGATATTGTTTTTTGCTGATTCCGCGCAGTTGATGATGACTTGTCCAACAAGCAGACAAGGTCGACACGTGTTTCGTCTCTTCGAGCCGCTGGTGAGTCACCGAGCGGGCAACAAATCCTGAAGATGTCTCGCTGAGAGACGAAACACGTGTCGACCTTGTCTGCTTGTTGGACAAGTCATCATGAACTGCGCGGAATCAGCAAAAAACAATATCCTTTGTAATATAATATTAATTTGGCAAGCTAACGTCGTGAAGTCGTAAATGATGTTACGAGGCGTGCGCGCCAAAATATTGTGTGTCTCTAATGAGAAAGACTTCCAAAAAAGGACATGGGCAGCACCCGGCAGAATACCGGTCGTCCACGTCACAGCTTCGCAGAGCAGTCCAAGAAACGAGTCACCAAACAAAAGACAGCAGGCAATTATCGCAATGCATTGGTATAGTGTAATGTTGTTTGATTTTGACTTTTAAATTCAGAGGTATAAGTGTCTCTGTCAATTTACGTGACTAACCAAATAATTTTGTAAACGAGTAAAGTTGGTTGTTTGTTTTGATTATTTCATATTAGGTTTCATTAGCTATAAAATAGGATTATGTTTAAGGTAATTGTGAATTATTCATACTAATATTTAACTTTATGTAACTACAACGTTACACTGACAACACCAAATACAGAATCAGTTTGAAATTGTAAAGTTGTCATTAACGTAATAAAATACAACATTTTCGCTAATCTTTATCTGCGGTCCTCATAAATATGTAAATACCACACGCTAACGAATAAAAATGGCGCTCATCTTGGAAGCAAAGTGCACCGTTAATGGATTTATGCGGCTAGGTATTATTATCGCCGAGAAATTGCAGCTAACTTATAAACTGTGAAGTTAAGGTGTTGCCGCGTTTTACGGCAATAGCCAATTCCGGATCAATGAATCTATAATTTTGAAACATACAAAATTCATTTTAACTTGGGACCTGTTAATGCTAAGTAATAAAACTAGTCTGGAAGTTGTAAATGTCAGTTAGTAGAGTTCATTAAGTAGAATATAAATAAATATATGACGGCAATTAACGTGACATATAAATTTTATTTGGTGACGTTTCGAGCAGATTGTTGCACTGTCAAGTTTTTGTGATGCAACGATTTTCTCAAACTCTTTTTCTTTGTTTTGTCCTGTTCCCGAATTCATTATGTCTTCCTCTATCACTCGCTATTTCAACACTTACTTCCTGCTTCAACATATTATCGTTCAGACAGTTCATCCATCTTTTTTTGGTGTTCCTCTCTGTTCTAGTAACACGGCCATTCTCTCTCCTTAATACGCGACCATACCAGGTAAGTCTTTTTTCTCTTATTTTTTCAACAATATAAGCTACTTTCAGACGATTTTCTCAGAGTACCGGCATATATTTTGTTCTCCGAGATACTATTTCTATACTTCGCAAACCGGAAACTGTCAATACGTCAAGAATTTGAATTGGTATATCTTGTTTATTCTTAATATACATTTACATTGATTATGCACGAGAAATTCATCATCATCCTCTTGCCCATTTCCCTTTATCTGGGGTCGGCGCAGTAGATCTTTTCCTTCCATTCCTCTCTATCAGCCGTCATTTCCATGCTTACTCCTTTCATTCTTATATCATTCTTCCCACAATCGATCCATCTTTTATTCGGCCTTCCTCTGCCGTGTATCCCTCCACTTCCATATTCAACATTCCTTTTGTGACATGACTTTCATCCCTCCGCATCACATGTCCAAACCATGCTAATCTACTTCCTCTCACTTTTTCTACCACTGGCGCTACTTTCAGGCTTCCTCTTATGTACTCATTCCTTATCTTATCCATCCTTGTCACACCACACATCCATCGTAACATTCTCATTTCATTTGTATGCAATCTATTTTCATCCTTCTTCTTGACGGCCCAGCATTCACTTCCATACATGACGACAGGTCGGATGATCGATTTGTAAATTTTCCCCTTCAGCCTTATTGGCATTCGGAGATCGCACGTTGTAGCTGTGACCTGTCGCCATTTCATCCACCCTGCGTTAATCCTATGCTGCACAGCTCTGTCTATTTCGCCGTCGTCCTGAATGAGGGAACCGAGACATGCACGAGAAATTATGAATAATAAAATTGCTCACAGGTCCCCGAGTAAGTTGGTAGACCATAAGATGAGGCTACGCTAGCAGAACGGGGCTGATCACTTAATTTTTTTTCTTTTTCCTTAGGTGAGGAGAGACTCCCATGGCTACTACCGCGACAAAATATCACGGTGGTCGTGATGGACTTTAGACCGGCCGAGGTGACTCGATGTGACCTACCAACCAAACTCAGCCTAAGCTTATAGTGATGAGGGATCGCTCCGCAGGGAGAGCTCAACGGGTGCGGGTTCAATTTCTCTGCGGGACAGCTATTTCACGTGACTTTTCAGATTTTCAGTTCCAGATGAATTTCCTCCGAGGTTTTCCCAAAGGGCTACGGTATAGGATTATTTAAAAGGGGAGTAAATAAGTTGCAATGCGCGAGTGACATCTCTTGTTTTATATGTATTCATAATAAATAAAAAGTATCTATGATAAATAAATAAAAACTAAATAAACAATTAAAATTAAAAAATTAATGTTAATTGTACTAAATCTTAAATAAAAATATGAATAACTTTTTTCACAGTTTAGCTACAAATGTAGGTCGCCGTTATTTTGAGATAAAAAATCTTAAATAAAATTATTCTTTGACTCGTAGCAAGTTTGATGGAAATCAAAAAACCAATATAACGGTGTTATTATAAAGAGTAATATTTATCATAATTTTATATTTGATATGTATACGTACTGAATAGGTATTTGGTTTTTTAATATTCGTTTGAGAGCAAAGTATTAAATTATAGATATTTTACGTATTGTATTTCGATTCAATTAATTACTTTCGCCTCAATTATATATAAGCGCATAAGTGCAAATGTCGATAGCTGCTTATCGTTATAATCTTTGAAATAAAAATAATAGTGTATTTGTAACTTGATAACATGAGTTACTTTCTTTGTAAATCTGACATTGAAATATCACATTTAATATAAAATAAATAAATAAATTTTAACGCGTTTTACATGTAGCTCTTGATGAAGCCCGTCTAATAAACTATTTACATGAGTTTTCCATTTGATTGTGGTATTCGTCTATGCTTGTTTTACTCGATTTCCTTCGCAGTTTCACAGAGCGGACCGCAAGGAATGCCCAGAACGTGCCAAACGATACTTCTATTTAATTGATCTGAATTCTCCACTATACATTCGTACTAGCGTTGGTATAGAAGTTTCGTTCGGTCGCGTAACAAAGGATAATATATATTTTATAAAAATTATTAATTCTTTGTTTGTATTGCTGTAAGTCAAATCTTTCGTAACGTTTTGTAAGATAACGTAACAGTGTTGTAACACTAGTAGATTCATTGAATAGTTGTAGCACCGTAGTAAGTATCGTAGCATTTTACGAGATCGTTGTGAAAATGCTACGACAATCGTAGCGTTTTCAGAGCATTGACGAAGCTTTATCTTTCGAGTCGTAGCGAGCAATTTTGGTGAAGTAGAGTATATATGGTGATTATTCGGTGCTTATAGCTTTAGTACACCCTAATTACATAATAATAATCTAATATAAAACATTAACTTATAGAGCTCACTGCTGAAGAATTAATTTTAGAAACTGATTTGAAAACGAACTAAGATCATTCTGATATCACTTGAATGAATTTATTAACTTATTTATTCTTTTAATTATAGAAGAAACGTGTAATTAACATAGTATTTTTTTCCCGAACGGATATTTAAGACTGAAATATCAATTTAGCACGTATATATAACGTGAAATCTTGATAAATATTGCTTTTTATAATAACACCGTTATGTTGGTTTTTTAATTTTCATCCAACTTGCTACGAGTCAAGGAATAAATTATTTTTTATCTCAAAATAACGTTGACCTTCATTTGTATTTAAACTGTGGAAAATATTTTTCAAAGTGACCTATCAAGAGAATCAATCGAAGAGTCGACGCACGAGCAGACATCGAGAAAATCAGAATAAACTATGTTTGTTATTCAAGTTGAAAAGTAAAGTTTTATGTCTGAGATTATAAAAAGTACAAATAATTAGCGCGAAAAGGATCCTTCAAACCATTCGCTTTGGCGTGTTCGCCTCTTAATTGTGTATTTTGGAAGTATTTAACAAGCGAACTTTGTAGTCATAAGCTGCTTTGGCTCTCTGATTGACTGCCCGATTTCTAGCGCTGTTTCGTTTTCGTTAACTTCAAAAAGTCTAAAAGTGAGGTCTGTCATGAAAGATAGCTTGATTACGAAATGTAATATTGAGTCTGGAAACTTTGATTTGTACGCTTTTTTTATATATTAATGTATCATTTTAGGAGGTTCTTCGGGTTGTATTGTTGATTGCCTTTTACAACAAAGTTAACTGTTTAACATGTTACCGATTTGCCGTTTCATAAATTAAAATCCCTTGTCAAAAATAATTTTAAGTTAAATACAGGGAGGAAATAAATTGCTCTTGCTGGTTCTTTCCAGTACAAGGTCTAACGCTGTAGACTTGCGATCGTGGCATCTTTGATATTCAAAAGTAATTGTAATTCCATTTGTAGAATAATTTTTTAATTTTCAGAGCCATGATAAATTCATTAGTAATTGCTCATCAGTTTATACTATATATATGTGTATTTATCTAATTATGTACATAACGTAATTGGTATTTAGATATTACCACATCAAGTGGAAATGATAATGAATGATAATGAAATAAAACCTTAGAATTCTCGAAATTTCGTATAAAAACTCAAATATCATTTCCTGTATTTATGATTTGTACATTTTTTATTCCTCAGGAGAGGAGGCTGAGGGGAACCTACGCGTGGCTAAGCAGAAGGCTGCCGATTAGGGGTTGACAAGGGGGGGCGACGGCTCAGACGCCGTCGCTTGCAGGTCTAGAAGTTCCTGCGTGAGTTGGTTAGGGGGGTCGCTAAGGATATGTCGCGGTCTACGTATCCTCTGCCGGTATTGACTAGTGTTGCCTTGAGATTGGCTCACAGTTGGTGGTGTTGACGGGTTGATTTGTACAACTCCAGGTACGGTATTTATATCACTTTTTTACCAGTTAGCTCAGCATGAATGAGTTAGCTTAGCATAAATAACGTAAATAAATCATATGTGTTTTAGTGTTCATAATAGCACTGGCATTTAGTAACTTAAATATACTAATAAGATATGTATGTATAAAGATCCAGTACCGTCTTGTATTTCAGACTTTAACTCTGTCCGACTGATAGCATTATCAAAATAAGTAAATTAATAATACCTTTAGGTAGTAACAGCGTCTGCTATTCTGCTGTATTTCATTTATATAAATCTAATAAACACAGTATTTCAGTTATTTTTCACAGAGTTTTTTGTTTACATTTTTTCAGTTACCCGAGACATGCCATAACATAACCACATAGCACAAACTGTTCTATAGAACCAAATGCATTTTCTGTGCGATCCAACCCACGACTTTGTGAAACATATTTATTCTGTGTGAAGGCAAAGAAAATCCAAGCCTTCGGTTTCAATACAACAAAAGTTCTAGTGTGATATTATGTTAAAGGAAAAATACCAGATGCAAATGTCAAAACAAATATTGCTATGTTTTAAAAATTTGGAAGCGAGACATACGAATAACACATTCTTCCCTTAAGATAGTAACGTCTGATATGACAAAAGTGTATTTGTAATGGCCATCCGCCTAACCAATCACCTACCCGAAGACATTACAAAAAGTATTGTATAAGTAAATAAAGAAAATAATATATAAATCAAAACTTAAGGGTAGCTAAAAAAAGCATATTATAAAATCATAATTCCAATAATAATGTTCATTAAAAATTGTATTATTTGATATGTGATGTACAAGTTACGCCTACTTTTTAATTATATTTTATCTGCGAAAATAAACCTTCGCGCTAGACAATCCGTGTCGACCACATGCTTGCATGTCGACCACATGCTTGCATGTCGACCACATGCTTGCATGTCGACCACATGCTTGCATGTCGACCACATGCTTGCATGTCGACCACATGCTCGCATGTCGAACACATGCTTGCATGTCGACCACATGCTTGCATGTCGACCACATGCTTGCATGTCGACCACATGCTTGCATGTCGACCACATGCTTGCATGTCGACCACATGCTTGCATGTTGACCACAAGCGACTCGAGTACTTTTGTAAAGTTTTATTCAAGCGTTAGTGAGTTTGTTTGTTTCACTTTCACGCCGTAACTACTGAACCGATTGCTTTGAAATTTTGCAGACGTAAAGATAAAAGTCCGGATTAAATAATAGGCTACTTTTTATCCCGGAAAATCAACAGATCCCACGGGATGCGCAATAAAGGCTTCGCTCAAAAACTACTGCACAGATTTTCATGCGGTTTTCATTAATAGGTTTTGCGGTATTTTTTATCACGGAAAAACGGATAGTCCTACGGGAAGCGCGGTAAAACCTTCGGTCGTGGGCAAAAGCTTTGACCCTTAACCCTCTATAGACCCAACTCCAAAATCCTCACGGGCGAAGCCGCAGGCAGAAAACTAGTAATATATAAAATGAAGCCTCTATATATAACATTAATCGACAATATATTTTATATAAAAATATTACTATATTAAAATCAAAAAAACATATATTTAACATAGTTATTTAGATATACAAGTGTTATTGTATAAATTTAAAAACAACATCAAAAAGACTGTCTGGCCTTTGTAATGTAAGTTATTATCTCAATAAGCGCACTATATTGACTCGATTGAAGTGAAGAAAGAATTCTTTGAATCAGGTTTAGTATCTCATTATAGTAACTTTTGATTTTATATTATGCTTAATTTACGGTTCGCTTTTGAGATGTAAAATAAACATTTAAGAAAGAATTGATAGATTGCCTACGTATGTAGCATAATTTTCTATCTTGCTCATATTACGAGGTAGGTCATGAAATAAACGTAATATCTAATAATTTGTTTTTAATTTTTCATTCGAATTTGATTTCCCTTCTTTTGACAGTAAACGCTTAAACCGCGAAGTGTAAACACGTAATAAGCGTTCATGAAGAAAGTTCATAACTAATATTGTAAATGCGAATGTAATTTGCCTGTCTGTCACGCTTTTACGCTAAACGGTTTGATTGAAATTTGATACTGAGATAGTGTGACCCTGAGAAATAAGACTTTTTAATGAAAAACCGCAGTATAGGGATAAAATAGAGGATGACACTTTGTATAGAAATGTCATTTTAAAAACTAAAACAATTTTAAAACTCTATGAAACTGAGTTTTTATGCTTTTGGTTTGATATGAATAAATATTACATTCAAAATGTATAAATATTTGTGGAGTGAAACAAAAGTATTTATTTGTATATTTGGAAACTACTGGACCAATTTTGATAGTTGATATAGGGTAGGTTTAAGGTCCGGATAAAGACAGAAACATATCTATTACGGGGAAATATATATTTCGTAAAAACAGCTAGACGAGTTTGGTTGACGAGGCTGGAAATACGGCGAAGACTAAAAGATAATTTTTATTATGAGAAAATATATCTAACTATAATCTGATATAAACTGCTAGTACATTGTATGAACATTTCAGATTATAATTAATTCAAATTAATTATTATTCGATTTCAAATTACAATTTGAACGACATAAAAGATAGGCCGTTCTTCCATAAGTATGACGGAAGAATTTGCACTGAACTCTTAAGAATTATTATATTTTTTCTTAAGAAAACCAAAGTACTATAAGAACTTCTTTGCTATTTCTTACTAACAAAATATTTTAACGTACCTATATTCTGAAATATTTCTAGATGTTAAAACTATTTGATTCTGATTATTTAATACGAACTACTATTTCATACTAATACTAAATACGAACCTGAGCTAGCTCAGGTGATAGAGCATGAGACTCTAACCTAAGGGTCGTGAATTCGTGCCCCACGTTCGGCGCCAATCCCAAAGCGGAAGGCTACGAAGCAAAAATAGGGAGAGGCAGTTAAATTAAAGAAAATATGAAGACAAACTATTTATTTAAGAAAGAAGTAACAAGCTTAAGTAAAGGCAGATACCTATGTCTTTTTTTATTTATTTCTACTTACTTTTTAATTATTTCCTAAATATATAAACCATATATTAACGTCTTAACGTCTGTATTTGTTTCGTAGCCTTCCGCTACGTGATCTGTTCCAAGATGTTCTGACTTGGGTTTGTTGGTTGAGCTTGTGTATTATTTTATTTAATGTCTAGGTCTTATTAATCCACCAGGTAACGATTTTCGAGGTAATGTGTGTTAGACAACACACATTCATACATAATAATGTAGTACATAATACACAGAAGAGACAGACGCTTGATAATCACATGCCATTATTCTTCAAACAAGTGGTGCTTATGTATTCTTCACCAGCGCCATTACGTTCATCATCATAAATATTGTGCTCACGCGCCTCGATAACACATCAATATCAAACGACTCACTAACTCCCGCTTATGCCGACAGATACCCGTCCGTTTAACTCCCCACAAAGGCCATCAGTGCAACAATGTTTTGTATTTTTCCGCAAAGCATTTACCTTAAGAGGATTACTCGAGGGTAGCTGAGAAATTCACAGCATTGTAATTTATCTTATTAATGGCTTCAAAGACCCCCGCCCTTTTTGGATCTCAGGAATCAAGGCTAGCGACGAATTTAAAACCAGCCAGCCGACTTTCTTTGGCTGCCTTTAATTTCGGGTTACCGCCTTGATTTAGTGCTAAGTGTATCTGCTACGATGCTAAGGGGGTATAGTGTCGAGTTACTTTGCAATAATTACCGAATTATAGTATATTATAGAGATTTCAAAGACTGGCTTATCATCAATACATAGTATAAAACAAAGTCGCTTTCGCTGTATGTCCGTATGTATGCTTAGATCTTTAAAACTACGCAACGGATTTTGACGCGGTTTTTTTTAATAGATAGAGTGATTCTTAAGGAAGGTTTGTATGTATAATAAATGCATAATATAGTAGAGGAACACTGACAAATTTAAAGGTTTCTAATGTGATGTCGTAAATAAGCACGTTTTTTTGCGCTTATATTGCAAACGCTGGCTGAACCCTACGAGATAGACCAAAATAATGTACTACAGTATTGTACAACTTATAAAAATCCACAAAAAAGTCCGCGATGGTATATGTCTATCTCTTAGGGATAACCCACCATAACCATTTTTTCACTGCACCCGTGCGAAGCCGGGGCGGGTCGCTAGTCATAGTATAAAACAAAGTCGCTATCCGCCGTCTGTCTGTCCCTATGTATGCTTAGATCTTTAAAACTACGCAACGGATTTTAATGCGGTTTTCTTAATAGATAGAGTGCTTCTGAAGGAAGGTTAATATATATAATACATGTATACAATATACAATATAGTGACAGTGAGAAACACTGATAAATTTCGAGGAGAATGTGACGTCGTAAATAAGTACGTTTTTTTACGCTTATATTGCAAAAACGTTGGCTGAACCCTACGAAATAGACCAAAATAATATACTACAGTATTGTCCACCTTAAAGAGTTCAACAACAAATTCCGCGACGATATATCTCTTAGGGATAACCCACCATAACCATTTTTTATCCTTTACGAAAAAATACGAAGTGATTTTAAACAATACAGTATTAATCCTTATCAAATTAATTAAATAAATTGAAACGTGAAGTAATTAGAGACACAGTTATATATAAGTAAAACAATCAATAAAATACACGGACACGTTTATTGAGCACTTAACATAGTTTTAAACATAATCAACACTTATAATCATAAAAAAGTAATTATTATAACAAAACTACAGTAACCTCACAAAGAATTGTTAATCACAAACCCAATAAATTCACGACGAAATCAACTTATAACACAGTTACTTTTACTTAACTTTGGTAACTTGGCAGCGAGGCAATTTGATTAGTACTGGTGGAAGTCAGAGCAGCGAATGAATCCAAAAATGAATAGCACACCACGATTTGCACTCCCACGCGGCCGGAAAAGCCAAAACGGAAGTCACAATTATTTTGAGCAAGAATCATTCCATTCTAGTTGTAGCGTCGGCAAAGCAGAAGGCGACGGTCAAACGAGCGTCCAACCACCGGACACTAGTTCCGGGCCCGCAGACAGCTCCCGAATGCTGTTTCCGGTGTAACAAAATTGTGCATTTATTATAGATCAATATGCTTTTTACAACATGTAATTTAAGTGAATATTTTCGAAGATATTACGTTGTTGTTGCGGCACCGCGGCGGTGCCGACTCGCTCTCGGGGTCGGGTGGAAAGAAATAAAATAAATAAAAATATGTTTGTATTGTCTAATGACAAAAAAGCTGTAAACATTGCGTATAAATAATTAAATCAAATCAAATCAAATCAAAAATATATTCTTCAAATAGGATTTTACAATCACTTTTGAATGTCAAAGATGCTACGCCATTGGTTCACAAGTCTACGGCGGGAGACCTTGTACTGGAAAGAACCAGCAAGAAAACCACAGCAAAGGCAATTTTTTTTTCTCCCTGTATTATTACAGAGTCGTCAGTTGGAAGCCGGCTTCAGATACACAGTCTGAACCCAACCTCCGATACAAGTTAAAACAACTAACAAATATATATTTCCGTCACAAGAGTCATATCGCATTAAACAAATCTGATATGTATATGTCCGGTACAAAACAAAAATATCATTTATTAAAGAATCATTAAAATTATATATCGCAAAATTTACAACCAAGCATGTTTAATTATTCAGGAAATTAAATATCGTAAAAATTAAAATCATTGATCTTGTAATACTTACCCTTTTTTCATTAGAGTATTTTTAATATGTGCTTTAAATTTATGAAACGTTAAAGCAGTAATATTTTCTGGAAGTGTGTTATAAAAAGTTCCACATTTCCCTAAGAACAAACCTCTAGTTTTTTGAAGCCTGTATGTTGGAATACATTTTGTAGTAGGTAAGCATTGCACCGTGCGAAGCCCCAGCGGGTCGCTAGTTTCATGCTAACTAACAAGAGAGTAGGCTTTACGAAATTTTTACACACACGTCAAATAGATACTAAACTAAGTAATATAAAAGTTTTGAAAAAAAAATCGTAATCACAAAGTTATAGTCAATAATGTACAAATCTTTGATAAATACTTATTTTAGTTTCATATAAGCTAATTTCTAGATTAAATTGTAATCAAAACTTACACTTTAGGATCAAAACTTAAGGACACTGACACATGCAGAGTGTGCGAACAAGAGCGTGAAACACCAATACACCTCTTGTGCTACTGTGAACCGCTGATTCACAAAAGAAACAGACACCTGGGGAAACACATCCTTGACTCAGATGAATTAAAAACAATCCGAACTGGGAACATCCTATCTTTCTTGGTCAGTGCCCAGTTAAGGGAGCTACTGTAGGGCCTACATAGAACCTACAGGAGGCTGGTCACAATAGATCTTAATAGGTCGCAGTGATGCATAACAGCCCCGACTTACACGAATAATTAAAAAAAAATACACTTTAGGATTAAAAACTAATGAAAATACAAATATTTTCTGCGTGCATTTAATTTTAAAATTATAAAGTTTTTAATATGAAAGAAAAAATTGTACGAAAACGAAGGTATAACATAGTTTTATTTGTCATAAAGTTACAGTCAATAATGTATGAAACTCAGACGTAATACAACAAAAGGTCTTTTTTTTAATTTTGTCATTTTTTTGGTTGCAATTTACACCAAAATAGCACTTGCACATTATGGTTAAAAAGCAATGTAAAAATACATAATTTATATAGTGTTGAGTAACAGTGAGATTGCATACATAATTTCTGCACTGTTTTGGCTTCGGTTTGTAATGATTAATGATAACATTGTTATGTTAGTTGAAAAAAATATATTTGACATTCAGAATTAATTCATTAAAGAATTCGATGACTCCATAGTTCATTCCTTACACGATTTGATACTCCATTGAGCTATAAGTGTTACTTATCCGGTAATATTACAGTTTTGCATTACTTTACATTACCTTTTTCATTTTTCACTTTCATTTTCATTTTCCACGCGACAAACCTTCCATCCTCACCATCTCAATACTTGGCAGTCCACCACTGTGCGTTTCTCTAGAAGTTTTCTGCCTCGCACAGCTAAACTGTGGAATGAATTGTCGCCTGCAGTGTTTCCGAACCGTTACGACATCCAAACTTTCAAGAAAAGAGCGTACTCCCATTTAAAAGGCCGGCAACGCGCTTGTGACTCCTCTGGTGTTGCGGGCGTTCATGGGCGGCGGCAATTGCTTACCATCAGGTGATCCGTCTGCTCGTTTGCCCCCTATCACATAAAAAAAAAACCTTAAGCAAATGATCACTTTTCGATTCCATTCCTTGTGTCTTAGTTTACGATTTAATTTTAATAGGACCCGTGATCTCCCCTCTTTTACGGCTTATACTGGTTATGGAACTATTATTAGATATGTATAATTATACGCGTAGATAATCAGTTATTTAATATATAACTAATCTGTAAAAGTGTTCTCAATCAGTGTTTGGTTGTGGCTCGAAAGTGCTAGTAGCCAAGCCATAAAATCAGTATCTAGTTTTTATAGGAAGTTACTCATAATGTTTCAATTAAACTGATATTTGTAATATCGTACTTTATAATGTATTTACATAAAATAAAATACTAATCACAATTTAAGATAATATAGATAATTATGTCCTATATCTGTAAATGTTTTAGAAACTTTGGTTTGGTTTGGTTGCTTGCTTTTAGTGCAATTAGCAATAAGGCTGCCTATGGTACATTTGTTACTTGTTGTATTTTTTTATGTTAAAAAATATACTTAATTAAGATGTACGAATAAAAAAATAATGACAACATTATAAACCTTACATGAATATGGGTTGATTTGTTAGGGTCGTGTATTCAACCGTCATTCTCAGAACATCTTCAGCAGTCAGACACGACTCCCAGAGACGCAACAAAGCGTCGCTACAAAGTACGAAAACAAAGTTCCCTTCCAATGAACCCTATTCGTAACGTCAGGAAAGTCGCGAAAAATCACAAAGACTCCCTACCCCAATAACATCCGTTGTCCTCATTTGAGTAGGTAAACATTTCTGAAAGATATTCCTTTGTTAATGTAACGCGCATGATTTCGGTGGAAAGGTTTGCCTTCGGGGTTTATTTCCCAAAAAAATGTTGTTCGATGCTTGACAGAAATCTGCGAAGGCCGAGGGTTGGCCCTTATTATGTTGTTCGCTTTTGTAATTATCTGAATCTTACTTTAGACTTCCGAGCATTGAGCTCGACGAAACCGTAAAGAATCATGTTCTGATCAAATTTGCCACATATTTACTACAATGTTAGCACAGACTTTTCAGTACAATGTTTATGTCAGAAAAAAATATCTTCAATTGATTGACAATTGACAATATTACAGTTATGTCATGTTAAGTGTTTACGCTAAAAATTTGTTTCGCGTGTCTTGCCCGCACGCGCGTGTTGCAACGTGGTGACTGGACTGACGCGACAATAACAGAACGACCTATAAGCGACCCGCGACCTTACACATTTATCTCTGTTTATTACCAGTTTACCTAAACTGTGCCAATTCTTCTCTCCTCTTCAATATTCTAAACATTGAAGAGAAGAGATGAACTCAATGGGTAATATTCCTATGGTCGACCTTTTTTTTACGCTGAGGAAAATGCATTGAATTGCATACTCCGGCTGCGGAGAGCCGGTGGTTATGTGGGGCGGGGCCCTCAGGATCGAGTGTCGCATCTGAGCTAGAGCTAGAGGAGCCCTTCTCAGTGAGGTCCCTCCCGGTCGCCTCCACGGGTGCGAGCTTCGTCGCGCCCGCCAGCGACCCACGGCGGCGCCTCAGGCCAAGCTATGAGGCCGCTTTCTTCGAGCGGGATTGGCCATCTTGCGACCCCGCTTGGCAGCCTCCTTCTGGAGCATCACTGCTTCACAAAAGGAGGCCACAGCCTCCAACCTCCCTCATCCACCAGCATTGCCGCAATCAACGCTGGCGGAGACAGATCTTGCCTGATCTCGACGATCGATCTTCGACCAAGACTTGGCGTAAGTCCCAAGCGGACTCCGTCAGCGTGTGCTGGGCTGAGTCGAGGTCGGATGCGCAATGGTGGCATCGTGTGGTGTCCTCCCTCCCTATTCAACTCAGATACTCACTGAAACAACCATGTCCGGTGAATATCTGAGTCAAGCGGTAGGTGACCTCCGCCCTCCCGTAGAGCCAAGCTTTCAAGTGCGGGAGTACCGCACCGACGGTGCGCTGACGCCCCCAGCTCCCACGCTCTAGCTGTGCACGCCAGACTCTCTCGGCCCGTCGGTGCAACTCCCGTCTGTGCATTCCATGCGCTGGTGCCGGGGGACTCCCCCCGTCGCTCCCCCGACCGACATGCCGCGGTGCGTTGTACATCACCGCGTACATGTCGGCCAGGATCTCGAAAGGGGGGGACCGCCCTAGAACCGTCGCCGCCTCGTACGAGATCGTACGGTAGCCTCGCACGATCCGTATAACCATTATCCGCTGCATGCTCCAGAGCAGAGCTTTGCAGCGGGAGGGCCTCGTGCAGTTTCGCGACCACGCGGGGCCCCATACATGGCCCCGGACCATACGACGCTCGCGTACAGGCGGCGAATACCGTCCCTCGGTCTCCCGAGGTTGGGCAGCAGGCTATGTAAGGCGCCCGCTACCCTCTTGATTCGGGGGATCAACCGCACGAAATGCTCCTCGAAGCTACACCTGCTGTCCAAGGTGAAGCCAAGGTACTTGATGTAGGGCCCCACCTGGACCTCCGCGTCACCTACCCAACGATTAAATATACAATTTTTCCTTTACATTAAGAATCTATTCAATTCAATTAACTATTTCATCAGCTTATATCAAAGTAATAAATAAATATTTCATACACTCACAGCAATTAGCCTGTCCAATTTAAACAGTATGTTATGGGTGTTATGGGATTTAGGGTAACAGATATACAAACATATTAATCATACATACTTTTCTCTAGAAAAGATCAATGGACTGTGTGAATGATGTTATGTATGTCGAAATAGCGAGTGATAGAGGAGAGAGGAGAAGGAAAACACGACCCAAAAGATAAAAGATTTAAGGTTGGATATCCATTCTAGCTTAAGTTGGAGGAAAAAAAAATATTGTTAAAGTACGGATAAGATTCTACGCTGGCGAATCTGCAATCATAATAAAATAATAATTAGAAACATGTTCAACGTTAATTAAACAACATGATGACATTAACTTGATGATTTGATGATGATAAACAATATATTCTCTTGAATAACATTTAAGCAATACTGGTCATTCCAAACAAATCCAGCAATTAGATTGTGAACTGAAAATTAATTTGCAACAACAAAGTTAATTAAGTCAAGTTGCTTGTAAAAGTTTTATCTAAATCATATTGATACGAGCCCTGGCTTTGGACTGAGCTCCCATAAGGACGGAGGGCGTGAACAAGTTACGAGCTGAGAGCGGGATGTAAAGCTTACTTATTCTCAGTTTTATATTATCAACTGAGAAATACATAATGGATTCGGGAGGCTTTAGCCAAGGCAATCTCTTTTATAGTATTTTTTTTTCATAACTAGCTTTCTGCCCGCGACTTCGCTCGCGTGACTTTCGGGATTGGGTCTATAGAGGGTTTAGGGTCATAGCTTTTGCCTACGGCTACATATGCGCGGAAGTCAGTTTATGGCGCGAAGGTTTTATCGCGCTTCCCGTTTTTCCGAGATAAAAAATACCGCAAAACCTTGCTCAAGAATCACTCTATCTATTGATGAAAACCGTATGAAAATCTGTGCAGTAGCTTTTTCCGGGATAAAAAGTTGCCTATTATTTAATCCGGACTTTTATCTTTACGTCCGCAAAATTTCAAAGCAATCGGTTCAGTAGTTACGGCGTTAAAGCGGAACATACAAACAAACAAACTCACTTTCCGATTTATAATATTAATACGAGTATTATATTATATAGTAAGGATAATCAGTTGATAAACGTATAATTGATAATAATAAGGCAATCTGTTCTACATTTGTTATTTAATGTATTTTCTTTTGTCTATGTTCTTGTTTTTGGTGTTGTGTTATAAGATTTCTGTGTCAGGTGACCTTAGGTAAGGGGGTGTCCAGGGGTTCTCGGACAGTCCCTCCTTTGGCGGTGGCTTGACCAATTCTTGGTCGAGCCGGCCCCGGGACACATGGCGGTCGAATGGCGAGAGCGCACTCCGCCATGTGCCCCGTATGGCCCCAGAGAACTCGGGGGGGTTTTAGTGGGTAGGTCGGTCCTCTTGACCGGAGAACCCCACACACGGCCGCGTCTTGCCAGCGCGGTGTCATGGTGCACAAGGTCGCATTTCCCCCCCTCAAAAAAAAAAAGGTGACCTTAGGTATATTAAGAATTTGTAGTAGAATCGTGTGGAGATTTTGATACTTTCCACAGTCCCAGGTTCCAGAGGAATTTCCTTCCACGTTTCGTTCGTACTTTGTTAGTGGGATGAGCTCACTCCCTAGGTTTTCCTAGAGAGCAACAGTACGGGGTTCTTCAAAAGGGGTGTAAATAGGTTTTCAAAGGGTTGGTTACCCTCGAGTGAATAAATTATTAAATTATTAACTAATTTCATTATAATTCTTGTGCACATCTCATTTGACTATTTTCTTTGCATCTCTGTACCTTTAGGTGTTACTTTCTTTGAATTTCTTTTTCTATTTCTGTCCCAGTTAATAACTTCATATTTAACCTACATTAATATCTTGTTTTTAATATATTAATACTACAATTTCTGAATATTTGTAACTTTGTAAAAAAAAAGTCTTAGTGTATTTGTGCTTTTAGGCTACTGGAACATACTATTTAAACATGCTGACCCGAAGAGCTGCATCTCTCAACACTGAAGCAAAGTTAAAAGAAACCTTGCTAGAATTGAAAAAGGTAAAGGAGTCTTATGACCAATTATTGCAGGAGAGAGATGATAGTGAAGTAGAAATAAGTCTAATCATAGGAAAAAACACTGAACTCAAAAGTGAGTTAGGGCTAGTTCATGCTCAATACCAAGATGTACTTGATGAAAGGGATCAATTAAAACAAGTATTAGATAACCTTGTTCAATGCAACAACACCTATGAGAAGGCCTTGGATAGAATCGCTGAACTTGAATGTGAGCTTAGAGATGCTAATCGACAAATTTCCTATTACGAAAAGCTGAAACAAAAACAGGAAATGAACCACACACATAGTTTATTTGAAGAACTCGTTCAAACTCCTGATGGTAAAAACCTTGCATGCCACTCACAGATAGATCAAAATAAATATGCACTTAATGGACCTTCCAGTAAGAAAAAATTGAAGAAATATATAAAAATTGGCAAGTTCATTAAAAAAACTGAACAGCTGATAAAGAAACAAAAATATTTTAAAATTAATTTAAAACTCAGAAAGGAGCGTGCTGACTTATTAGATACTATAGATATTTTTGATAGTAAATTAAAACAGAGCAGAGACATGTATAACAGGGATACAAAATGTCTCAATAAAATGATTGAAGATCTCAACATAACTATTGACGCTTTAACTTGCAAGTATGTCAGTTTTCAAAATTCCATTGAGGAGAATAGCCACTCAGTAACTGACTTAGTTCCAACTGTCCATTATAATACATGCCAAGTAGACTCTTTATTTAAAGACATAACCAATAACTCCAGTAGTAATCAGTCATTAGTTGTGTCATCACCTCAAGTTGATGAACCAGTATTGTTGGACAATGTGACCCATTATGCATCCTCTGCTCAGGTTAGACTGTCTTCTCCATTGAAAGAAAGATATGTATTATTTAGTGATGAAATAGGGAAGAATATAGGATATATATTAAGTAACCAGTTAGGTGAACCTGTTATAAACAATTGTATGCCGGGTTCTAACTTTCATAATATTGTCAGCAAAATCTCAGCTTATGAGTTCAATTGTAATGACAGTTTAATTATATTATTAGGAAACGTGAGTGGTGTGACCAAGAATTCACTTAAGCACCTCTACACTGTTTTAAGTGATTTAAAAATTAATAGGGTTATTATGTTCTCATTTCCCTATTGTCAAAGTTTAGGCAAAAAGAAAAATAATTTTATATTTAAATTGAATTGCATGTTGGATACCATGACTCAATACATGGAAAATATTCATATTATTGACATTAACCAATTATCAGATATAACAAATAATTTCTTTTTAATTAAGGATAGAATAAGTCTGACTACATTTTACAAAAAACGATTAGCAATGGTGCTAAAATATTACTTTTTAACTTCAGCCAAGAACTTGGCTGCTAATTTAAAAATGACAATGCTTTTATTGAGCAACATATAGAATATAATTTCTTGGAATCTGTTCCAAAGAATTTAAATTAAATAATAAGACAACAGAGATTATCTCTGGCTCTTTAAAGACAATAGAAAAGCCTCATTATCTACGAATTGTACATCAAAATATCCAAGGCTTTTCTGGCAAAGATTTAGAAATTAATTTGTTGTTAACATGTGAAAAAGTTGATATATTGTGTGTTACCGAACATTGGCTTAAGAACTATGAATTAATCACCTTTGATAATAATTATAGTATTGTAAGCTCATATATTAGACAATCTGCAATAAGAGGGGGGTCCTTAATTATATTAAACAATGTATTGCATTATAAAGAACGCAAAGATGTTGTATCACTTTCCATTGAAAGAGTTATTGAAATATCTTGTGTGGAGCTTAACAATCTTATTATAGTGTGTATCTATAGGCCCCCATCTGGAAGCTATATAGAGTTTGAATCCACCATGGAGGATGTTTTGCAATTAGTGTGCAGGAAAAATAAGAATGTAATTGTATGTGGAGATTTTAACATTAATATTCTAGATATATCACCTCTGTCCCAAAGGTTTATTAATTTATATAAATCATTTGATCTGCATCACGTATTTAACGAGCCAACTAGAATAACACCCACATCAGCTACCTGCTTAGATAATATTTTTTGTAACTGTAAAGTAATTGAATCTGTTGTAATAAACTACATTAACTCTGATCATAGTGGACAACTAGCCTGTATTGAGCACCATCATGTTAGCCCTAAAACGGAATTGATTTGTAGACCTATATCCCAGGGAAGGTTATGTAAATTTAAAAAAAAATAACATCTCAAATTACATCTTTGCCTACTGTTGGTGGAGATGCTAATAATTTATATAATAATTTATTTAATTTAGTAAGAATGGAAAGCAACAATATGTTCCCACAAAAGGTTGTAAAATTAAACAACAAAAAGAAATTTAGTGACTGGGCTACTCCAGGCATATATAAAAGCAGGAGAACACTTTTTGAATTATATGCTTTAAAAACTACTTCTGTCGACCCTGCCTTTTTAGATTATGTAAAAAAATACTCAAAGACTTTTAAAAATGTTTGTTTATGTGCTAAATCTTTATACATATCAAATAAAATAAATATGTCAAAGAACAAAGTTAAGACTACATGGACTATAATAAATCAGGAAACGGGAAAAAGTAGAAGCTCTGGGAACTCTTTCTCTTTAGAAATTAATAATAAGACTATCAAGTCGGACGATGCAGTTGCGAATGCATTTGTTGATTATTTTTCTCAAATTCCTGCTATAACTACCAGTAATCTTAACTCATCTCCTAGTTTAGCCGTCACCCTCCTGGAGTCAAGTGTGAATAGGTGCAGTGAATCATTCAAATTTAGCCATATTGATGCTTCTTCAATTAAGAAAACATTCCGTTTACTTAACAAGAAGAAAACTGAAGATCTCTGGGGTATATCAACTCACATAATTCAATCTGTCATCGATGAATTAGCCCCATTGTTAGCACAAATTTTTAATTCTTGTATTGATGAGGGTATCTTTCCTGATCTAATGAAATATAGTAAATTAATACCACTTTTCAAATCGGGTAACAAAAAAGATCCCTCAAATTTTAGACCTATATCCATATTACCTACTTTCAGCAAAATCTTCGAGAAAGTTATTTACAATCAACTAATAGGTCACTTGAGAGCAAACAGATTCATGCATGAAAGCCAATTCGGCTTTACCAAAGGTAGATCCACTACCGATGCCGGAACTGCACTTATGAAACATATTTTTGACGCATGGGAGGGCAAGCGGGATGTAATTGGAGTGTTTTGCGACCTTTCCAAAGCGTTTGACTGTGTGAGTCATGAAACGCTTTTAAGTAAACTTAGACATTATGGTGTCTCGGATGGAGCTGTTAGCCTTTTAAAATCTTATTTATCAGACAGATTGCAGAAAGTCGTTATTAATAGATCAGAATCTGCTAGCTCGCCTATAACTATGGGGGTTCCCCAGGGATCAATATTGGGTCCTCTACTGTTTCTAATATATATAAATGACCTTCCTTACTACATTACAGAATCGTGTGAGACAGTATTGTTTGCAGATGATACTTCTTTACTATTCAAAGTTGATAGACAAAAGGAATGTTATGACGATGTAAATAGTGCTCTCTCGAGAGTTCTGTATTGGTTCACAACTAATAATTTGTCTTTAAATTCTAAGAAAACAAAATGTATCAAATTCTCTTTGCCCAATGTAAGGCAGGTTGATACTAGTTTAAATATGAATGGTGATGTCATTGACTTGGTAAATAATACTAAATTCTTAGGCATTACGTTAGATTCACGACTACAGTGGGATCCACATATTGAAACTTTGGCAATCAAACTTAGTTCAGCGGCGTACGCAGTAAAAAAGATTAGACTTTTAACTAATGTTGAAACGGCAAGAATTGTTTATTTCAGCTACTTTCATAGTGTTATGTCCTATGGACTGCTGCTATGGGGATCAGCGGCTAACATTGAAAGTATTTTCCTTTTACAAAAAAGAGCGATTCGTGCTATTTACTGTTTACGGGCTAGAGAATCCCTAAAAGAATTGTTCAAAGAAATTAATATTTTAACTTTAGCTAGTCAATATATATATGATAATTTAGTTTTTGTATATAGAAACTATAATAAATTCAATAAAAACAGTGATCTACATAATGTGAATACTAGAAACAAAAATAAACTTGCCGTTCCAATGTTCAGACTCCATAAAACTAGCTGTTCGTTCTTGGGGAAATGTATATCTATGTTTAACAAGCTTCCGCAAAGTGTCATTGATTTACCTTTATATAAATTTAAAATCCATATCAAAAATACACTCATGAGTAAAGGTTATTATAAAGTAAGTGACTATCTAAATGATCACAGTATTTGGGAATAGGGACACTATTCATAGAGCCATGTTTGGTAACATTATTTATAATATTGTATTATTTTATATGTGTATGTAAACATACATACGACTGTAATCGTATTAGGTATGATTGTATCTTATACTATATTGTATTTTTATATTATATTATTATAATTATTAACATTGAAAAGAGGAGATAAAAAATAGACCTTCAGAGTTTCTTGCCTGTTCTTCTCGAGAAGGCTCTCCCAATTTCCGAACAGGTGTCGAGTCAATATATTTTTTCTTTTTTTTTTTTCCTTATTCGTACGTACGGACAAGGTTTTTGTTTTTTTTTTTTTATTATTATTTAAGCTTTTTTTTTTGTTTTGTTTGTTGACGTCAATAAGTGCCTGTAAAGGTCTATGTTGAATAAATATTATTTTGATTTGATTTTTGATTGATTTGAGTGACACCCCTGGTGTTGAAAGAATCCATAGGCTACGATAACCGTTTACGTTACTATAACAGTGGCATAAAAAATTGTGTGCATTCATGTCGTTATTTCTATTAAGTTAAACGTGTGATTTTATAAATACTAAATCAAGAATTCTAAAATCAGATGGACGATAAATTTAGTAATTACTAAACAATAGTTTTTTAATTTCTATCAAGTTGTGTTTTTTCGGCATACTTTATGCTATATTCGTCTGTTGCGGCTCTTTCGTCTTACTTATTTCTGCTGCTAAGCAGCAGTGTTTGCACTGCCGTGTTCCGCTGTGAAGAGTAAGACAGGCAGTGAAATTATTAAATGAAATATTTGACGCTCGTACGGCGAAGGAAACATCGTTAGGCAATCCCAACTAATATTATAAATGCGAAAGTGTGTTTGTTTGTTTGTTTGTTTATTTGTTTGTTTGTTTGTTTGTTTGTTACCTCTTCACGCTTAAACTACTGGACCGATTTCAAAAATTCTTTCACCTTTGGAAAGCTACATTCTCCCCGAGTAACATAGGCTACTTTTTATCCCGGAAAAATCGACAGATCCCACGGGATGCGCAATAAAGGCTTCGCTCAAAAACTACTGCACAGATTTTTATGCGGTTTTCATCAATAGATAGAGTGATTCTTGAGGAGTTTTGCGGCATTTTTTATCTCGGAAAAACGGATAGTCCCACGGGAAGCGCGATAAAATCTTCGCACCATAAACCGACTTCCGCGTATATGTAGCCGTGGGCAAAAGCTATGACCCTTAACCCTCTATACACCCAATCCCGAAATCCACGCGGGCGAAGCCGCGGGCAGAAAGCTAGTCTGGCATAAAGTAAACTGAAAAGAAATTCAAAAACATCTATAGTCCACCAACCCGCATTAAGCCAGCGTGGTTGACTAAATCGAAATCGACCTAACATTGTTAAAGTGAGTTTGTGCGCTTCGGCGGTGACGTATATAGGATGTCCTGTCATCATTACAGACCATATACATTACAAAGGATATTGGTTACGTTTGCTGATTCCGCGCAGTTGATGATGACTTGTCCAACAAGCAGACAAGGTGAGACACCGAGCGGGCAACAGATCCTGAAGATGTCTCGCTGAGAGACGAAACACGTGTCGACCTTGTCTGCTTGTTGGACAAGTCATCATCAACTGCGCGGATTCAGCAAACGTAACCAATATCCTTTGTAATACAATGGACTTCCGCAAAATAACACCTGCTACAATAGAGACCATATACAGTTCCCTAATTTTACATGTTATGTCAAAAGTTGGGAACGATCACTGTGTTTTATGGAGGTCATAAATTTCAAAGTACATATTCGTACATAAATGATAATAGATTTTTCACAACCAAGATAAAGACCTTGACTAAAACAAATCAATTATGAATTATAAAAATCTCTGAAGCTTGTCATTTGTACCACCCCCTTAAAGACGTCTCTTCATTTTACACCAAAAATAAAATCTTTATCCGGGCATTAGGGCGGCGGGCCGGGGCGCCATAATTTATCTCACTAATGGTTTTAAAGCTGACATCTGCCCTTTGAAGGAGTCGTGGACGAGCAGCAGCTGAGTTTATTTATCGCTGAGTACACATATAAACAATATTTGTGGGACACAGGAAAAAACGTACGTGTTATATTTTTATGTAAATATTAATGTCGAAGTATATACAGTATATAGGTAGTAATCCTAATAACCTTGTATTGTTCGTTCTTCTCTAATTACTTAACTGTGACTAAGAAAATATTCGCAGGTCAGATATGATTTATATAAAGTATACTTAGTATTAAAAACATTACTAAAATAACATTTCCAGAAAAAATATTGCGCATTATCAGTATATATATACTGAAATAAATATCTAGGTTTAAATAATAAAAAAAAACAAAATAATATATGTTGTTAAACTTAAAAATTGGTAAATTTTCACGTTTACTGCAGTTGTACGTACGCCTAGCAACAAAATGGCGCCGCTGAACAAAATGGCGGCGTCATCGCTTGAAATGCTTATTCAAGTTTGTTTGCGTATAGGCGCATATTTATGATAAATTTACTAAGCATTGCGATTGATCACACTCAGCCAAGTGAACGTGAGTTGATAAGAATATTTTTTTTTATTGTACTATACAATATTTTAGAGAAATACATATTAACATACAGAAATACATATAATTATTTAGTTTAGTGAAAAGTGAGCGAATCTGGAATTGTTTTCTGTAATAATTATAATAATAATTGGTGTTTAGGGTAGTGACTATACTATGCCCGCTGTTGGGGCATTTATGTAACAAATAAATATCAAACAAATATCCCGACCTCCCCCCCCCCCCATAACAGTCTCCCTTAAGTCAGTTCGTGGCGAGATGTCAGTGAGTTGCGACACTGACGGTTTTGATATGCATCAGGGGGGCGTGTGCTATCCTCTATCTTGCATTAGTCAGCCGGCCAGAGAAGAGTTGCAAGAGCAAATGCTCGAAGGGTGGAAGTGTAATAATATCAATGACAGCGGCGTCTCGATCGCTGCCGCACTCACAACTCTCTACAACCTTAGCTGTTGCAACATTGGTCATGTTGCCCCCTTCACATCATTACTGGCTTTCCTTTTCTGGGAGCATTTAGTGAGTTCTGAGTTACCACATACTGTATCAAAATTAGGAGACGATGACAGGTGACCCGAATCTCTTCCATAACCCGGTTCTCATCACTAAGATTCCTGTGCATCTAACTGGGTATAGTATTTAGCTGACTTTCTCATTGTGCAAATAGAGATTTTGTCAAATTCACATTAATAGTCTCTACTCGTTGTATCTATATTCCCGTAGACGATTTATAAAAGAGGCTCTCCCTTGATGTATCAATTGATGCATCTCCGTATCTTTAACCATGTATGGTTGTTAAGAAAAGTAAAGAGAATGAGAGAAAAGAATGATGGCATGAGCACTCACCGTACCGACGTTTTCTTTATTCTTCTTGGGGGCCCCTCACGCACCTCCTGGGCTTTCACTGGTTCCAGCAGACGTTGGAAACTATGTTTATACTGGTTTGTGACTTTTAGAGACGATTTTGCTTTAATTAAAATTTATTTAATATATCTTGGCGAGAGCGCGCGCGCCGTATTGCGGTGTCAAATCGAAGTGAATCTTTCCTTCCGTCATCCAAAGATGGCAGCACAGGTGCGAATATTTATAAAGACAGTTTGTTGCCAATGCGATCAACAAGATATGAATAATGAATATATATGTACTATGAGTTTGTGCTTGTTTTTAAGTTAAAACTAATTTAAAACTAAAAGAAATACGGAACAATGGTTAAAGGTTATTCGGAGACAGAAAGCAGTAATTCTCGACTTGACATTGTTCGGAGATTCCTCTTTCTGTAGCCCTGACCAACGGTAACTTAGACCCGACTCTGCTTCAAAGTCGCTTCCGGCACTCTAGGCTTAAGTTTGTTAAATTCTTTTATTTTATATATATTGTAAAGTCCTTAAAATATAAAAATAGACAATTACACAACCCAACTCAATATAAAACGTTTTACGCCAGTGTCTATGGAAATCAAATTACCCTTTCTCTCTATCAAAACCTCGTTCGAATGCATCGTGAATGTGTTATTAAGTGCATATACGAGTAGTAATATAATCCAGTTGGCACATAAGCGGCACTACTCGAAAACTTGTTTTAGCAAAAACATAGCTTATTACCCGACTTAGCATCTTAAGAAAGCCATGTTGCAGCTTTTTATAAAACACATAATAGTGTGGAGGATAATGGGACCGTGCGGTCGTAACGAAGTTCTAACGCCGCTGCCGCTGGCTTCATTATGCATTTAGCGTAAACTAACAAAATTTAAAAACATTATCTTTAGCTCGCTACTGTCCGCGATACGTAGTTAACTCAGAATTTTTCTGTCTGAAATCTCTATGCATCAGCATAATCTATAGTTAATCTTATATATAAAAATGAATCGCAAAATGTGTTGGTAAGCGCATAACTCAACAACGCCTGGCCCAATTTGGAAAATTCTTCTTTTAAAATGGTCGTTGAAGTTCAAGGATGGTTTTATGGGTTTTAAAAATTCGAATAATTATCGGAAAAACCCTAAAAACAACCTTTTTTCCCATACAATCGTTTTCTAACTAAAACGTACAGTCAATTTGAGCTTTATTGTTATTGTATTGAAGTTCTTATTGTAAGCACTCACTGTTGTCTAAGCAATGCATTGCATGCATTTTTTTTTTGCTCTGGCAACACTGAGCTGTGTAGATATCTCTGCACAGCTGTTACAAAAAAATTAGTTATTTTATTACATTTTGTTGTGAAAAGTGTAAAATTATTGTATCTTGAAACTTGTTTTATGTGAGAATTGAGATATACTACTACTTATAAGTATATCCGAAGTGTTACATTTATTTTTAAATACACGGCGACTAACGACGTAAGCCGGGCTGTCAAAAATTTAAAATCAACGAAGATATTATTCAATTTTAAGCCCTACTCGAGCGAATGGAGACATCGAAATTGTTTTAATATATGTATAAATATAGTATTCAAGACTTGGGGTATTGAGGCAGTTTCTAGTAAATCATTGAATGTTCGTGATTTATTAACGGATTACCCACCATAAAAACCGGGGAAGTATTGTATTCAGATTTATTTTAATAAATTGATTCAAAGCTGCAGTTATTCTAAAACAGCACTTGTATCTGTTAGCACAATTTGCCATTGTTTCCACTTGCCAAAGTTGTAACTTTTTTAAAAGTAGCCTAAAACATTTATTATCATTTATTATATATTTACTACACATAATAAGCACTTTTAAAAGTTTGAACAAATCTCATGTAAAGTGAGACACATCCAGTATCACACTCGGCTGAGTTGTGTTTCTCTTAACTTGACGTAAAGTGGAAGTTAAGTTGAGACTCATCAACACATATAGCCTCAGACATTACTTACAGCACACTGAACAGTATATGTGCCCAAAATCTTATTTGTACGGACAATACTATACACTAAGTTTATTAATATTTAGTATACAATATTTAAATTTAAATTTAAGATTACCTTAAACTTCTTTTCATTACTATTAAAAAAAGAAATAGGTGATTTGGCTTAATTGTGGGTGTAGGATACAGTGGCAGGTTTGTTTCCTTTGATGTGAGCATAATTATTTTAAATCTACAAACCTATTTCTTTTGTTTATTTTTAATTACCTGACATTTTATTTGTTAGGTAGGTATATCTCTTTAGTTCTTTGTTAGCCCCAATATTTTCTTTTCTCTTATATTAATATTTAATAATTATTATTTTCACTATATATATCACTGTTTTTGTATTTATTTTTTCCCTTTTATTTCTCTCTATATTTTGTTCTAACGTTTAGTTTATACTGTCACTCAAAGGCTTCTTTACCTTTTAGATTCTGACTTTTGACAATAATTTATCATGGCAAGCTCACGATATAGTGTTATGACCCGCAAAGCAACAACCAAGGATCTGGAGCTTAAATTAAAGCAAGCGATCGAGGACCTCAAGGCTTCTAAGGAACTAAATGATGTCTTACTACAAGAGCGTGAGGACAGTGAAAGTGAGATCTTAAAAGTCGTTGCAAGGAACACTGAACTTAAGAACAACCTTGCTGACCTCCACCTGAAATATATGGACATGGTAGAAAAGTGTCAACAGATGGAAACTTTTATTATTTCTTTCAAGCAGTGTAGTGATGATCATGAACAAGCATTGAATCGCATAAATGACCTAGAAATTAGTCTTTCAATTGCTCAGAATTCAGTGTCTAAATTAGAGTCTGACAATAAAAACTTAATAGAAGACAGACACTCTCAAAGCTTGTTCAGTGAGCTACAGCACTGTGAAAACTCTGTTTTACATTGTGACAATACTTGTATGAATGGCTGCAATAAGGTAACAAAATTCAATAGTTCAAAAAAATTAAAAAAGTATATTAAAATTAATAAGTACATCAGAAAAAAACTAAAAATCTAATTAAAAGGCAAAATCAGTACACTAAATACTGTAACTTTAGAAAAGAACGTAGGCAGTTATTAACTCAAATGAAAGAAATGGAAAATCAGTCCTCTTCCAATAGCAATACATATTCCAAAGACATTAATAAATTAGAAGAAAAAATTGATAACCTGGAACTTTCAATTAGGATTAGGAAATGTATAACAGTTTAAGTAGCTATTCCCAAAAACAGCTTAATTACCAAATAACGGCTGCCAATGACATGATTGATATGTGTAACTATAATTCTGATAGATTTGAATCTTTAGGAAAAAAACAATTGTGCAAGTGCTTGGGTATCCAAAGTCAAAAACAACAGCAGGTCGATACTCAATTTGTTACACAGGTATCGACACAGTCACATACTGCTCCTGAGTCTGATATAATAGGATTACAATCATTAGTACAAAATGAGTCTAATCAACAATACAGAGCTTCTCAGTCAATACCTTCAGAAGTAGTACAATCACATTATTCAAAAAATACAATTTTATTCAGTGATGAAATTGGCAAAAACATGGGTCAAATTTTATGTAATATGGGTAATTCTGTAGTCAATAATTGTATGCCAGGTGCCTCTTTCATAGAAATATTGCAAAAAGCAACACTACAAAATTACTTACCTGATACAACATTAATATTTCTCATAGGAAATAGAGGTGATTTGAATAAAAGGACCCTATTAAAGTTATTAGATAATCTAAATTGTAACATTAACATACACAATATTGTATTGTTCTCATTGCCTTATTGCAGCAACTTGTCACAGGTTGAAAATAGTTATAGGTATAAATTAAATTTCACATTAAATACTGTATGCAACAGTAATAAAAAATTGCATATGATTGACACTAACAGACTAGTTAGTAATTTTTATTTGACTAAAAATAAATATTATATTTGTAATTATTTTAAGCGACAAATAGCAGTATCGCTATCTTATTTTTTTTCAGTAACAGCCAAGAACTTGGCTACAATAACTGCTCCTATTGAGCAATGTGCTTTTATAGATTTGACTGTCAGTAATTCTTGTACTGACAATATTATTGATATTTCTTTAAATTAATTTCTAAGACAAAAGAGAATTCCTCTCGCTTAGAAAACATTAGTAATACTGAAATAAATTTAAAGAGTCCACTTAGTACTAATCTACATAGTAAAAATGTAATTAAAGTAATGCATCAAAACATTCAAGGAATGTTAGGAAAGGACTTAGAAATTGAATTATTTATAAATTGTAATAATATAGATATATTTTGTGTAACAGAGCATTGGCTTAAAAATTATCAGATCATGCTTAATTTTAACAATCATCTAATAGCTAGTTCTTTTTGTCGTGAAAATGCAATACGTGGTGGCTCCTTAATTTTATTGAAAAAGAAAATTAAATTTAAAGAACGCAGAGATGTTGTGAATCTCTCAGTTGAACGAACGATTGAGATTGCTTGTGTGGAACTGGAGCATCTTGTTGTATTAAGCATTTATAGGCCCCCTTCAGCATTATATGATTGCTTTGAGGCTACCATGGATGAAGTTTTAAGGAAGATTTGTAAATTGGGCAAGAGTTTGATTATATGTGGTGATTTTAATATTAATTTATTGGAAAATTCTAGTTTATGTACTAAAATTATTAGCTTATTTCAATCATACAATCTCAAAAATATTTTTCTTGAGCCAACCAGAATAACTGCTAACTCTGCCACATGTATTGACAATATTTATACAGATCTTATTCTAAAATCTAAACAAGTTATCAATCAATTAGATTCTGACCACTGTGGACTAATAATCGCTGTCCCACATCAGTGTAAACAACATGAGGCAAAGAGAGACATCACTGTTATACCTAAAACTATAAATAGATTAGAACATTTTAAAAGTAACCTTTTTGATAAAATACCTTACTTAAAATACACAAATAATCCAAATAAATTTTACAATGATTTTTTTAATCTATTTTGCAAAGAATTCAATAATATCTTTGTGCCAAAAAGGATTTCAATTAATGATGTTGTTACTTTTAGTGAGTGGGCCACACCCGAATATATAAAAGTAGAAAAAGACTTTTTGAACTTTATAATGAACGTAACTATAACACGAGTGTAGAATTTTATGAATATGTAAAAAAATACTCTAAATTGTTTAAAATGGTTTGTCGCCAAGCAAAGTCAAGTTTTTTAAGTTCGAAAATTAAAAACAGTGCTGATAAAATTAAAATGACCTGGAGCATTATTAACGCTGAAACTGGACGAGTTAAACTTCGTGACAGTAACAGTACAAGTTTAAATATAGAACTAAAAGAATAACTTCAGATAGTGAGGTAGCTAAAGAGTTTGAAACCTTTTTTACCAATATTCCTATTTTATCAACAAATTTTTTTAAACTCTTCCCCAACTGTAGCAGAATCCATCCTAAAAGAAAATGTTAAGGATAGTCAGACTCTTTTTAAATTTCGACAAATTGAATCGGTTAATATAATTAAGACTTTTAAAACATTAAATAAAAAGAAAACCGCGGACCTTTGGGGAAACTCCGTAGTTGTCACAGAATCAGTAATTGAAATAATAGCTCCAATTCTAGCTTGTATATTTAATGATTCTATTGAAGGTGGTGTTTTTCCTGATTTAATGAAACATAGCAAGATAACTCCTTTGTTTAAGTCTGGTAGCTCATTTGATCCCACAAACTTTAGACCTATTTCAGTGCTACCAACGTTTAGTAAAATTTTTGAGAAAATAATGTTAGACCAAATGCAAAGCTATTTTCGTATTAATAATCTTCTGCATAATAATCAGTTCGGTTTTAGTAGGGGTCGCTCAACAACTGATGCAGGTGTAGAGCTTTTAAATAAGATATTTGACGCCTGGGAGGATTCACACGATGCTTTGGGTGTCTTTTGCGACTTATCCAAAGCATTTGATTGTGTTCTCCATGAAACTCTGATTAAGAAATTACGTTATTATGGTTTCAAAGGCTCTTCTCTGAACCTTCTTATTTCATATTTGAGTGACAGGATTCAGAGAGTCGATATTAATGGTACGAGATCTCAGGGATCTTTGCTTAAGATGGGCGTCCCACAGGGCTCAATTCTTGGTCCCTTTTTATTTTTAATATATATAAATGACCTTCCCTTTTATGTTAATAATAAACACGAAATTGTACTCTTTGCAGATGATACATCACTTATATTCAAAATTAAACGGAGACAAAATATTAATGACACTGTGAACGATGCAATCTCTAAAGTAGTCCACTGGTTTAACGTTAATAACTTGCTTCTAAATGAAAGTAAAACTAAATGTATCAAATTTGTATTGCCAAATGTAAAACAGGTGAAAACCGAAGTAATTAAAGGATAGAAATGTGGACCTCGTGGACACCACAGTATTTTTAGGAATTACTCTCGATTCCAAACTTCAGTGGGGCCCACATATTGATAAACTATCAAAACGGCTCAGCACTGCAGCATTTGCAGTTTTGAGAATACGCCAATTAACTGACGTAGAAACAGCTAGATTGGTGTACTTTAGTTACTTTCATAGTGTAATGTCGTATGGTATTTTGCTGTGGGGAAATGCTGCCGACATTCAAACTATATTTGTGCTGCAGAAGAGGGCCATTCGAGCAATTTATAATCTAAAAATGCAAGACTCTTTAAGAGATAAATTTAAAGACACTGGTATAATGACAGTTGTGTCTCAATATATTTATGAAAATCTAATATATACCCATAAAAACATTCATTTATTTAGTAAAAACAGTGATGTCCATAGCTTCAATACTAGAAATAAGAATAAATTACATTTGCCTCACACTAGACTCCATAAAATTAATAATTCATTCAGAGGTAACTGTGTGCGTTTTTACAACAAAGTTCCAAGCAATATTGTACAATTAAGCCTAAATAAATTTAAAATCATTGTTAAAAGTGTACTTATTAGCAAAGCCTATTATACGGTTACTGATTATATAAAAGACATGAATGCTTGGACTTAATGTTTCTTAGTTCCACCAGGCATTGCCATGAACCTTTGTAATTATACTTGTACCTATAAGTTGACTTTTGTATGACTTGGTAACGATATATATTTTTGTAAATGTCGTTGCTTCTGTAAAAGTTATAGAGTTTCTTGCGCCCGTTCTTCTCTATAACTAAAAGAAGTCCGAATGGGTAGTAGGGAAAAAAAAATTTGGACTATTCAAAAGAGCATATCTAATTGCCTACTTGAAATAAATATTTTGACTTTGACTTTGACTTTGATGTAAGGTTGTGTTCCTACATCAAAGAAGTCAAATTTGCGCTTTAATAAACGCTATATAAAGTAATGAAACTCATTCATATCTATCAAAACATATGCAACAAAATACATTTTTGTAAAGATTTAATGTCAGTATCCAAAACTTGAATAGTCACAAAATCAATAGTTCATTTGGATTATTTTTTATTCACAACGCCCTGCCAACCAGGGTGACAGTTCCTGTACAGATTTTTTTTGCCCTGACTATGAAATAAGTAAGGAAGCAAAAAAAAAACTGCCAACTTTACAAATCTTTTTGACAGGACGAAAGTTTTGTGTTGTGTAAATACGAGAAAATAAATATTTTTTAAATTACACTTACATCAATTACCCTAACCCAAAGTAAGCTCTGTAAGCTTGTGTTATGGCATCTAAAGTAAAGGATAGACATACATATATTATACCTATATAAATAAATTTGGTAGAAATGTGTTAACAACCATGACTAAGGTACAAATGCTCGCATTCATCACGCAAACATCTGCCCCCACCGGGACTCGAACCCGGGACCTCACAGATGGCGACACCTTGAAACCGGTATACGGACTTCTCACTCGACTAGGGAGGTCGACAAAATAATACAATACAATACGTTAAAGTAGTCTTTTTGACATTGTAACGCTATTTAGAAGCGTAATATTTAACCAACGAACAAACCCGCAGAATTTGACGTGTATGTGAATAACAACGTAATGATTCATCTAATCCCCGTAGACGAACAGAAAACCCGCGTTCAGCGCGAAAACACAATGCACCTGAATGGCGGCCATTTTTTTCTCAAATGAATTTTAGTGGGCAAAGGGAGTGAAAATAAAATTGGTGGACCGTCGTCGGGCCGTTATAAATGGAGGTAATTAGAGTGCTCACACGTTCGTAAGGACTGCGGCGTATCGGGAGCGAGAGCCTCACAATTACAAAAAATAAAAATGGCGACACGCTTGGTGCTACTATCGAGTGATCTGTTTCTACGCAACGTGTTGAAGTTTCAATTCTCGCACACGACAGATATTTTGTTCGCCCTACAAAAATTTGTTCCGGTCTAGGCAGTGGCGGCTGTACCTTAAGTGCGCTCGTGCGCTGAACCACCAATTCAAAAGATTTAAAAATTACAAAATATTAAGTACATACTTCATCTTTATTTTTATATTACCATTTTAATATTTTTTTTTAAATATACAAAAACGTATAAAAAATTAAATCTCCAATTATGGTGAAACAGTTTGAGCGCTTTACTAAACTATTAAGACTTATTTTCCTGTAAAGGCAAATTCTCGTGCGCGCTTCGGCGATTGTATGAGGACTGCTAATATAATTTGTAGGAGAGACGAGTTAATACGCCTGACGCGTGAAACAAAAGATAGTTCATAGAAATGTACCAAGTAATAAGTCGGTTGTCGAGCGCCGCACGTGCGAACCGAAGATTTCCGAAAGCACCCGATGTTTGACGAATTTTCTGGCCGGCAATGGCACGAGGCGATACAAACAATACCCGATTTTAAAAAAAGGTGATTGAACATTCCGCGTCAGAAAAATGTCGTCGCATTGATTTAATTTATAAAAAATAAACATATATTATGTCAATTTTTGTTTTGTTGCATTTTATAAGTTTAATATTTTAGTAAAGTGCACCACCAGTTCGATAACCCACCAGCCGCCACTGGGTCTAGGTATTTGTACATATGAGAAGTAGTATATTTGCGACTGCACCTACGACGCAGGGTAAAAACCCTAGTGTCGGATGACGTTTTAGAAAAAGAGCAATAAAAGTCAGTGGCGCCATCTCTCGATACGAACGTATTATTTTCAATAACTGCAACTGTTGACAGAATGCGGGCATGCTTTTGGCCGTCATCGAAACAATTGCAGCTAGGAAAAATTTTCATATCTTCTACTAGGTGGAAAAACTTGAATAATAATGAAAATAACAAGAGGAGATAGAAAGTAGACCTTCAGAGTTTCCGGCCTGTCAATTCTTTTCATTTCCTTCTTCGTATTCAGGTACAACGGTTTTGTTCTTGAACGGTTTACGTACATTGCATAACCGACCGAACCGTTATGCGTCTAGTCAGCATTTCATGCACACAGGCAACATTGTATGGTACACGCGTTGTCTTTAGTACACAACAGATACACCAGAAGCACGATTCCTACTAAAACTATAAATACTATTATTTCACGAGTGTTCATTAACACCATTATATATCTAGTTTAATACCATTTATAATAAACTAGCTTTCTGCCCGCGGCTTCGCCCGCGTGGATTTCGGGATTGGGTCTATAGAGGGTTAAGGGTTTTGCCCACGGCTACATATGCGTAGAAGACGGTTTATGGCGCGAAGGTTTTATCGCGCTTCGTGGGACTATCCGTTTTTCCGAGATAAAAAATAGCCTATTATTAAATCCGGACTTTTATCTTTACGTCTGCAAATTTTCAAAGCAATCGGTTCAATAATTATGGCATGAACAAACAAACAAACAAACAAACAAACTCACTTTCCGATTTATAATATTAGTAAGGATAAATAAGTGGATAATTTTATCAGTGCATTTTAATAAATCTATCTTTCTATAACTGTATGGACAATAACCATACAGTTCTCTTAAGTTTATATTTGTTTTAATGCAAAAGTTGGCAGTACAAGTCTATGTTGAGTGAAGACAATCTTGAGTTCTGTTTTCTATATATAACTTAAAGTCGAACACGTCCCTTTCATAGCTCTGTATGCCGCTACCTTTATTACACTTATTTCTGTCCGTGTACGTTATAACAGCGGGTCTAGCAGGACTTTTTGCGAATATTATCCTTTTAGACGCGTTTTTTATAAGCGCCGGAAAAACACGGCCAACTCACGAGCTTTTAAAATTACATCCCCGCGTATTACTGGCGCATTGTTAGGGCGTGCTGAGGGCGCCGTGCGGATTTTGATGTTTTCTGTGTTTCCTATGTCGCTTATATTATTAATGACGATAGCTGTCCCCCGTAAATTTACCTGTGTATGCGGCGATCGAGTTGGGGTTTTAAATAAAATTATTCGTTTGTTTTTTGAACGCATATCTGAATAATCACCGTTTTCACCCATATACTTTCGGAGTGTTAAGCGCGTGTTTATCCTTGTGTGAAATGGAATGACGAACTTTTGAAATTAGCCAATCTAATTAATTTCTTTACATTAGTGATATGGGAAAAATATACAAACATCTTATTTGTATAGAAAAGTTTTTTATTTGCTTTAATACAATTAGTTCAAATCCGATATTTGCTGCAATTTTTGCAGTGTACTAATTGAAAGCACAAATCTTCCTAAAACTTTTATTTTTTTTATTTTTATTTATTAAGAAAACCAACAGCGCATTTCACAAATTTCTTATATCTAATTCTTATCACTATCCGTACAGCTAATGACAGGTTTCCCTTACTAAAACAACTAGTGTAGAACGTGTAACTATATCAATATTATAATAAATAAATAAAATAATAATTACACAACATTATACACATACTTAAATATGAAGTAAATACACATACCTATCCATAAATATGAAAATAATTACTAAAAATGAATAATTGTATACCTTAAATAAACAACATAATAAATATTATAAAAGTTATATCCTGAACTATTACGAGTATACCCTTCTTTTTTAATTATTTATTTTATCTTATTTTTGTTTTTGTTTTAATAGACTAGTCATGCCATCAAACATATTGTTTTATTTTTGTATCCTTTTACTAAGAATGTTTACTGCTTGGTGCTTAACCTTAGCTTTACTGTTATTAAATAAGTCGATTTCCCGAAATGCATCGTTATAAGTCCGCAACAGTCGAGAGACAGGCGCATTGCGACCGTAATTAGTGTTCGTCTTAGGAACTGAAAACAAGGGCGGAGGCCGACGACGACTGCGTTGGGTTGGCACATTATATCTTACACCTTCGACGAGCTCGGCACAGTCCAAGTTAGCCCTCACCATATCATACAAAAGGGACAGATCCAATACTTTTCGCCTATCTTCGAGTGGAGTCAAACCGTACTGTTCGCATGCTTCCGTGTATGTCTTTGCTTCTGGCTTAGGAAAACGGTACCTTAAATGACGAATAAGTATTCGTTGGAGTCGTTCAAAGCGTTCCGTATAAATTGTGTATTGAGGGTTCCATACAGGGCTTGCATATTCGAGAATGCTACGAACATAAGCGAAGTAAATTGTTCGTATTGATTTAATATTTTTAAAGGGCTTGCATGTTCTTATTACAAAGCCGAGGTTTTTGAAACCCTTGTCCAAAATAATATTTACATGGTCTCTTAGAAGCATTTTTTCGTCAAAATGTACACCCAGATCTCTAATCATAGATGTTCTGCGGATAGGAATGCCGTCAAAATTATAGGGGTAAATTATAGGTTTAGGTTTGCGGGTGAAGGTAATACACTCGCACTTACCTATATTGACAGTAATATTATTTTTTTTGTAATAACTTAATAAGCTGTTCAAATCCGATTGTATCTTGATACAGTCCTGTTCGCCATTTATCTTCATGAATATTTTTTTGTCATCCGCATACATTAAGTGACGCGCTGATTCAAAACAGGACGTAATGTCTGCCACATACACATTATAGAACAGAGGCCCTAAATGGGATCCTTGAGGTATTCCCGTAGGAATATTGATAAAATCGGATTTATAACCCCCACAACAACAGCTTGTGACCGATTTTTCAGATACGATGTGACCCACCTTAGCAAACTGCCATGTATTCCCATCCCACCCAATTTTTGGATCAGAATGTCGTGATCCACACGATCGAAAGCTTTTTCAAAATCCGTATAGATCACGTCAATCTGACCACCCTTTTCCATATTAGGTAGAACATAATTTGAGAAACATGCCAAATTAGTAATCGTGGATCGGCCCCTAAGAAAACCGTGTTGAGTATCAGGAATTTCCTTATGTATAACTGGATATATAGCATCAAATATAATTTTTTCAAAGATCTTACCAATTGTATTTAATATCGAAATTCCCCTGTAATTTTCGATTTTAGTTTTAGTGCCTTTTTTATGTATGGGCACGATGTATGCTTTCTTCCAAATGTTGGGGAACTCGCCATTTTTTAAGGATATATTAAATATGATTGCCAATGGGAGACAAAGACTGTTAGCACAGCTGCGCCAGAAAATCGGAGGTATACCATCGCAACCCGCACCCTTATATGGGTCTAAATGTTTTAACCGTTGTTTAACTGTAGCGTCAGATATAGTTAAATTTGATATTTCATCATTAGTCACTCTTTGGAGACTCTTATTTAGAGACTCTTGTGATGGCACTCCAAACACACTTTTAAAGAAGTCATTGAAAGCATTACATATGTTAACCCCATCAGAGAACTTCATATCACGGTAAGTGAGCATTTTAGGATAGCTAGATCCACCCCGTAATGCCTTAACGTAAGTCCAGATGTTCTTAGGTCTTTGTGTAATAGATTCCTCTGCTAGCCTTACGTACTTCTCAAAGCATTCTTTTTGAACTCGTTGTTGCCGTCGACGCAATAACGAAAATTCGTCATAGTCTAATAAATTTCTATATTTCTTATATCTCCTATGCGCCTTGTGTTTTTCTTTAATAATTTTTATAAGTGCTCCACTGTACCATGCCGGATAATTTCGATTGCATTTCGCTTTCTTGTATGGAACATGTTGTTCAATAGTTTTGTTTATTATTTGATAAAAGGTGTCCGTTGCCTTTTCTGTTGTGCATGAGGTTAAAGTTGACTGCCAGTTTATATTATGAAGTATACTATTTATTAGGTCGTAGTTGCATTTATTGAAGTTTCGTTTTAGCTTGGCGGCTTCTATCATCGGCGAGACTGACAAGTCAAGGACGTTAAACATGACGGGCGGATGAGCTCGATCAGGTTTGACTAGAGGTGATACGTAGCTAGTCACGCCTAGGGGGACACTTGAGAATGCCAAATCCAAAGTATTTCCCGCATAGTTAGTAATGGTATTATATTGCTTAAGTCCCAAGAAACTTAATTCATCTGTCAATTTTATTGCTGCATTTTGCATTTCACTACTACCAGTGTTATTATGAGTAAAACCAGCTTTATGCCATATTATACAAGGTAAGTTAAAATCACCAATCAACAAGTAATTATTTTGTGGATGAAAGTCAGTTAGATTTTTAATAACACTTAAAACAGAATTTACGTCATAGGAAATGCGGTTACTTTCTGGCGGTATGTAAACTACGCTCAAATACAAGTTACCAGATGAACCAAGTGCACGAGCTGGCACACACACTGTCAACATTTCCAATTGGGCGGGTTGTTCGTTATCAAAATATTGGGAAGCTCCTAATTCGCTACGTATTAAAATCATTACGCCACCACCATACTTTTTTTTGCTTATAGTGGGATCACGGTCATAACGGAATACGTCGTAACGACAATCACAAAATTCCCCGTCGAGAATGCCCGAGCGCAGCCATGTTTCAGTAATCACAATTATGTCATATTCATTGGATAGAATTTGCTGTTTTAAATCTAAACATTTAGTACGCAAACCACGCACATTCTGGTAGAAGATATTTAAGTCATTTCTGTTTTTTAAATCGTATGTTATAGAGATTTTTTATAAGTAATTCCTTAAACGTATAAATAAAGTCGTTCGTGTAAAGTAATGATGTGAATGAAGTCTAATTAATTCAGTTTTTAATTTTATTTTAACGTGTTTTACTATCTTCGAATAATTAAAAGAATAAATTATTAATGAATTCATAAATGTTTGCAAAGGATCAGGTGAATGATTGTGATTTTGTAAAAATAATAGTATGTTACAACATTTTTTATCCAAACTCGAGGGTATTACAAATTTTTTAAGACTATTTCCACAACTACATTGACGGTATCTTGATAATATTGCGCGCACAATCACGTTTAGCTCGACGAAACAAACAACGAAGTAAGATATGACCCGCTCAATAAAAACAGGTGTAACACTCGAAGCGGTTATGATCGATAATTTATGCACGAATTCAAGACCGTGCGCAGACAAACAACGATAACATGAAATAACTTTTGATATTATCAATAATAATAATAATATTGTATACTTCTTAGGATCAGGATAATTAAAATTTACATAATAATATAATATTAATATATAGAAATCAATAAATAAATGGTAACTAATATTACATAAGACATGACTTAATAGTTCGGGTTTTAGTCCATGGTATATAATAAATAAAATGTTTGTAAATATTAAAAAATATATAAATATTTTTGTAATTTTCCTCGCATACCGGCAATTAGAGTATATGAGTGACATACAAAAAAGTATTATAATACACAAAATCGAAATGCGATCGAAAATCTTATAATTTAGTAATTTATAAATTAAATTGCTAAAGAAAAAAGTGAACATATTATTTCGACACACATTCATTGGGCGTGTGGTCAATATTTCTTTAAATAATTTGTTCACATTGTCGACCACAGACGGAAGTAAATGAATGGACATGACATACAATAAAAACAAGTTTGACAAAACAACATCGAAAATTGATTTGTTTACGTTGAGTGTGATATTCAGAGATAAATGAAAAACAATCCTCACTGTACTCCAAGTTGGTTCACCAAACCAGTCTTCTTTCTGAGATCTTCCTCCTCGTGTATTTGAATAGCTGGGCTGGTATCGTTTTTCCGTATGTAAATTCGGCCGTTTTTTGTCCAAACGTATTTGTACTCCTTCTTCATTGCAATCTCTTTACATTTTTTGAGCAGCTGCTTGTTGTAAGGTGTTAAATGTTCGTTGATATAAATTGGCTTAGGGTCTCCTGAAAGGCCAATATCTTTGGTGGTAACACGTTTTTTACGTCCAAGAGATATTATGTTGTCTTTCAATAATCTGGTACTTAATTTGGCAATAATTACTCTGGACGCCCTTGAGATTTTACTTTCGGCGATACTCTGTTTACATGTTTAACGTCACCTGGTATAATATTAACTCCAATATATTTGCATATATCCGCAATATATCTCATTAGATCTTCGTTTTTATCTTCCGGTATACCAACTACTTCAACATTCAACTGTCTGTCTCTTTGTTCGTTTGAGTTTATAAGTGATGCCATTTTCCTATTTTGCTCCTTCAATGCATTCAATGTCACTTCGAACTCATCTACCTGTTTAACTTCTTTCGATAAGATATCTGTTTTCTTCTTCTGGTCTTCATATAAATCTGATAATAATTGAGATGACTGTTGAAGCTCTGATATATTGTTCTTCATTTCAGTATGTTGCTTATCTAATTTAGTAATGCTTGATTTAAGTTCACTGTATTCTTTGCGAATGCTTATCACTTCCGTTCTTAACTCTGTAGTACATTCCTTAAGTTTTGATAGGTCCTCTTTGATCACACTGTTAAGAGTTTTATTAATTTGAAGCGAGCTATTATTGACATCGATTTTCAAACTATCCATTCTTGTAAGAATATCTTCTGTGAATGTTTTAAATGATTCCGTAATATCATAGTCGTGTTTCCGCTTGCGAGCGATGATGTTCGACAGGTCTGGATCAGAGTCGTAACGTTTTTTTGAAGGTGGTGAACGTCGTTCCATTTTATCCATTGGGCTCACCTCTAAGCTAGCGTAGGTCTATGAGATTAGTACTACCGCTTATGAAATTAATTTGAATTAGAGTAGCTTCTATGGTGATATTAATCTTTAAGACTCTAATAATAAATATACAATAAAATTTTGCATATATTTGAAACGCGAGTTATAGAACAAAAATCCCTAATTGTCTACTGATGGGGATTGATCAAACTTTTATCATATGCAAAGTAATATATTTTTAGTCTATAGCGTGAATCAGTTTCATTGATTAAAAATTAACAATAAACAGCTTTGTGTTTATCTAAACCAATAAATTATTATTGTTTAATTTATTTATTGACCAAATTATAACCAGAAAGCTACACTTGGTACTATTTTACAAAAATAAAGAATAAATTATATAACTTTACATTTTATGTCAAATTGTATGCCACTTTACAATATCTTGTCTTTAATTTTTTAATGTTACTTTTCGTAGCCTGATTACGCAATAATTACAATATATTTAATTATATATTTATTAGAAATACATATAAAAGCAAGTTACTACGATTTATTTATTTTTTATGCATTTCGATTACAGCCTATTATGTGACTACCTTAGTCACGGATGTGATTTCATTACGAGTGCCTCACGCACTCGTAATCAAGTCATACTTGTGGAAATGTTATCTGTTTTTGTTTAGAGAACATATTGACAAGAGTCTGAAGTTGATTTTTCAGTCTTTATATATATGAATGTAGCATTATATATATATATATATATATATATATATATATATATATATAATATATATATATATATATATATATATATATATATATATATATATAATTTATATATATATATATATTATATATATATATATATATATATTGTTGTAAAATCTCTTTGTATAGATACCTACTTTTGAATAGACGTACTACTTACTTTTTAATTATTAATGTCATTGTCATAAGAACATGCTGTATGTCACTCTTTTATTCTAATTGTTCCTAAACACAATCTGCTGCAACTGCTAGTGGTTATGGGCCCAGAGGAGATGAATCCAGAAGGAGATCAAGGGAATCCTCGTCAGTTACAACTACCACAAACAGCAACCTCTAAACCAGATGTGAGCCCGGGCATCCCGCCTACCCTTAGCAAGCTAACCGGCAGAAACAACTATGCCACATGGAAATTTGGTATCCAGATGTTTCTCATCGACTGTGGTCTCTGGGACACTATCTCAAGACCAGAAGAGCTTCGCAAGGAAGTGTCATCGGCAATCTTTACGCGGAAAGATGAACAGGCAAGGGCAAAAATTTGCTTATCCATATCAGAGTCGCTTTACCCTATTGCATCTAAGGCGAAGACCGCCGCAGAAATATGGGAAATACTGAGGAAGCAATACGCTGATAGTGGACTCACGAGAAGACTAGAATTACTAAAGAAGCTTTTTTCATCAAAATTGAGTGCATACCGAACCGTAGATGAGTATGTAAATGCTATTCGTGACCTGAACGACAAACTAATAGCGATCGATGCAGGACTTGAGGAAGGGTTCATCGGTGTCATCATGCTAGCAGGCCTAACCGAGGACTACAAGCCCATGGTCATGGCGCTGGAGCATTCGGGAGCCACCATCACTGGAGACTCAGTTGCCACCATGCTACTTCGTCAAGATAATAGGAGTGACAATTTGGAATCCGTGTTGGTTACATGTTCGTCGTCGAAGCCTCCTACTGTTACTAAGAAGCTAGTTTGTGGATTTTGCAAGAAGCCGAATCATGACTTTACTGTTTGTAGAAAAAGACTTTCTAAATTTAAGAAAACATCTAATAACACTTGTACAAATTACACGGCTGAGGTTACACTTTCATCATCGTTTAATTCATCTCATTTTACTTCAGGTTCAAGTCCTTCATATTGGTTACTTGATTCTGGTGCTACGGCCCACATGAGCAACCGAAAGGATTGGTTCGAGGCGCTTACTCCTCTCTCCAAACCTATCACTGTTGCCAACAAGAGTCAAATACTATCAGAAGGTAAAGGTACTGTAAAGTTTTCTGATTCTAGTAACATAAGTGGCCTTTCGGATGTACTTTACATACCGGATGTAGCTGAAAACCTATTATCAGTTAGTAGTTTCGTCAAACATGGCTATGTAGTAGTATTCTCACAGATAGGGGCTACTATCCTACTTCGCAAAGATTGCAAAGTATCGGGTCACGTAGTAGCTACCGCGAGCAATCACAAGGGCATGTACAAGCTAGATATAAAGCACGATCCTAGTAGTACACAGCAGGCTATGCTAACATCAAATAATTCTTCGTTTTTATGGCATAATCGGCTAGCTCATTTACATATACAAGCCATGAATGTTTTGAAAAATCAAAACACATCTGGTGTCAAATATTGTGACACTTTTGACAGTTGTGTTTCGTGCTTACAGGGCAAAATGTCCAAGAGGCCTTTCAAAAGTTCTACCTCAAAGACAACCAAAAAGTTAGAGTTAGTTCATTCTGATCTGTGTGGTCCAATGAGTAAACATTCATTTGGAGGAGCCTTATACCTCCTTACATTTACAGATGACTACACTCGTAAAACTTTTGGATACCTTTTGAAAACTAAAAGCCAAGTTTTTAGAGTTTAAAAACCTCGTAGAAAATCAAACAGGTGAGAAAATTAAAATCTTACGCACAGATAATGGTAGAGAGTACGTGAATAATCAGATGACAAATTTTTTAAAACAATGCGGTATTATTCACCAAACGACCATTCCTTACACTCCTCAGCAAAACGGGAAAGCTGAACGAGTCAACCGCACAGTCGTGGAGAAGGCAAGAACAATGCTCGCGCACTCTCAATTGCCAAGAGCATACTGGGGCGAAGCAGTGAACACTGCCATCTACTTGAAGAATCATTCGCCTACGTCATCGCTACGTAATAGTATTCCTGAAGAGATGTGGACAGGTATGAAAGTAAATCTTTCACATTTAAGAATTTTTGGCTGCGAAGCACACGTGCTTGTCCCGAAAGAAAAACGCACCAAACTCGACTTCAAGACACACACCTGCATTTTTGTCGGATATTGTACAGAGAGCAAAGGTTACCGTCTGGTCGATCCGTCCAATCCTAGTAAACTGATAGTAGCCAGAGATGTCGCCTTTCTCGAGGATAAATTCCCGTACCACAGTAACACACCAGAGCCGGCAATCGATGTAGACCCGATGTCCAGCTTTGACGTTACACCACAGCCTATTACGTCATACTTACATCCAGAGTCAGACCCACCGCTTATTTCACCACAACAGGATGTAGCGGAACCTCCTCAGCGAACACAAAGCGTCGAGACTGAAGTTCTCCAACCGAACTCAGAATCCCACATTGTAGATCCAGCATTAGACACTGTTTCAGTTTCTACTATGGAAACGGGATCAATACCTCCGCCTGCTGTTGCTGAAGTTGAGACTGAAAGGAGATACCCTACTCGGGAACGTCATCCTCCAGTCCGTTACCCGGAGGACGCCGCCTGTCAAGTGATGTGCACATTGTCTAGGGACATAGAACCTGACACTTACAAAAAGGCAATGGAAGACCCGCACAAAGACGAGTGGATGGACGCCATGAAGTCAGAGTATAACTCACTCATGAAACATGGGACATGGACTTTGGTAGACAGGCCACTGGATAGAAAACCTATAAAAAATAAATGGGTTTTTAAAATAAAGAAAAATACAAACGGTGAAATAGTCAAGTACAAAGCACGATTAGTAGCTAAAGGTTTTACCCAAGTGCAAGGAGTTGACTATGGAGAAACCTTCTCTCCCGTAGCTCGTCTGTCGTCGATCAGACTTCTCATGGCTTACGCTGTAAAACACAATTTACAAGTTGATCACCTTGATGTCGAAACAGCATTTCTTAACGGCGACTTAGATGAAAAAATCTTTATGGAGCAGCCAGAAGGATTTACTTCTGACCCGAAAGAAAAAGTTTGCCTGCTGAAGAAGTCTTTGTATGGCTCAAACAATCACCCCGTCAATGGAACCTCAAACTTTCTCAAGCCATGGCTACACTTTCGATGAAGCAATCTGAAACTGAGCATTGCATTTACTATAAACGACACAACGATGATTTACTCGTGGTGGCGGTATTTGTCGATGATTTCTTCTTCGTTTCGAATAATGAACGAATGAAAGACCAGTTCAAAAACGAACTAAGCAGACTCTTTGTTATAAAAGATCTGGGGCAAGCAAGAGACTGTTTGGGAATGAGAGTTAGTATAAGCTCAGATACAATTACACTGGACCAAACGAAATACATAGAAACATTACTGGACAAGTTCAATATGAACGATGCCATAACAGTCTCTACGCCTTTGGAACCAGGTGTCAAACTCACACTTCCAAATCCAGAAGACGAAAGAGCAGACTTATCTTACCAGCAGCTTATAGGATGTCTAATGTACCTTTCAATTGGTACGAGACCAGACATTTCACATGCTGTCTCTTCCCTAAGCCAATTCAACGTACATTATGGGGAGGTACATTGGAAAGCTGCTAAACGGGTGCTTAGATACCTAAAAGGTACTAAAAACCTAAAACTTACCTTTGCTTCAAAAGCAAATTCCGAAATAGTTGGATATGCTGACGCCGACTACGGAAGCAACATCATAGATCGTAGATCTTATACAGGCTATACATTCCTTATGTGTGGTGGTCCTATCTCATGGGAAGCGCGAAAACAAAGGACTGTCGCTCTATCAACCACTGAAGCCGAATACATGGCTATGGGTGAAGCCTGTAAAGAGGCTATGTACCTAAGGACTTTGGTTAAAGAAGTGTTTTCTATTGACCAAATTATAACTATACACTCTGATAGCCAAAGTGCGCTGAAACTCACAAAAAATAACACCTTTCATGCGCGCACCAAACATATCGATATCAGACATCATTTCATCAGAGACTCCCTACTCAGGAAAGAACTTAATCTCAAGTACATTTCCACAAATGAAATGACAGCAGACATTCTCACAAAACCACTCCCTAAACTGAAACACATGAAATTTACTAGGGCGCTAGGTCTCACTTAACAATGTCTTCACTGTCTTTTGTTTTTTATTTAATTTATTTGTAGGTGTGTCTTATTGTGATGTATTTAATTTTTATGGTGTCTATTTTATAGTTTGGTGTGTTTGCTATCTTTTATTTTATAAACAGGGTGTTTGTTTTTTTTCTTTTTGGAAAGCGAGTGTTCTTAGTACGTCCATTCCGGGGAGGTGTTGTAAAATCTCTTTGTATAGATACCTACTTTTGAATAGACGTACTACTTACTTTTTAATTATTAATGTCATTGTCATAAGAACATGCTGTATGTCACTCTTTTATTCTAATTGTTCCTAAACACAATCTGCTGCAACTGCTAGTTATATATATATATGTATATATATATATTGCGCTTATTATATAGAGCATTTTATATAGAACATTTATATATATAAATCTTTATATACCTATAATATAATACATATATACTATGTAATAACCATAATGGTTACGCCGGCAATAGCCGGGAGCGGCTACATTCTGCGTGGAACCGAACTCTTACATTGAATGATTAGGAATCCGTGATCTCAAAGTCACCGCTGACTAAATAGTCAGCGGTGACTTTGAGATCACGGATTTCGAAGTCGCATTCGTAATTCAAAAATAGGTCTCCTGAAACACCAGAAGAGTCACAACTTCGTTGCCGGCCTTTTAAATGGGGATACGTAGACTCATTTGTGGATTTCGTCATATTTTCTACAATTCACATAATATCATTATAAATTATAGCCTATGTGTTAATTTTATATATAAGCTATATTATTGTGTAGTTTCAACATTTCTCACAACATTCATCCTCATCACCTAGACGCTTGGCAGTTCACCACAGTGCATTTTTCAGGAATTTGCTGCCACGCACTACTAAACTGTGGAATGAATTGTCGCCTGCAGTATATCCGAACCGATGCGATATCGAAACCTTCAAAAAAAGAGCATATTCCCATTCAAAAGGCCGACAACGCAAACTCGGGGAGTTTTAGTGGTTAGGCCGGTCCTCTATGACCGAAGAGCCCCACACACGGCCGAGCCTTAACAGCGCGGTGTAAAAAAAATTGGGGTATGCTATGTTAATCTTTTACCGTGGGAGAGCCATGCTTCGGCACGAATTGGGCCGGCTCGACCGGAGTGATACCACGGCCTCACAGAAAACCGGCGTAAAATAGCGCTTGCGCTGTGTTTCACCGAGTGTGTACCGGAGGCCCAACCCCCCTTATGCCCCTTTATTCCCCTTATTCCCGTTATTCCCTTTTAAAGGCCGACAACGCATCTGTGACTCCTCGGTGTTGCGGGTGTCTATGGGCAGCGGTTATCGCTTATCATCACGTGATCCGTATGCTCGTTTGCTGCCTTAGCCTATAAAAAAAAAGTTTTATTAAAATCAATTCAGTAGTCTATACGTAAAAAAGTAACAAACATTCATCCATACAAACTTCCATACATACATATTAGCCGGATTACCGCCGCTCATGCATACTGTGAACACCAGAAGAGCCATCATATGTGTGATCCCGGCCTTAGAAATAGGAATAGATTTCATTTATGGGGTCAGATATCATATCGGAAATACTGCTGGTGTAACCAGTCAGTCAGCAGTTCTAAGTAGCATAATGGTAAGAGTAAATATGGTGAACTTCTTATTAGAAACAGCCTTAACCGATAATGCGATTCACAAATATATTTACACACATTTATTTTTACTACCAGGCAGAACCAAACTTGTCAAAAACTAGGTGATGGAAATCAATACTAATCAATAAGCATCCGCTGTCGCGTACTAAGTTTGACTCATTTTTGTGAACAACCCACTATTACCGCGCCGCACGCTGGCAAGCCGGTTTCTGTACAATAGATGCGCTCGCGCAATGACTAGGCAAGAAACGGAGCTGTTAGCCTTTTAAAATCTTATTTATCAGACAGATTGCAGAAAGTCGTTATTAATAGATCAGAATCTGCTAGCTCGCCTATAACTATGGGGGTTCCCCAGGGATCAATATTGGGTCCTCTACTGTTTCTAATATATATAAATGACCTTCCTTACTACATTACAGAATCGTGTGAGACAGTATTGTTTGCAGATGATACTTCTTTACTATTCAAAGTTGATAGACAAAAGGAATGTTATGACGATGTAAATAGTGCTCTCTCGAGAGTTCTGTTTTGGTTCACAACTAATAATTTGTCTTTAAATTCTAAGAAAACAAAATGTATCAAATTCTCTTTGCCCAATGTAAGACAGGTTGATACTAGTTTAAATATGAATGGTGATGTCATTGACTTGGTAAATAATACTAAATTCTTAGGCATTACGTTAGATTCACGACTACAGTGGGATCCACATATTGAAACTTTGGCAATCAAACTTAGTTCAGCGGCGTACGCAGTAAAAAAGATTAGACTTTTAACTAATGTTGAAACGGCAAGAATTGTTTATTTCAGCTACTTTCATAGTGTTATGTCCTATGGACTGCTGCTATGGGGATCAGCGGCTAACATTGAAAGTATTTTCCTTTTACAAAAAAGAGCGATTCGTGCTATTTACTGTTTACGGGCTAGAGAATCCCTAAAAGAATTGTTCAAAGAAATTAATATTTTAACTTTAGCTAGTCAATATATATATGATAATTTAGTTTTTGTATATAGTAACTATAATAAATTCAATAAAAACAGTGATCTACATAATGTGAATACCAGAAATAAAAATAAACTTGCCGTTCCAATGTTCAGACTCCATAAAACTAGCTGTTCGTTCTTGGGGAAATGTATATCTATGTTTAACAAACTTCCGCAAGGTGTCATTGATTTGCCTTTATATAAATTTAAAAACCATATCAAAAAGACACTCATGAGTAAAGGTTATTATAAAGTAAGTGACTATCTTAATGATCACACTATTTGGGAATAGGGACACTATTCATAGAGCCATGTTTGGTAACATTATTTATAATATTGTATTATTTTATATGTGTATGTAAACATACATACGACTGTAATCGTATTAGGTATGATTGTATCTTATACTATGTTGTATTTTTATATTATATTATTATAATTATTAACATTGAAAAGAGGAGATAAAAAATAGACCTTCAGAGTTTCTTGCCTGTTCTTCTCGAGAAGGCTCTCCCAATTTCCGAACAGGTGTCGAGTCAATATATTTTTTCTTTTTTTTTTCCTTATTCGTACGTACGGACAAGGTTTTTGTTTTTTTTTTTTATTATTACTTAAGCTTTTTTTGTTTTGTTTGTTGACGTCAATAAGTGCCTGTAAAGGTCTATGTTGAATAAATATTATTTTGATTTGATTTTGATTTGATTTGACGGCCGTGCGCATTCGCGATTAATTATTGAAAATGTATATAAAGCAAATATTACAAAGTTATATTCTAATTTTATTATTATACATAATTGAATTACTAGGTAGGTTTATTGTAAATAGTTAAGTTCAGTTTTATATGTATCCCAACTAATATTATAAATGCGAAAGTGTGTTTGTTTGTTTGTTTATTTGTTTGTTTGTTTGTTTGTTTGTTTGTTTGTTACCTCTTCACGCTTAAACTACTGGACCGATTTCAAAAATTCTTTCACCTTTGGAAAGCTACATTCTCCCCGAGTAACATAGGCTACTTTTTATCCCGGAAAAATCGACAGATCCCACGGGATGCGCAATAAAGGCTTCGCTCAAAAACTACTGCACAGATTTTTATGCGGTTTTCATCAATAGATAGAGTGATTCTTGAGGAGTTTTGCGGCATTTTTTATCTCGGAAAAACGGATAGTCCCACGGGAAGCGCGATAAAATCTTCGCACCATAAACCGACTTCCGCGTATATGTAGCCGTGGGCAAAAGCTATGACCCTTAACTCTCTATACACCCAATCCCGAAATCCACGCGGGCGAAGCCGCGGGCAGAAAGCTAGTAATATTATAAATGAGAAAGTAACTGTTTGTCTGTCTGTCTGTTACGCTTTCCCGCTTAAGCCTCGCAAGCGATTTTGATGAAATTTGGTACAGACAATCTTTAGACCCTGAGGCAGAACATAGGCTACTTTTTATTTCGAAAAAAGGGATGAAGGGGTTGAAATAGAGGTTGAAAGTTTGTATGGGATTTATTAATTTTAAAAGATAAAACCATGAAACTTTATATTTGAGCACTTGATAAGAAATCATTAAACATTTGTTATAGAATTTTTGAAATTTCGACCAGCTAGGGGGTGAAATAAGGGTTGAAAGTTAGTATGCAAGTTCGTCAAATATCACGTCATAAGAAACAAAAAATCGTTTGTTCTAGCATTTTGAAATTTTTACCAGCGTGGGGGTGAAATTGGAGTTGGATTGAACATAAGACCATGAATCTTGGTATCTTAAAAATAAGGGACCAGGATTGACAAAAACTAATTACACGCGGGCGAAGCCGCGGGCGGAAGCTAGTTAAAAATGAATATATTAATATCCATGCAACCCAATTGGAAATACGCTGGCAGTTAAATACGTCCAAATTTTTCAGACCCCCCGAATCGTAGAGGCCGTCAGACATTTATCAAAAGGCGCGAGTCGCGGTGCAACAGTGTCTGCTGCAAATGGGGCGCAGTAAACTTCGCCTACACTAAACTTGGCGTCAAGAGCCATAACTCTGGTTCCTCGGACATACGCTTCGTCTTTGTTACGATCACGTGCACGCTGTTCGGACAGCACTAAAGCTCGTAACAAATACTAAAAGGTGACAAGCGAAACAACGGATATCTTCAAAAATTTAATCGAATGTGTCATAATTATAAACTTACATTTTTCAAAAAAGCTTGAGGTTCATTTCTGTCCAAATGTAGAGCTTTTTACAACAAAATACTAACTGATTGTGGCCATTTTAATATAGGTACTATAATTATCTAATTTGAGCAATTTATACTCGTATCTCATGAAATTTCAGTTTAATTTTTTTAATGTATTTTATTAGATTTCTAAAAAATGTGCAATTATTTTTTACGTAATTCTAATGAAACAAACACATTTCTAGCAACCTCACATTAAATGTAACTTTTTTGTATAGAAAGTATAGCCATTTTGAATTTTGTTTATAATTTCATATAAACGTTAGTGTTTTTAATCCGTGACAGCGCCGCAATCATGTTGATGTACTCGTATCTTTAGAAGTATTAAGCGCAGGTATACTGTTGGTTCTACAATATTTCTCCGTTAAAAGAGTACTGTTATTATAAATAGAATTATCTTATATATAAAAATGAATCGCATAATGTGTTGGTAAGCGCATAATTCAACAACGCCTGGACCAATTTGGCCAATTTTTTTTTAAAATATTCGTTGAAGTTCAAGCAGGGTTTTTACAATGAGGAAAATTCGAATAAATATCGGAAATACCCTAAAAACAGCCCTTTTATTTTCGCAAAACGTACAGTCGAATTGAGCTTTATTGTTATTGTATAAAGTTCATATTGCAAGAACTCACTGTTGTCTAAGCAATGAAGGTGTGTTCCTAACATCAAAGAGTCAATTTGCGCTTTATTAACGCTACATATAGTTGAAATTCAATCATATCTATCAAAACAGTGTGCGTGCGTGCGTTGGAGCACAGAATACATCGTTGGAGGATTTAATGTCACGTTCCAAAATTGAATAGCCACAAAATGTAATAGGTCATTTAGACTTTTTTTTGCAATTTGGTTGGCTATGCGACATTATCTATAAAATAATTAGGAACAAAAAACTGCCAGTGTACAAATCTTTTTGACAGGACGAAGTCTGTCGGGTCCGCTAGTTATAAATAAAGTCGTCTACTTATTTCCATAAAGTTGCACTGACTTATCTTTTTTTTATTTTATTTTATGGCCATACATCTCATTGTTAAGTCGGCCAAATATTGGTTTGGTAATATTGGTATAATAAATATATCAAATACAATAGAAAGTGCAATAAAAATATCTTAAATATTAAGTTAATTACAATAGTTATAAGTTAATTACAATATACTTGTAAATTATATACCGCACCTCAGGAGAGGCGCGGAGGAAGGCGGTGATGAACTACAATTCATTGACTTGCGAATTAACTTTATTTATTATTTTTTTCTTTTCGGACGGCTATGTTCAGCTTTGCAGTGAGTATGTTTGTGGAAGGCACACGAACAGAATAATAATAATAATAAGTGCAATGCTCGTCGATATTACCATCCCTCATGACGAGAACCTCGTAAAAGCCGAAAAGGACAAAGCCAGTAAGTACCTTGACTTGGCATACGAGGTAACCGCCATGTGGGATGTTGATTCGACAATCATTGCTCCGATAGTTGTGTCTACGAATGGCTTGATAGCAAAGAGTCTCGATCAACACCTTAAGAGGCTCTCGCTTGACGGATGGATCAAGGGTCGGCTACAAAAAGCAGTGATTCTCGACACGGCACGTATTGTCCGGAGATTTCTCTGTCTGCAGCCCTAACCACCGGTTTGTTTGGGCCTTGCCTCGCTACCGGCGGCATACTAGGTTTAAGTTTTTTATAGTATTTATATTTATTTTATATATCTATATTGTAAAAAACTTAATTTAAGATTATTAATTAAATATATGAATAATAATAAATAAATATTTGTTACACTTACACCAATTAGTCTAGCCCAAACTAAGCTCTGTAAGGCTTGTGCTATGGGATCTAGGGTAACGGATAGACATACATATATTATACATATATAAATAATTTTTATTGAAATATATATCAACAACCATGACATTCATCACACTGTCACGTAGCGGAAGGCTACGGAGCAAAATAGGTGAAGGATTATAAGAAAAAGATAGGAACAAGAGAATAATATATTAAAATAATTATTAGGACAGCACGGCCGTAACTTAAAAAATAAATTAAAAATACAAAATAACAATATTTAGATGGTAGAAAAGGGGAAATAAAGGAAGGCGGTACCAGGATCTAGATAGACCAAGTATCGGCAGGCTGGCAGGTATACAGCGGCAGGCTGGCAGGTATACGGCGGCAGGCTGGCAGGTATACAACAGCAGGCTGGCAGACACACAGCAACAGGTTGGCAGGTGTGCAGCGGCGAGCTGGTAGGTATTCACCGGCAGGCTGGTTGGTATTCTGCAGCAGGCTGGCCAGTACCCCGCAGCCGACAGGCAGGGATGCAGCAGCAGCAGGCAAGGATGCAGTAGCAGGCAGGTATTCAGTAGCAGGCAGGCAGGCAGAGAACGTTGGAGGCTCGATGTGGCAGCAATAGTACGGGGTTCTTTTGATGGGTTAATGTAGCAGAGTTTCCACAGTACTTTGAGTTGAAGACTTTTATTCTTTCACAGAGAGCTTCAGGTAGTATTGAAGGTTGTTTGTAGCTTCAGAAGTAGTAGTAGAATGTCTGTCCAGAGACCCTGGACCGCCTTATATAATAGCCAGATATGGTGTTCGAAACTAAATACAAAAATTTAAAATGATGACATAAAATTCATAAAAAGGAGTCTAACATGGCATGAAAAATAATAAATATATTCAAATTTAGAAATTTGGAAGTATGTGACGTCACGTCGGACTGTTGTCATACGTTGTCAAATCCTAGAATGTTCCTAACAAAACAAGAGAAATCGTTGAAAATAATAAAAATTATTAAGAAATTATAACAAATATACAGCAAAAAGTAAAGAGAAAAGTAAATTACAAGTATTCAGTACAATAAAAGTGTTAAAAGTGAAAGATATAAGCCAAAACAGTGCAATTTAGTGATACAATAGATTACATAATATAAGTTGGTTTATAAGTGTTAAACGTATTTGTAAACAGTTAAATTGAAAATAATATATTATTCCAAGGTAAAGTTGAGACATTCTTATTTGTAGTTACACCAAAGACTCATATTTGAACATTACATAGGTAGGTAGCAACAGAGAAGTCAATGATACATATAATTCAGTCTATAAAGTAATAAATATACCTGTCCATCTATTAGTTTTCTAGTAGATTATCATTTATAGCTAATAGCATATGCGTAGTCCTCAGCATACCAACATAACACTTACAGTACTCCTACAGTACACATTACAGACAGAATACAACCCATTTGCACATACAGTAATACTATACGCGATTCCCAATGGAATCAACACAAAGTTGTGTTGGGCTTGGGTGTTAATAGATCACCTCTGTCCAGCTCGCTTAACACTAACGGCAGTGCTGTGGGGGAGTACCCCCAGTGTATCCTACATACAAGTTGGGTGTAGCGAGCACTTTCCTAGGGCAATCCGTGCCGACTATCTAGAGGTGTTCAATATTCCCATACTTGAACTCTATACATGCATGACACGATTAATTATAGAAATGCAGATGCGTAGATTGCATGAGCGTAGCTTGAAAACTAGCAGATGGGCAGATTTGCATTAAAAGATAACAATTTACTTATAATTTCGAGACCTGAGAAAATTATAGAACATTCCGTTAGAAGATTAAAACTTTACATATAATTGCAAGTTCCGAGTCCAGAATGCAGAATATTCTAATAGTATAGACGTTACATTTTCCCACCGCCCCAGAAAAATTTTCGACTCCGAGAAAATTTTGAGGTTAACTGGATACAATCTTTCCTTTCGAATATCTGTCATACATCACGCAAACATGCACTACAAGCAAAGATAGGGGTATGGTTCACATTCAATGACGCATACTCCAAAGAAAGCATCCCTATATATTTATTTATTTATGACCTAAGGCTTATTTATAAAGGAGTAGTCAGCCGCTCCTGACTACAAGGCTTATTTTAAAGGAGTTGTCAGCCGCTCCTGACCATCAGGCTTATTTATAGAGTTGTCATCCGCTCCAACTATTAAGACCCAATAATGTCTTATAAAGTCAGACCTAGTTTTAAAGACCGAGTAACGCCTTTAAAAATTAAATAGGTAACGCATGTAGCAACGCGCTAAGTAGAAGAGGATTAGTAAAAAAAATGCGGGTTTGTAGAACCCAAAAGGACAGGATTGGTAAAACCCCATTAAAAAAAGGAGAGGAAGTCTCCTAGACGGTCTGACTTACAAAGGCATTATTTTAAAAACATAAACAAGAAACAAAAACTAATTATTGAACTGAAAATAGCCAAATATCAGTCAATCAATCGATATGTTAGGAATGTTCAAAGGTCGAGTAAGTGTAATGTAAACAAAGTTATGTATGAAAAATGTGCCAAACTGTCATGTTATTAATATATAGATAAGTATGAAACTGTAATATGACGTATAGTTGTATTTAATAAGATATAAGAAAAATAATTAAAAATAATAAATTTAAGTTGTAAAAAGCCGAAAATTTTACCGACAGTGGAAGAATCTGCCGTCTAAGTTCAATAACATTATCTAAAACGAATAGAAATTTCATAAATAAGTTCCGCCTTATTAAGTAAAATAAAATGAATAGGCCGTGCCATCATAATAACGTAATGATGAAACTACGTTAAAATAAAAGAAAAGTAGAAGCAAAAAGAGAAAAAGTATAAAGCCAAATATAATTGCCAACGAATACCAACTTGTGCAAGTTTAATTTAGAATTTTGAGGTAGGTTCTTATAGAGTTGGGCGCCAAACTGTCACGTAGCGGAAGGCTACGGAGCAAAATAGGTGAAGGATTATAAGAAAAAGATAGGAACAAGAGAATAATATATTAAAATAATTATTAGGACAGCACGGCCGTAACTTAAAAAATAAATTAAAAATACAAAATAACAATATTTAGATGGTAGAAAAGGGGAAATAAAGGAAGGCGGTACCAGGATCTAGATAGACCAAGTATCGGCAGGCTGGCAGGTATACAGCGGCAGGCTGGCAGGTATACGGCGGCAGGCTGGCAGGTATACAACGGCAGGCTGGCAGACACACAGCAACAGGTTGGCAGGTGTGCAGCGGCGAGCTGGTAGGTATTCACCGGCAGGCTGGTTGGTATTCTGCAGCAGGCTGGCCAGTACCCCGCAGCCGACAGGCAGGGATGCAGCAGCAGGCAAGGATGCAGTAGCAGGCAGGTATTCAGTAGCAGGCAGGCAGGCAGAGAACGTTGGAGGCTCGATGTGGCAGCAATAGTACGGGGTTCTTTTGATGGGTTATGTAGCAGAGTTTCCACAGTATTTTGAGTTGAAGACTTTTATCTTCACAGAGAGCTTCAGGTAGTATTGAAGGTTGTTTGTAGCTTCAGAAGTAGAAGTAGAATGTCTGTCCAGAGACCCTGGACCGCCTTATATAATAGCCAGATATGGTGTTCGAAACTAAATACAAAAATTTAAAATGATGACATAAAATTCATAAAAAGGAGTCTAACATGGCATGAAAAATAATAAATATATTCAAATTTAGAAATTTGGAAGTATGTGACGTCACGTCGGACTGTTGTCATACGTTGTCAAATCCTAGAATGTTCCTAACAAAACAAGAGAAATCGTTGAAAATAATAAAAATTATTAAGAAATTATAACAAATATACAGCAAAAAGTAAAGAGAAAAGTAAATTACAAGTATTCAGTACAATAAAAGTGTTAAAAGTGAAAGATATAAGCCAAAACAGTGCAATTTAGTGATACAATAAGATTACATAATATAAGTTGGTTTATAAGTGTTAAACGTATTTGTAAACAGTTAAATTGAAAATAATATATTATTCCAAGGTAAAGTTGAGACATTCTTATTTGTAGTTACACCAAAGACTCATATTTGAACATTACATAGGTAGGTAGCAACAGAGAAGTCAATGATACATATAATTCAGTCTATAAAGTAATAAATATATCCTGTCCATCTATTAGTTTTCTAGTAGATTATCATTTATAGCTAATAGCATATGCGTAGTCCTCAGCATATCAAACATAACACTTACAGTACTCCTACAGTACACATTACAGACAGAATACAACCCATTTGCACATACAGTAATACTATACGCGATTCCCAATGGAATCAACACAAAGTTGTGTTGGGCTTGGGTGTTAATAGATCACCTCTGTCCAGCTCGCTTAACACTAACGGCAGTGCTGTGGGGGAGTACCCCCAGTGTATCCTACATACAAGTTGGGTGTAGCGAGCACTTTCCTAGGGCAATCCGTGCCGACTATCTAGAGGTGTTCAATATTCCCATACTTGAACTCTATACATGCATGACACGATTAATTATAGAAATGCAGATGCGTAGATTGCATGAGCGTAGCTTGAAAACTAGCAGATGGGCAGATTTGCATTAAAAGATAACAATTTACTTATAATTTCGAGACCTGAGAAAATTCTAGAACATTCCGTTAGAAGATTAAAACTTTACATATAATTGCAAGTTCCGAGTCCAGAATGCAGAATATTCTAATAGTATAGACGTTACAACCAAACATCTGCCCCCACCGGGATTCGAACCAAGGACCTCAGAGATCGCGACACCTTGAAACCGTGTATTATCCACTCGACTATGGAGGTCGTCAAGAAGGTTCGACACCTTGCCGACTAACAACACTGGCGACCACTTGAGCAACTTGAGCGCCCCGTTTAATGGCTACTCCATAAAACTAGCTGTTCGTTCTTGGGGAAATGTATATCTATGTTTAACAAACTTCCGCAAAGTGTCATTGATTTGCCTTATATAAATTTAAAATCCGTATCAAAAAGACACTCATGAGTAAAGGTTATTATAAAATAAGTGACTATCTAAATGATCACACTATTTGGAAATAGGGACACTATTCATAGAGCCATGTTTGGAAACAACATTATTTTTAATATTGTATTATTTTTATATGTGTATGTAAACATACATACGGCTGTAATCGTATTAGGTATGATTGTATCTTATATTATATTGTATTTTTATATTATATTACTAGGGGACCTGACAGACTTCGTCCTGTCAAAAAGATTTGTACAGTGGCAGTTTTTTTGTTCCTATTATTTTATAGATAATGTCGCATAGCCAACCAAATTGCAAAAAAAAGTCTAAATGACCTATTACATTTTGAGGCTATTCAATTTTGGAACGTGACATTAAATCCTCCAACGATGTATTCTGTGCTCCAATGCACGCACGCACACTGTTTTGATAGATATGATTGAATTTCAACTATATGTAGCGTTAATAAAGTGCAAATTGACTCTTTGATGTTAGGAACACACCTTCATTGCTTAGACAACAGTGAGTGCTTGCAATATGAACTTTATACAATAACAATAAAGCTCAATTCGACTGTACGTTTTAGTTAGAAAAAGTTGCATGGGAACATAAAAGGGCTGTTTTTAGAGTTTTTCCGATAATTATTCGAATTTTTCCCTTAAAAACCATCCTTGAACTTCAACGAACATTTTAAAAGAATTGGCCAAATTGGTCCAGGCGTTGTTGAATTATGCGCTTACCAACACATTATGCGATTCATTTTTATATATAAGATTATAATTATTAACATTGAAAAGAGGAGATAAAAAATAGACCTTCAGAGTTTCTTGCCTGTTCTTCTCGAGAAGGATCTCCCAATTTCCGAACAGGTGTCGAGTCAATTTATTTTTTCCTTATTCGTACGTACGGACAAGTTTTTTGTTTTTTTTAAGCTTTTTTTTTTGTTTTGTTTGTTGACGTCAATAAGTGCCTGTAAAGGTCCATGTTGAATAAAGATTATTTTGATTTTGATTTGATTTTGAGCAAACGAGAGACTAAAGAGTGGGTGTGTGGCGTGAGGGACGACGCGGTTGGTGGCCGGCGGAAGGGATTCGTTTGCGCGTGTGATGGGGTATTTAATCACTCTCTCGGGTCTTCTTTTAGATTCGACCATTTTTCGTGGGAGTTTAAGTAACTGGTCGGGGCTCTGTGGACCCCTTCAATGGTCAAACGACGACCGTGAATACGGTTGGGGCCTCGGGGCGGTGGAGGGTGGTCCTCCACCTACGGACTTCTTTGTATGTTTATTTTAAACCGTCTTGGTTTTCGTTCAATCACTCTCGTCTAACGACGAGAGGATGAGATTGCGCGGCAATGCTCTTTTGTCAGGTGGGCGGGCATGGTATGATGCTGAGCTGGCAGCCCTTCGAAACATCTTGGTAGCGTGTGTACGGGTATTAAATCAAATTTTTTTCCTCAGAAGAGGAGGCTGAGAAATTTGGTTAATTTATCTGATAGAATCGGATAATTCAATCGGATTATTTCAAGCTTAAGTCAGCTATGTATTATGTCTTACCTACATCTGTTCGTCTGAGAGATCAATCCGATAATCGCTCATTGAGCCCGCACGATTCACTCCGACGCGTGCTGTCTGCAATGGAAGTGATATATTTGGCGACAAATGGAGGTATAGCCTGTAGTGTCTAGGACAATGACGAGCAAAAATTTACTTTGATTTATATATTATCCGTTATCAATACAAGTAATGATTCCACTCGATTGATTTGAGGCGAATATTTTATTACAAAAAAAATATCGCACAAATAAAGTATTAATAAAAAATAAGTATTCGGTGAACCGCATTAAGATTTTCATACAAAAATAGTAAAAAACAATACATTTTTAGGGTTCCCCATACTTTGAACTGAAACTGATTTTTTTTTCTCATTAAACACATATGTGTGGGGAGCTGCTATCTATGGATAGGTCTTCGAAAATGATATTGAGGTTTCTAATATATTTTTTTCTACACTGAATAGTTTGCGCTTCCAAAGTGGAAACATGTGTCCCCCCCCGTAACTTCTAAAATAAGGGAATGATACATTTAAAAATAATATATGATGTACATTACATGCAAACTTCCTTCGAAAATTGGTTTGAACGAGATCTAAGAATTAGTTTTTTTAATCCATACTAATATTATAAATGCGAAAGTAACTCTGTCTGTCTGTCTGTTCCGTTTTTACGCCAAAACTACTGGACCGATTTAAATGAAATTTGGTACACAGATAGTCTAGAGCCTGAGAAAGGACATAGGCTACTTTTTCATGCAAAAAAGGTTGTAAAGGGTTGTAAAAGGTTGAAAGAAGGGATAATAGGTTGTATGAAAATATTGTCAAAACCACTGAACCGATTTAAATGAAATTTGGTACACAGATAGTCTAGAGGCTGAGACAGGGCAGAGGCTACCTTCTAAAGCAGAAAAGGGCTGTAAAGGGTTGAAAGGAGGGGGTGAAAGGTTGTATGGCAGTATTGTAAAAACCACTGAACCGATTTAAATAAAATTTTATACACAGATAGACTAGAGCCTGGGAAATGACAGAGGCTACCTTTTAAAGCAGAAAAGGGTTGTAAAGGGTTGAAAGGAGGGATGAAAGGTTTGGTGAAAAATTATATGTACCTATCCCCCGATTTTTTATTATTCTTTCTTTTATTTGCGACCTTATATAATGATGCAATTTTAAAGACGTATTATTATATAACGTCAATAATGTAAGTAGGTATTTAAGGCTTATGTGATTGACTTAGGTTTTAATTAGAGTTATTTTGATGTTTGTAACACAACAAAATATGAATCGCGCCGCACACAGCGCTGCGCTGCGCTGCCGCCGGCGCCGTCTCACAGGGGAGGGGAGGCGGCGTGTGCCGAGCAAGATACGGCAAGGAAATAAGATAAATTTTACCGACGGAAAACATATACTTCCTGTGGGAAATTCGAATATAACGCGGGCGAAGCCGCGGGCGGAAAGCTAGTACGTTATAAATTGTAAACCGCATTTTACCTTTCATTCAATCAACTCCAATATAATAAAGAATAACATTTATTTACATGTATAGTAGTACAGAACCCACGCACTTGGCTGGTTGTTTTTCTTTTCTCTAAATGAAACAATGACATTAACTTAAGATCTTACGAAACATTTTATAGTTGGATATAATTTAAAATTATATCATTAATTAGCAATAGCATAAGCTTTACAATTATTAACTTTATTACCAGTCAATAAAGTGCATTGTGCACGAATAAATATTTCAGGAAATTCTCGTCATAGAGAAAATAGGCAATTTTTTAGAATTTTAGGACAAGTTTCAGTCTTAAGCTCAGAGTAAATAGAACTGGAGTAGGCATCAGTCAAATTTCTCGAACAAATTTTTCTGTCATATCTTGCGGGGGGCGAGGTTACTACTACACTCTAAACCAGCACACATAAACAGAAAATTTTAACGTTTTTACAAATGCACACATGGACACATGGCACACAATTTTGAAATTCACGCAACAAAACCTTAAAAAAGTACGTTGACGTTCTATTCGAACACAAAAATGTAAAAGTGTGGGAAGTAACGAGACATCACCCAAAAGAATGATATCGATAAATCGCTTTCGTTCAATGAATGAATGTTAACTTGGCGTTAATATTTCAACATAATTAAAATATCATGCTTCGACATTTAGTATGTAGTCAATATAAAATTGACAGATATCGAAGGTTAATAAAATGCAAACTTATACTCAGTAGTTTATTATAGTAAATTATAACATCTAATAATTTTACCTAATTTTGTGTCTTTTTTAACTGCATATTTGTTATTTGGTAGGATATTAAGGTAAAAATACGAATTTTGTTGCATGAGAAGCTACAGAAGTCCTATTAAACCGGAAAATAAAATAAGTTTTATTGACACCAAGTTGCGGATACAAAAAAATTTTTTACGTCAAAATTAGATACTGCAACACCGACATTGTTATAATAACATTAAAAATGCGTTTTCTAAAAGAAATATTTTATTGAAAAACACGTTTTAATACACACTATAAAAATAATTGAGTTTTTTGACACGGGATTGACAGTTAGTTCTATTATTCCCATGTATGTCATTATAATAATTAAATTAGTTAAATCGTATTAAATACAACTAAATATCAGATAGGGATCTTAAAAATACTTTAACAATCAACAATATCTCTTAAACGAAATTTTTTGATTTTTATCCTTAATATGTTAGCAATAATTTTGAGTAATTTTTTTTGCAGATTTATATTGGGTTATAATATTTTGTGAACCCCCATGCTCCGGTCACTGATGTAATTAATATTACATCATTAGGTAATTTTTCGACTGCACCTTTTAGTGTATTATAATCCGAGACGTCATTATTAAACAATATTAAATAAAGCGTACTTATTTTCTGTTTACTCACTTTGTTTGTCAATTATATTTTATTATTCAATAAGATTTAAGCATAATATTTTTAATTAATGTCAATTATTCCATTCATTCATTCATTCCTATTTACTCGTAAAACCAAAATATCGATATAGTTGCATCCCTATTATGTACCCATTCAAGTGTGAAAATCAATTAGGGTTGCTGATTAAAAAAGATAATATTTTTTAACTAAATTTTTAAGTTTCTTAGAGATGGCGCTAGTTTACAGATGCTTACCTTTTAAGCATGGCTCTTATATTTCCTTTAACAAAATTACACTCACAAAGTAAGTGTTACTATTTTATTACTGCTATTTTTATAAACAAAAATAACATACAATGAGATAACAGTGACAGATTGAGTAATTCGCGATAGATAAAAAAAAACTATTGCAAATGTCCTCCTCATACATCTTTTTGATTTCTATATATAGAAACCGCTAATAGAAACAAAACTTGTTACTTAACTGTTATTCTATCAAGGCACCTTCACCATTTGGTATTGTACAAAAAGTGTATGTCTCGATAGAATAACAGCAGTGTGCTACTTGATTTATCATCTATACTTGATTTGAAGGGAAGTTTGAGTTTAGTTCATTTTTACATTATTGATTGTTTTAATAATGCACCTATATAAATACTTATAAAAATATTTAATTTAAATGGTATAATTGCTAGTACATCGTTATGTATAGAACTGTTAAAGTATCAAAAAATAGTAAAATTGTGTATTATTGTAACAAGGCATCGGCAATTTAAGACAGCAGAGTACCAAATGATGCTGTTACTGATTAAATTAATACCTACCAGATTAGAAAATTGTTATATGAACTATACAAATTCTATATGTCAAATGTCATAATTAATTGAAATATTATAATGTTCAACCCTAGCTCACGCACTCCCCACGAGACTATATGACGTCAGACCGCACTCCTCACGAGACTATATGACGTTAATTTGAATTTGCAGAATTGTAAAACATGAAATTATGAATTAAATAATCAATAAATCTTAAAAATAATACTTGCAAATGAAAGGTGACACCATCTTTTTGCATACTTGACGTGTTAGACTTCTTTTTACACGAAAAAACAGCACAAATAGGCATTTTAGTGGGAGCTCTGTTCGCCGCGACATGCACAATGTTGTGTGACAGCCCATAAGGCAGCTCAACTAGTTTTATATAACGTACAAGATTCCGAGTCTTATGCTTTGGCAGAGGGGAATGTTAGACAATGGCATCTCCTGTCTTGGTTACTTTGAGGTCTTAAGTCATTTATTGAAAAATTCTTTGTTTATTTGAATGGAAGTTGGTAGGTTTCTGGCACCGATACAGCAGCGGTAGACAGACAAACATTCAGATCTGCAGCATTATGAATATTGCAGTCGCACTTCCGACCCGGTACGTTACCAGAACCCAGAATTAGTTTGCTTAATTTGTGCATAACTAGTAAATTAAAATTTTACGATATGGCCTCGTTACTGAGACACATATAACTTTAATATAATAACATTTCTTCACCGTATTATGTGATAATATCACACAACAAAATAATGTTTCATGATTTTTACTAAATTTTTAATGTAAAATAAACACATTCTCAATAATTGTCAATTGGGATTGATTCAAGGTTCTTGTTGTACGAGGGTCAAACTGAAAGTTCTTAGAACTGGCCACTTATAAACAATATAATAAAAAAGTAATTCTAAAATTTGAAAATAGAACTCTTTGCCAATATTACTGAGTATATATTTCATTCATTTGTCATTTGTTTTACGATTTGGCGGCAAATTGAAAATTGCCTGTGTCACTTCAACATGAATTTAACACGAGAAAATTTTCGTGCAATGATTTTTTATGACTTTCGATTTCATTTAAGTCAACAAGAAAGTTATGATAGACTACGATTGGCCTTTCACGATGAAGCCCCATCTCGTGCGACTGTTTACAACTGGTTTAATGAGTTTAAACGTGGTCGCACTAATCTCACTGGTGCTTTACGTGAGGGACGGCCTTCTACGGCGACGACTGAAGATAACATCTGTGTTGTGCGGCGTATGATAGAGACTGATAAAAGAGTGACCTATCAGCAGATTCGGACAAGCTTAGGCATCGGTATGAGTCAAGTGCAGAAAATCCTCCACGAACATTTAGCGGTCAGGAAGCTTTGCGCCCGGTGGATACCTCATAATTTGACTGAGGCTCAAAAACTCCATCGTGTGGATTGGTGCCGTAAAATGATTGAAAGATTTAACGGAGGTGACTCAAATGCTGTGTTCGACATACTAACAGGTGACGAAAGCTGGATTTACTGTTATGATCCTGAAACCAAAAGACAATCTGCTCAGTGGGTGTTTCCTTTCGAGGAGTTGCCAACTAAAGTGAAGAGAGATCGAAGTGCGGGAAAAAAAATGGTGGCCTCGTTCTTTGGAAGGATAGGTCATTTCGCAACAATTGTGTTAGAGGATCAAAAAACAGTTTCTGCAGAATGGTACACTACCAATTGTTTGCCACTTGTCTTGGAAAAAGTTCGTGAGAAACGACCTCGCAGTAGGATCCTCCTTCACCACGACAACGCCTCGTCACACACCGCCAAGCGAACGATCGACTATTTGGCGACATCAAACGTTGAATTACTGGGTCACCCGCCGTATAGCCCCGACCTCGCGCCTTGTGATTTTTATTTATTTCCAAAAATTAAAGAAAAACTTAAGGAAAGCGGTTTATGAATGCTGAAGAAGCGGTGGCTGCGTATCGCGATGCCATTGAAGAGACCCCTAAGGACGAGTGGGCAAAATGCTTTTCCCAGTGGTTCCATCGCATGCAGCGTTGTATTGACGTGAATGGACAATATTTTGAAAAGATATAATAAAACTAATAACCGGCTAATGACTATCAGTTTTTGATTTTCTAAGAACTTTCAGTTTGACCCTCGTATCTTTTTCTCTTTAATTGATCTTGTGAACCAAATCTTTGGGAGAGCTAAAATAATAATGATGAATTATCACTGACCATACATATTTTGGGAGATATCTATTAATAACTGGTCTAAGGGGTATTTTTTTACAAGCTGTTATATTAGCTTCACTTGTAACTATGTAAAAAAATTTTGGAATCTTAATTTGACCCACTTCTAACCACTGTCCGGTCGAGCTGAAATTTTGCATGCACGTATAAGTTGGATGACAGTGCTTGGTTATGTATGTGACGTCATTCTAAATCCAACATGGCGGCATTACCAAGATGGCGGATCAATTGTTTTTAATACACCCCCTTTTTTTTTTTGAGGGGAAATGCGACCTTTTGGGTATACAATGAAAGGGTTTCCTAAGCTTGGTTTTTAGTAGGAAAATAAATTAAAAGTAATTGTTTTTTTAATACAACCTTTATTAAATGCTCTAAAAAGAACAAAATAAAATTTTACATATAAAAGTTAAAAGTATTCTATAAGTAAGTAAACTACCAGGCTAGAGAAAATTATAAAATTCTTCAAATCTTTAGCCTTAAGATAATGAATCAAAAACTTCAATTAAATTGATTTTTTTATATATTTGTTTTTTTTTTAATTTTGTCACCTTAGGAAATATCCCGTATAGTCCCACAATAATTATATAAATGTTATATATTTAAACACGAATGCGCGTGGTTGCTTCGAGCCTAGGCATTGCGCGAGCGCATCCATTGTATAGTAACCGGCTTGCCTGCGTGCGGCGCGGTGATAGCAGGTTGTTGACAAAAATCAGTACAATTTTGTCAAACAACGCGACGGCGGCTGCATATTACTATTTAATTCCATCGTCTAGTTATTTACAATTTCGCTTAATATTAAAACCGTATATCTGTGTGACTGTGAAGTGCCATCAGTTATTCAACATTTATTTACGAAAATTACTATAATATCCTAAATAAGGAGTATCCTAAAAAAGGGAAACTATAGTTTAGTTAGTCACTTGTGTTTATTTGTTTTTATTTTTCTTTTTACTATGATGATAGTTATGTTATATTAATATGGATGGTATTATGATTAGAATTAAGTATATTAAACGCACTTTGTTAGACTAAATAGTAAGGTTTGTATAGCTTTCATATTTGTATTTTTTAATTTTCTTCGCATTTTATATTTCAATAAAAAGCCATGCTTTAAAGTGGTATTTTGTGTTGTGTCATGACGACATAAGAACTAACGGCAAATGGTAACGTACCATTGTCGGAGGCGTTGCAAAACTACTAGCCAAAAATGCAATGAAAATTTAATTCGAAATGATCGTCGGCTGTCGCGTCGCCAAATTTATTCATATAACCGCCGCCGTCTACGAACAACACCAAATATATTCTATATGCAGGGTTACCAAACAAAGGCATCGCGAGAGTGCATCTAGAAGGTAATTTTTACTTGTTTCGTAGCGCTTTTCGCTGAATCGAAATCCTTACTAATTCACGCCGTAACTGCTGAACCGATTGCTTTGAAATTATTTTGCAGACGTAAAGATAAAAGTCCGGATTAAATAATAGAGTACTTTATATCCCGGAAAAATCGACAGATCCCACGGGATGCGCAATAAAGGCTTCGCTAAAAAACTACTGCACAGATTTTCATGCGGTTTTCATCAATAGATAGTCCCACGGGAAGCGCGGTAAAAACTTCGCGCCATAAACCGACTTCCGCGCATATGTAGCCGTGGGCAAAAGCTATGACCCTTAACCCTCTATAGACCCAATCCCGAAATCCACGCGGGCGAAGCCGCGGGCAGAAAGCTAGTATTATATAATTTTAAATCTTCGACTTTTATGTCGATTGACATTTAGTCAACAACTGTACTGACATTTCGACTCGTAGCAACAGGAAGGTTATATTATTATAAATCTGTAACTAAAATTAATGAAAGTTACTTTCCATATATGTCTAGTGACATTTAAACTCCTTCGAGTTTTCTGAAACGTCAAAGCTATGGTCAGCAAAGCTCATGTGACGTTGTAATGGCATACTGAGCTTTAATAGTGGGGCTGACAGTTATCTTTCCAGTACATTGGGCGCGCCGCTGAACTGACAAAAATGGTGGTACCCTTCTCCCGAAGTCCATTATTTGAGGACACTGCTCTTGTTAATTACAGCTTATGTCGTTCACGAACCTAATTGTGATTGGAATAAATCGGGCGCTTTGATTTACCAATGACCAATAATTATTTACCAACTAGCTGTGCCCATGACTTCATCCGCGTGGAATCGTAATTTTAGGTAGCATTTTTAATGACTGACGTAAGAGTCGACAAATAAAATCAGAAAGCTTTGAACTGCTAACCTATCAGAAGTTACACGTGTAATTGTGAGTCAACCATAAAAGATAGACATCTGCTGTCGTGGGATATTTTTTATATAATTATAAGGAGAACATTAGAGTTTTTATTGAATTTATTATAGAAACTATAATAAGTTCAATAAAAACAGTGATCTACAAAATGTGAATACTAGAAACAAAAATAAACTTGCCGTTCCATGTTCAGACTCCACAAAACTAGCTGTTCGTTCTTGGGGAAATGTATATCTATGTTTAACAACTTCCGCAAAGTGTCATTGATTTGCCTTTATATAAATTTAAATCCATATCAAAAAGACACTCATGAGTAAAGGTATAAAGGTATAAAGTAAGTGACTATCTAAATGATCACACTATTTGGGAATAGGGACACTATTCATAGAGCCATGTTTGGTAACAACATTATTTATAATATTGTATTATTTTATATGTGTATGTAAACATACATACGACTGTAATCGTATTAGGTATGATTGTATTTATACTATATTGTATTTTTTATTTATATTATTATAATTATTAACATTGAAAAGAGGAGATAAAAAATAGACCTTCAGAGTTTCTTGCCTGTTCTTCTCGAGAAGGCTCTCCCAATTTCCGAACAGGTGTCGAGTCAATATTTTTTTTTTCCTTATGCGTACGTACGGACAAGGTTTTTGTTTTTTTTTAAGCTTTTTTTTTGTTTTGTTTGTTGACGTCAATAAGTGCCTGTAAAGGTCTATGTTGAATAAAGATTATTTTGATTTTGATTTTGATTTTTTGATTAAGGTTGCACCCGTGACGGACGCTTAAAAAATGTGTAGGAGTAATATAGAAGTAACAATATTAATGAAGAATTACATTGGTTCTGCTTATACCTAAAGAAATTTCTACCAGCAGACCTGTGATAGAAAACAAACGATACAGTATTTGGGTACAATAAAAACTACGTCTATTGTAATAATCAACATATATACATAATTATACACTATAAATGTCAATCTATACACATAAATAAAATTGAAGTGTCGTCTGTCTGTCTATGTGTTTGTTCCTTCTAATCTCTGAAATGGCTGGACTGATTTTGACGGGACTTTTATGGGCAGGTAACTGAAGTAATAAGGAGAAGTTTAGGCGTTTATTTTAGAAAAACTATTTTATTTTGGAAAATGTCCAGTACCGCGCGCAGCTCAAGCGCATGCCACTGAACATAAAAATGCAAAAACAAAAAAAAACGATGAAGTCGCAAGTACAGCTAGTAATATAGACTAGATGTAGACTATGTATATATAGACATATAAATAAAATTAGAGTGTCGTCTGTCTGTTTGTCTGATTGTTCCGGCTAATCTCTGAAATCGATTTTGACGGGACTTTATTAGCATGTTTATAAAATTTAGGCTACTTTTATTTTAGAAAAATTCTTTCTATCTATTTGTCCAGTATCGCGTGCAACACATGCCAAAAACACTAAAAAAATTTTTTTTTTTCATCGCGAACGAAGTCGCGGTTATAGCTAGTTAATAAATAAAAAAAAACGACAACAGAAATGTACAGAATGTATAGTAATTATTTATCAATGAAACACTTCACGCTATAGTTCAAAGCAGTGATCAACCATTACGCGAGTACCTAACTACTAGTAAGTTTAAACTGTTCTATAGAAACTTGGAAATTGAACGAAGACTCCCCTTTGATAGCGCTCACTGAGCTGGCGGTGGTAACAAAACGGCTAATTATATGTGACGAACACAGCAGTGATTAATTGAAAGCAGTGTTCCAGTATTGTTTCGTTATTGTTCCAGCTCGGCACGGACCACTGTTTGAATGAGTTGCGAATAATATGACTCAGATCCTCGAATCAATTGGTTATTGGTGGATTTGTTGAACATTTGAACGATAACGTTTAAATATTCTAGGAACGATTAAAATATATAAAAATAAATATAAGTCGGTAAATATAATTATAGGAAAGTACGAGTGATGAAATTAAAGTATACACATTTATCTAGAAGCACGTTACACCGCCCCGCGCACCGACTTCAAAAAAATACCTAGTTGGTATATCAAAGTTAGTCAAAGTCAAAGTCAAAATATTTATTTCAAGTAGGCAATTAGATATGCTCTTTTGAATAGTCCAAATTTTTTTTTTCCCTACTACCCATTCGGACTTCTTTTAGTTATAGAGAAGAACGGGCGCAAGAAACTCTATAACTTTTACAGAAGCAACGACATTTACAAAAATATATATCGTTACCAAGTCATACAAAAGTCAACTTATAGGTACAAGTATAATTACAAAGGTTCATGGCAATGCCTGGTGGAACTAAGAAACATTAAGTCCAAGCATTCATGTCTTTTATATAATCAGTAACCGTATAATAGGCTTTGCTAATAAGTACACTTTTAACAATGATTTTAAATTTATTTAGGCTTAATTGTACAATATTGCTTGGAACTTTGTTGTAAAAACGCACACAGTTACCTCTGAATGAATTATTAATTTTATGGAGTCTAGTGTGAGGCAAATGTAATTTATTCTTATTTCTAGTATTGAAGCTATGGACATCACTGTTTTACTAAATAAATGAATGTTTTTATGGGTATATATTAGATTTTCATAAATATATTGAGACACAACTGTCATTATACCAGTGTCTTTAAATTTATCTCTTAAAGAGTCTTGCATTTTTAGATGATAAATTGCTCGAATGGCCCTCTTCTTCAGCACAAATATAGTTTGAATGTCGGCAGCATTTCCCCACAGCAAAATACCATACGACATTACACTATGAAAGTAACTAAAGTACACCAATCTAGCTGTTTCTATGTCAGTTAATTGGCGTATTCTCAAAACTGCAAATGCTGCAGTGTTGAGCCGTTTTGATAATTTATCAATATGTGAGCGCCACTGAAGTTTGGAATCAAGAGTAATTCCTAAAAATACTGTGGTGTCCACGAGGTCCACATTCCTACTCTTTATAATTACTTCGGTTTTCACCTGTTTTACATTTGGCAATACAAATTTGATACATTTAGTTTTACTTTCATTTAGAAGCAAGTTATTAACGTTAAACCAGTGGACTACTTTAGAGATTGCATCGTTCACAGTGTCATTAATATTTTGTCTCCGTTTAATTTTGAATATAAGTGATGTATCATCTGCAAAGAGTACAATTTCGTGTTTATTATTAACATAAAAGGAAGGTCATTTATATATATTAAAAATAAAAAGGGACAAGAATTGAGCCCTGTGGGACGCCCATCTTAAGCAAAGATCCCTGAGATCTCGTACCATTAATATCGACTCTCTGAATCCTGTCACTCAAATATGAAATAAGAAGGTTCAGAGAAGAGCCTTTGAAACCATAATAACGTAATTTCTTAATTACGTTACCTTAATTACGTAATTTAGTTTATTTAAGACAGAAGTTATGGTATTTATTTTTTACTTTTTAGTTCCTTTATATTCTTTCTAAACATACGTTGGTAAGTTAGTTGCGTATAATTTTGAAGTCGGTTTTATTGTTTTAAATATTTGGAGTCGGTGTCAGCCAAAGTATAAGAACCGACTCCGAAATAACAAATTTTGTAAATACATAATATTATCGTGATATGTTTTTTTCTTTTTAATTGATATTAATTTATTTAGAAACAAGTTTTTTTTAAGTCCGGTTTGTTCTCCACGTCTAAATCAAAAACGTCTCTACAATTCCAAAGATGGCGGCTTTGAAATGCGCCTCATACTCTTATTGTAATACATAGTAATGTATTAATCACAAACATTTTAAATATTTAGATCGTACATCCACCCTTTGTAAATAAGGGACAATCAATGCTTACATGTGAGCTACGAAGGGCCTAAATTAATTTGCGACAGCAGGCTTGTCTCAAACTGATGTAATGAAAGCAAAGTTCGCTAGTTACAGCGACGCGTCAACCCTTCTGCTGCGGGCTGCGTGCGGGAGTGCTAAAGCAAATCAGCCGTGATCTAAGCGACCGCGTCTGTATTTTTTTCCGAGATAAAAAATACCGCAAAACCTTGCTCAAGAATCACTCTATCTATTGATGAAAACCGCATGAAAATCTGTGCAGTAGTTTTTGAGCGAAGCATTTATTGCGCATCCCGTGGGATCTGTCAATTTTTCCGGGATAAAAAGTAGCCTATGTTACTCTTCATTCTCTTTTCTGTTCTCGTCAATTCGTCGCTCCGTTTTGCTGTGAAAGACGGACAAACAGACTGACACACTTTCCCATCGATACTTATGAGGGGTCAATTCTGTACATGAAATATATTTTCAAAATAACTATCAGGGGGTGATTAGGGATCGATACTGATGCCAAAAATGCAATCAGTAAAATTTTTGTCTGTCTGTCTATATGTTCCTTATAGAAACAAAAACTACTGGACGGATTTTAACGAAACTTGGTATAATTATTCTTCATACTCCTGGACAGGTTATAGAATACTTTCCATTACACTACAATCAATAGGAGCAGAGTAGTGAAGGGAAATTTTGGGAGAACGGGAGAAGTAACTGTATTTTTAAGCTTCCGTCGCATGTGCAACCTTAATGGTTAAAGCTACATAGAAATCATGTATGATGGAAAATTTCTCCTTAAAATTATATAAAATATATCCTAGGACAGCATATGTCTATCTTTTATGGTTGACTCACAATAACACGTGTAACTCCCGATAGCTTAGCAGTTCGAAGCTTTCTGATTATACCTAGTCTTGCCATAAATATTGAAATATAGAAAAAAACATTTTTTTTATCTGCTTAAAACATTTATTACTTTTACACTATGTTAGTTTAGTACATAAATATAAATCAATTAAAAGTATATAAAGCTTATTCGAAGTGGTCTCCATTGGCTGCAATACAGTCCTTTACACGTTGAGGCCAGTTATCAATAGAAGCACGCACTCTTTCCATGGGAAAATTCTTCACTGCCAATCGTATAGACTGTTTTAGGGACTCCAAATTATCATGGCGTTTAGAGCAAGCTGTACTCTCTAAAATTGACCATAAATCATAATCTAGTGGATTAAGATCGGGACTAGACGACGGCCAGTCTTCAGCTCTGATGAAGTCCGAAACGTTCGCTTCTAACCAAGACTGCGTGGAACGAGCTTTATGACCCAGCGCCGAGTCTTGCTGGAAGGACCATACTTGGTTATTGAACATGGTGATGTTATGGGGCTTAACTACCTTCTCAAGAATGGTATCTTGATATACTTGTGCCGATGTTTTGATACCTTTTTCACAAAAATATGGCTCAGTCACTCCTTCATAGCTAACACCCCACCAAACCATCACTGAAGTCGGATAATGCCCACGTTGCACTCTGTCGACTAATTGGGAAGCTTCCTTAGAGCTTTGAGCATAAATACGGTCATTTTGTTTGTTAAAATGTTGCTCTATTGTAAAAATTTTCTCATCCGTAAACAAAATTTTTCTGTGACCTCCCTTTGCGTACCGTTTCAGTAGTTGTTTCGATTTTACCACCCTATTTTTCTTTAAATTATCAGTTAAGAAGTGACCAGTGCGTCTCTTATAGGCTGCAAGTCCTAAGTCATCTTTTAAAATACGTGACATGGTTCTAGGTGCTATCTTCATTTCCCGAGATAAAATCTTTTGCTTTCGGACAGGATTTCTTCGAATTCTTTCCGTTACTGCTTTGACCACCTTTTTCGTACGAATACTACGTGGACGGCCAGATCTTTTTCTATCACAAACAGAGGAAGTCTCATTGTACCTATTAATAGCCCGGTACACATACATTTTACTAATACCAAGGGTATGGAGAGTTTTAAAAATTGCATTTGGCTCCATACCTACTTTGTGTAATGCAATCACAGCGATTCGGTTCTCTTTATCACCCCACTCCATTTTAAGATCGCAAAATATTATAAAAAGTATTGGCGCCAAAATGAGAAAACACAATGAACAACCATATACAAATGACAGATTCGAAATTCAAAAGTAATATTTTTTTATTTTTAAGTGTAACAGTATTTATGGCCAGACTAAGTATTTGTCTACTCTTACGTTTATAACACTCTCAGTCATTAAATATACTACCTAAAATAACAATTCCACGCGGACGAAGTCGTGTGCACAGCTAGTCGTACATATATTAAATAGTAGCACTTTTGAAGCAGTAACAGTTTTATTTGGTATGAATATTTTTGTGCTCTAAAAAGGGTACTTCTTAATTTACAAAAGAAACAATGTGACATATAATTCAAATAAATAATTAAATTATTTTTGTATCGGATATATTATAGTCACAGCTTGTATACGTGACCATCAAGGAAACAAGCCGTTTTATTAGAGGCGGAGGAAACGCCTGTTCCGGGTGAAGATGTTGGTCCCTAGCGAACTATCCCTTCTCCGGGGAGAGGAGGACGGGGAGGGGAGGATGACTTCCACATGCAAGCCATAGGGTCCTTAAGTCTTTAGGCTGAGTTTAGTTGTTAGGTTATGTCAGTCAGACTGCTCTGGCCGCGTAGAGTCCAATATAACCCTCGTGACACTTGCCGTTGCGGGGGTATCCTGGGCACGCTTCGTGCTCCTTTGCGACGGATTCTCAGCCTCTCTCTCCTGAGGGAAAAAATGCATGGGAAAGATGGCACCCTTATGAGAAAGTACGATCCAGGTCTTGTATTTAACATAGCGTGGCTAAGCAGAAGGCTGCCGAGAAGAAGAAGGTCAGCTTTTTTTTTTTTTTTTTTCCTCAGGAGAGGAGGCTGAGAATTCATCATGGATACCAACGCAACAGGCAAGCAGGGATGCGTTGATTATGTCGGACTCCTGGTACTGTCGAGACGGCTCGACTACACAGACCTACCGACTAAACTCAGCCTAGCCTTTGGTCCTATTGACCCTACTGGCTTTATTGACGAGAGGGCCGAACCTCAGGAGAGGCACGGTTAGCGCTACCCCATGGTGAGGGTATATGCGCTAGAAGAAGGCACGAATCTCCAAAGTGGGACCGGCCAGTATTGATAAGAACCTATTCAGGCTAAGCAGAAGGCTGCCGTTTAGGGGTTGACAAGGGGGAGCGACGGCTCAGACGCCGCCGCTTGCAGGTCTAGAAGTTCCTGCGTGAGTTGGTTGGGGGGGTCGCTAAGGACATGTCGCGGTCTACGAATCCTCTGCCGGTATTGACTAGTGTTGCCTTGTGACTGGCTCACAGTTGGTGGTATTGACGGGTGGAAGGTCAGCTCAGACTGTACGTATTATATATTTATCGTACTATATTTTACTGTATGTATTATGTGTTATATATTTGATGCTTGCTTGCTTTATGGTAGGGGAGCCCAAGCGGGGATTTTTGAAGTAACTCGAGCGTGTCAGAAAATTATATAGGGAGAATCCTTGCATCCTTTAAAGTATGTCTACTAAGTATGAACTGTATGAACATTTTATTTCTGTTCATTTTATATCTTTCATATATCTGTAAAATAACTGTAACAAATAGAAAGTAACTTTGCCGCTGTGCCCTCGTAAATAGAATGTCGAAGCAGCGCTATTAAAAAACCGGCAAAGTAGGAGTCGGATTCGCGAAAAAGGGTGCCGTAGTACCAAGTAACATTTACGATTTTCTTTAACTCTTTTCGGTTTTCTGCGGACTCTTTGGTTCGCACTCTTTTTTGTTTGTGTTAGTCTTTTTTTTACAAGCTTTTATTTTTTACTTTCACCTGTCCCGTTGTCTGTCTGTAATCAAATCTTGCAAATTAAATTTGATCCACTTCCCGGTTTTCGATTGAGCTGAAATTTGGTATACTCGTTTAGTTCGGATGACAATGCATGATTAACTGTGTGACGGCATTCTAAATGCAACATGGCGGCGTATCCAATATGGCGGACCAATTATTTTTAATGCACTCCTACAATATGGGTATCAAATAAAAGGGCTTGCCAAGAATAACTAGAAAAAAGTAATGTGACGTCATTCTAAATCAAACATGGCGGCGTATCCAATATGGCGGACCAATTATTTTTAATGCACTCCTACAATATGGGTATCAAATAAAAGGGCTTGCCAAGAATAACTAGAAAAAAATAATGTTACGTCACTCTTAATCCAATACGGGGAACACTAAAAATGGCGGATAATTTTCTTTAATTCGTTCCTACAATATGGGTATCAAATGAAATGGCTTGTCCTCAGCAAGCCTGTAGAGGTACTAAAAAGATAAAAATAAAATTAAAAAAAAAAAACTTTTTAAAACAAGCTTTATTATTTGTTTATAAAATGAACTAAAAAGTTAAAAATAAATTATCAACATTAAAACTTTTCACCATACATAATTATTCAATCTCGTCCCCCCTCTTTATCATAGTCCCCATTTAAAGCGTGTTACATTGTGATAGCTTGAGGAAAATGTTGTGTTGTATTAAATGTAACACGCTTTTATTTATTACAAAGGATATTGATTACGTTTGCTGATTCCGCGCAGTTGATGATGACTTGTCCAACAAGCAGACAAGGTCGACACGTGTTTCGTCTCTCAGCGAGACATCTTCAGGATCTGTTGCACGCTCGGTGTCTTACGAGCCGCTCGTAAGACACCGAGCCCTTCCTTCCTTTGTAATACAATGGACTTCCGCAAAATAACACCTGCTACAATAGAGTACGCTTTTATTTATAAATGGGGACTATGATAAAGAGGGGGGACGAGATTTAATAATTATGTATGGTGAAAAGTTTTAGTGTTAATAATTTATTTTTAACTTTTTAGTTCATTTTATAAACAAATAATAAAAGCTTGTTTTTAAAAAGGTTTTTTTTTACATTCCCTTATATATTATTTATTCTACAAGTAACATATCATTTGTCGATCAGGAGAAAGGTATTGTTCTCCGTTTTGTGGGGACAGATGGTCTTGTCCCCCACAGTCATAGCCCCATCTATATCTATGTTCTAACTATTCCTTAAGACTAACAATGTTTAATTAGTATCTATGATAAGTATTTACATTTGTGTGTTTAAATACTAAGATGAATTATAATTTAGAAATCTTACATATTACTTGATTACATTAGAATTTATTGCTGATCGTTTATTTTTTAATTATTACTATTATTATTTTCAATTTGCAATTTGACATTTACGATTTAAGACGTATTAAATATCTGCTTACCATATCTCGTTCTTACCAATTTTCATCATATATTTATTTTAGTTTTATTACATTGTTATTTTAGAAGTTGCAGGAGGTGACACAAATTTTAGCATATTCAAGACTCTCGTGCAGACTATTCAGTTTATAATAACATGATATTAGAAATCTCAATAACATTTTTGAAGACCCATCCTTAGATAATTGACATGTATTGGTTTGATGAAAAAAAAAAATATGAATTTTAGTTCTAAGTATGGGAAACCTCCAAAATTTATTAGTTTTTTAAAAATTTTGGATTAAAATCTTGATGCGGTTCTTGTAGTTTCGGAAAAAAGTGATAAACAAATAGACATGACGAATTCATAAAGTTTCCGTTTTTCGCCATTTGGCGACGGAACCTTAAAAAAGGAGTGAACGAACGTCAACAGTTTTAAAACATGTTAATTTTATTCCAATTACAGGATTCTGTTTGTGCTAACGAATGAGTTGAAATGTTTCGGAATCGAAGGTTGATTTAAATTATAGTATTTTTTTTATTGTTATCGGAACCCGAGTTATACACGGAGGCACTGAATGCTTATACTAAAAAGCCTATACAAATATTTAATGTGAAATTTGAAACCATGTTTCTTTGGTATAATTATGCTTTAATTATGAAAAAAAAATAGATTTCCACATATTTACGATCATAATTAATATAGTGTTAGAGAATAAGTGACGTTATGAGTTTAGATAGATAGAGTTTATATATATATTTTATTTGGTTTACACACAACAATTAATACACAATACCAAGACAAGCTCAGCGCCAATATTTGCACAAGAGCAAAATTCGCTGATTTTCAGCTATAGCCCCCTTTTTTTATGTAACGATGAAGTAAATGCATTTCAGGGGTATGCAATTCAATGCATTTTCCTCAGCGGAACAAAAAAAAAGGCCTACCCACTAAAAACCTCACCGATCCCCCCCCGATAGCGCCTGGATGCGAGCGCTAATCCCCAAGGAGAGCTGCATCACACCGAGGCCGAGCGCTAATCCCGAAGGAGAGCAGCATAGCACCCCGACACGAGCGCATCATCCCCAAGGAGAGCAGCATCGTGCTAGTAAGCTATATTATTGTAAAGTTTCTTAAAAATCCATTCAGTGAGTATCTGTATCGAATAGGACGGGAGAGATCGACACATTGCAACCACTACGCATCCGACCTCGACTCGGCCCAGCACACGCTGGCGGAGTGCCCCGCGTGGGCCTCCGAGCGCCGAGTCTTGGTCGCAGAGATCGGGCGAGATCTGTCTCCGCCGGAATTGATTGCGGCAATGCTGGCGGACGAGGGAGGTTGGAGGGCTGTGGCCTCCTTCTGTGAAGCAGTGATGCTCCAGAAGGAGGCCGCCGAGCGGGGTCGAGAGATGGCCGATCCCGCTGGAAGAAGGCGGCGCCGGGCTCGGTAGCACAGCTGCGGCGCCGCCGCGGGTCGCCGGCGGGCGCGAGGAAGTCGCGACTGCTTCGGCGACCCGGGATGGACCACGCCCCTTCCGTGGCCGGGGGGCGTCGTCGGTGGAGGAGACCGGGGGAGGTAGTGTAGCCTCCCCGAGAAGGGCTTCCCTCTAGGCAGGGGAGCGGAGGCTGGGGGTTCCTGGAAGTTGCTTGATGTTCCCGGGGGCTCCCTACATGCCTGAGGAAGGCCATCCCTGAGGTTTTTAGTGGGTAGGCCTCCCCCTTCTGGGGAGGAGAGCCCCACATAACCGCCGGCTCGCCACAGCCGGGGTATGCAATTTAATGCATTTTCCTCAGGGAAAAAAAAAAAGGTCATAATAGGTTATAATAGGTCAGGTATGCGATCAGATATAATAAGTGAGAGAAAAGAATAATATAAAATGTAATTTTCTTATGTCATTCACATTGTCTGTCTTTTGTGTCATTGTGAGTTTGGTCGGAGTCCGACATAACCTCCGCGACACTTGCCGTTGTTATCCTGGGTACGTTTTGTGCCTCCTTGTGAAGATTCTCAGCCTCTAACTCCTGATAGAAAAAAAAAAAACAGCTTGCAGAACATATTTTGCTGCGAGTCTTCGAAGTGTTCACATCTATTCATTTAAATTCCTTTAAATTTCTCTAGAGCTCCGCTTTAATAGTTAATTCACTTTTTATGAAAGTGTGTGTGATTATTACTTCTTTTTTTATATTAATTTACTTTGGTTTCCTAAAAATGGATTGCCACATAAAGTAATAAAATCCTAAAATACATTATAGAAAAAACACTACAGAAAAACTGCCATGTAGATCAATTAATCAATACATAGTATAAAACAAAGTCGCTTTCGCTGTATGTCCGTATGTATGCTTAGATCTTTAAAACTACGCAACGGATTTTGACGCGGGTTTTTTTAATAGATAGAGTGATCCTTAAGGAAGGTTTGTGTGTATAATAAATGCATAATATAGTAGAGAAACACTGATAAATTTAAAGGTTTCTAATGTGATGTCGTAAATAAGCACGTTTTTTTGCGCTTATATTGCAAACGCTGGCTGAACCCTACGAGATAGACCAAAATAATGTACTACAGTATTGTACAACTTACAAAAATCCACAAAAAAGTCCGCGATGGTATATGTCTATCTCTTAGGGATAACCCACCATAACCATTTTTTCACTGCACCCGTGCGAAGCCGGGGCGGGTCGCTAGTCTATAATAAATCAACAACGTATTTAAGGTAAAAATTATCCATTATTGTCATAAAAAGTAAATGACAATGTTATTGTGGAATATCCATTAGAGATAGACTTATACCATCGCGGAGTTTTCTGTAGACTTTTTCAATGTGTACAATACTTATAGTACATTACTTTTGATAAATCTCTTAGGGTTCAACCTGCGTTTGCAATGTAAGCGGCAAAAATGTAATTATTTACGACATCACATTAAAAACTTCAAAAATAACATTATTTCTCCACTATTTAATGGATGTTATTAAACATATAAACCTTCCTCTATCTATTTAAGAAAACCGCATCAAAATCCGTTGCGTAGTTTTAAAGATTCAAGCATACATAGGTATATAGTGACAGAGCGACTGTTTTATGCTGTGTAATATCCAACAATATAAATAACAAAGAATCTAACTGGGGATTTGAAGATAAAATATGATATATAAGTAATATACAATTTATTTAATAGTGAACCAGAGGCCATTAGTCACGGCGGGCTCGGCTAAGCCAAGCCGTACCAAGACGTGACAAACTGCCGGTCGGAAGGACCGCGCCGCGCGACGGTTGACTAATAAATATGCAAAGTTTACAGCACATCTAGACAAATCCACATCTATAAAGGATGGCTGCCACTACGCAAATTCTGCGAGCAGGTGCGTTTAATGTGAATTTTAGGCAAAATATATTAGTTATTGGCTGATCTCGCTCTATGCGTGCCTGATCTTTTATATATTAGTTAATATTTGAAGGGAGGTTTTTAGGGTTCCGAAGTCGAATGGCAAAAAACGGATATATATTTGTTTCACATTGACATTTTATTTTATATTACCTTATGATATTAATTATTACCTACTAATCATTCAATAAATCATTTAAATCATTTTATTCAATTTTATGTTTTTACTATATTATGTTTTCGTATTATTTTAGATTATTTTAGATTTTATTTATTTTTATTTATTTATTTATACACTTTATTGTACACGTAGTAAATAATATTGTTATTAAGACTAAAGTAAACAAAAGGTGGACTTATCTCTAAAAGAGATTTCTTCCAGTCAGCCCTAAGTAGTGGAAGTAGTAGAATGGTGAGATGACTCAAGTGTATTCAAATCTAGTATTAATTTTTAATTAAATATTTATTTTAACAATATGTATATCTAAAAGATAACACCAATACAGTATATACATACTTACATATATATAATAGATATAATACATACATAATTATTAATACATAAATATTAAACACAAATATATAAATATTAATAGATATATTACATACACATTACATAAATAATAATAAATAATATATAATAAGATAATATAAAAAATTTACATATCAGTACAAAACGATGGAGTTGTTGAAATATAATGACATACGTTACCTATGTGTTGATTTGCGAAAGGTAATAATTTTTAAGCTGACGTTTGAACGAAAATATGGATGGACAGTTGTGTATATTAGTTGGGAGTTTATTCCAAAGTTGAGCGGTTTTTATAATTAAATGTTGTATATACTTTTAAGTGGCTTGTATACTAGATAATTTTCTTATAAGATTGTATTATTGTCAGAATGCTGTATATACTAGCTGTAAGTATACCTTTAAATAAATAAATAAAACCCTTATGGATTCGTCATGTCTGTTTGTCCGTCCGTATGTCACAGCTATTTTTTTGCGTAACTATAAGAGCTATACTGTGGAAACTTGGTAAGTAGATGTATTCGGTGAATCGCATTAAGATTTTCATACAACAAAAAAGCAATAAATTTTTGGGGTTCCCCATACTTAGAACTGAAACTCAATTTTTTTTTCATAAAACCCATACATGTGGGGTATCTATGGATAGGTCTTCAAAAATGATATTGAGGTTTTTAATATATATTTTTTCTACACTTAATAGATTGCGCGAGATACGCTTTGAAAGTGGAAAAATGTGTGTCACTCCCCGTAACTTCTAAAATAAGGGAATGATAAATGTAAAAATAATATATGATGTACGTTATCATGTAAAATTCCACCGAAAATTGGTTTGAACGAGATCTAATAATTAGTTTTTTTAATACGTTATAAATCGTAACCGCATTTTACCTTTCATTCAATCAACTCCAATATAATAAAGAATAAAGAAATTAAATGAAATGAAATGAAATGATTTATTTGCCAATAACAATGCCTAGGCTGTTACAAGTACGTACTTACTTAATTATAATGATACTAGCTTTTGCCCGCGACTTCGTTCGCGTGGACTTCAGGTTCGTCCCGTCTAGTCTAGTAATAAGTAAGAAATACGGTAACTAAGCACTGCAGAGCCCTAATCATAGGCCTATAGGTAGCTACTGCAGTATGCTCCTATAAACTACATTTAACGATCTTTTTCCTTTTGTGGGTTATTCCTAAGAGATAAACATATACCATCACGGACTCTTTTGTAGACCTTTTTAAGTTGTACAATACTGTGGTAAATTGTTTTGATCTATCTTGTAGGATTCAGTCAGCGTTTGCAATGTAAGCGCAAAAAATGTGTTTTTTTTACGACCTCACATTAGAAACCTCAAAAATTGTAGCCTATGTGTTATTCTGATGTATAAGCTATATTGTGGTAAAGTTTCATTCAAATCCATTCAGTAGTTTTTACGTGAAAGAGTAACAAACATCCATACATCCATACTTACAAACTTACCTACCTCCTCACTAGTAAAAACTGTATTGCGGCAGCATAGTATCACCGTCCCCTGTCTCCAGTAAAGCTTGACATTTAACAACATAAGTAAAATATGTTAACGTAGGTCAACAATATTTGGTTATTACTCAAGTTAGCACAGTACAAGCAAAAAATGTAGATTATTCGAAGTTATAGTAATTGCTTATTGCTTACTATATTTCTATTAATTTTCCATGCAACAATAAATGAATCCATGTTCACAGCCAAAGAAAAACATTTCGCACTAATAATACAATAGTGTATCAACTCAAAATCGATCATTTTTCAGAATCAACAAAAAACTTATTACTCACTTTATGTAATAGTTGCAAATTGAATAACTGTCACATAAGTCTTTTAATTTATCCTTATTCTGTTTTTGCACAAATCGAACGACGGTCTTGATCACGCGTGAGGAATCAAATTTTGCGTGTGTTTATAGTATTATGTCAAGTACGGCGTTTTGAGTTGATACACTATTGTATTATTAGTGCGATTTATTTAGATGTATAGTGGTACGGAACCGTACGTGCGCAAGTCCGACTGGCACTTGGCCGGTTTTATAATAATCTTCACTAATATCGCATAAATTGTAAAATTATGAACATGTTTTTTAATCCATTTTATCACTACATAGTATAGAACAAAGTCATTCTCTGTCCCTATAACCCTATGTATGCTTAAATCTTTAAAACTACGCAACGGATTTTGATGGGGTTTTTTTAATAGATAGTGTGATTCTTAAGGAAGCTTTTTATGTAATAAAACATGTAATATAATATATGTATATTAGATTTGAGCGTTGAGTGTTTTTCACATGGCCAATTTTATGTTGCGCCGTCAAGAGTAACCTCTAAGCAAGATATGTTCGTATATAAGGACAAAAAAACTTTGTGTATAAGGACATTTTGTAGTATATTTACATAAGCATTGCATCTGTGCGAAGCCGGGGCGGGTCGCTAGTATTGAATAAAGATTAATTTGATTTTAAATACACTTTTAACTTGTTTAGTCTGAAATACCGCAAAGCTTCTGTAGCAGTAATGGTAAAATATTTTATACAGAAAATCTGAAAAGCCCCGGTTTTTATTATAACAGAATTGTTTTACACGCGTTATACATTCTTCGAGCAGGTGGCACAATGTAGAAGGAAGGACGCTATCCCGCAGAACACGTCACAGATCTGTCAAATTTCGTGAATTATGTCCAAAATGGCCGCCTTAAAGCAATCAGCTTAAAAAGACAGCTTAAATTTATCGTGCAGCAAGAAAACTCGCCGGGAAATCTTAATTGCCTCGCGAAAAAAGCGAAAGGAAAATTTTAATTCGATTTATTAAAATATATGAAGATGAGCGCCAAGTTTGCGCGTTGCCTTAATGCAATTTCAATATTCAAATTTTGTTTGACTTCAGAATACTCCGCTTTAAACTTCTTGATACGATTAACTGTTTCTTAATTAGCGAAAACATTAGTACTGGTAATTTTTCATTGCCTGATGTTGTTGACGGAGATTTTAATTTTGCATTCTTTGATGTTGTTGGCGGAGATTTTAATTTTGTACTCTTTGATGTTGTTGAAGGAGATTTTTACTTTGTATTCTCTAATGTTGTTGACGGAGATTTTAATATTGCATTCTTTGATGTTGTTGACGGAGATTTTAACTTTGCATTATCTAATGTTGTTGACGGAAATTTTAATAATGCATTCTTTAATGTTGTTGGCGGAGATTTTAACATTGCATTCTTTGATGTTGTTGACGGAGATTTTAATTTTACATTCTCTGATGTTGTTGACGGAGATTTTTACTTTGCATTCTTTGATATATATCATCTGTCCTAATAAGAGCAAATTTCAATTCATTAATAATACACATAGTTTGAGTCATCAGCTTCTACAAACTAAATAGCCCTGAATTATTATACTGTATATATTTTACTTCTAATGTAATTCTTAACGATCACCTATTACCTACCTAATAATGTGTCACTAAAATGATTGATTTACTTTTTTCCGTAACCTTGTAATATTAATAATTAAAAAATATGAATACCTGGCTACTCACTATCATGACGAGGGATGAGCTTAAAACCAGCGACTTGCTGTGCCCATGCCTATTTTCACATATGGAAATAATTGTAATAAGTAGTACCTAATTATATGTATAGTATTAACTAATTCATAAAAATGTATATATCACTATTGTGGAAATAAATGATTTTGTATTTGTATTTTGTATATTGTTGACGGATATTTTAATTGAGGGCTTGGTTACTACGCAATGGGTCGCGGGTTTAATTCCTGCACGAGATAGATATTTTGTATGACCTACAGAAATTTGTTTCAGTGACTGAAATAAAACAAAACTCCTAGTACGTAGCGACGTTTCCTTTTTTTTCATAAGTGCGTTAATATCAGTATCCTTTACTTCTAAGAAATAAGTGACCAGTCATTCTCGGAAACAGGTTACGGATGATTTGCGATTTGAAACTTTAATAAATTCACTGGACAAAATAGTATCAATTGTGTGTTTCCACTAAACCTCCTAGAGAATGGTTGAGGTACGATACGTGAAGATATTATGAGATCTTACATTCCACAAACAAAACATCCCCAGGCAAGTGCGGTGGAGCTGAAAAACCTTTTTATTTTGTGCCGAGAGACGGTCTAGTTTTATTATCGTATGAAATGTCTATATGTTACCTTGTTCGGAAAAACATGCGAATACTTGTTAAATACTAAAATATATATTCGTATTCCAAGATAATACTAAAATGATACATTTGAGGAAAAAGCTATTTCATGTTTTATGTAAATATCAATCTAAGATTAAAATTATAAATATATTTACTACGAAATTCTCAACTAATTATGTTGTAGCTACCGTTTTGCATACAATCGTTTGCTAACGATATCGACAGCGTAAATTTTTGTATGAAACTTTGTACAGCGCCCCTAGCGGCTAGTAATTGTACTATTCTTTCATATTAAACGGATATGACTTCTGTAATTTATTATACGTCAAATACCTACCGAGAACGGTAGCTAACTCATGATAGAGCCTCTGGTATGGTCACGTGTTAGAAGTCAGAACGATCATGTTAATAGGAAGTTATGGGCATGAAATTGGATGGGCGAGAAGGGAGAGGAAGACCGAAAAGCTGGATGGACTGTGAATGGCGAGTGATAGAAGAGTAGAAGACATGTTGCGACGACCCCAAATAAAATTGGGAACAAAGCACGAGAAAGAAAACTACGAAATTCTGCAAATATTGACCTTCAATCTCAAAAAAAAAAAATCTCAAGTGGCTTCCTATTCGCCTTCGCCGGAATGCTTATATTCTCTCTTTCTTATTTACAATCCTTTTTAACCCTGCCACCCCATCTTACCTTAAAAATCATTTCATATTTCTTCATGACACCCACTCCGAGCTCTTAGGTCTGAGGCGAATCTGATTCTAAGTATTCCGAAGCACCACACTAATTTCAAACACCGATCGTTTGCGATCCAAGCAGCGTGCTTATGGAATGATATACCTATTTCTCTCAGGCGTGCGAAGTCTCTCAACGCATTTAAAAATGGTTTACATGACTACTATCTGTCACTGTAGCTGTATTGGAATTCGTGTATGTAGGTATATGCAAGGCTATGTGTCTGTGTGTGTAATGTGTTGTATTGTGAGATTTATTGATTTTCTTTTGTTTTGTACTGTATCATAGATTGTTTTGTAGCATTAAAGAATGTGTATCCTGTGTTTATGTGTTGTACATTGTCAATTATTCAAATTCTTGGCTTATATAACATTTTCCATCCTAAGGTTGCCTGGAAGAAATCGCCCTTCGCGATAAGGCCGCCCATTGTACAAATAATACAATGTATTTGTAATTTATTATATGTGATGTAAATTTAATGTACAATAAAGAATATATCTATCTATCTATCTTCATCAATATCTGTTCAGTAACTTATGAGCTTATTAAAATAAATGCTATCATCCCCCATTTTTAACCCCTTTAGGGTAAAATTTTTACAAACTTTTTAATATCGTATTTATGTCTAATCAAAAGTCAAAAAAGTAAGTTTCACATTTCTAGCAATTTCAAAATAACGTTGTACTTTCTTCTATATAAATTTTCATCCACTATTTCAACTTCTTACAGACTTTTTCATACATGTCAGCTTTACACGGAGGATTGTAAAGCAAACTTCTGTATTGAGTCCTTTGTTCTTCTTATTATGTCTCTGAGACTTAGAAAATAACTACGATTCGTCATGATAAATCAAAATTATCTTTATTCAAATATGACTTTATAGAAAGCTCTTTTGGATCGTCCAATTTTTTTCCTCTACCACCCATTCAGGACGTATGTTTTAGCTGATAAGAAGAATTGGAGCAAGAAACTTATCAGCTTTACCAAAAGTAAATAAATATTTGTTACACTTACACCAATTAGCCTAGCCCAAACTAAGCTCTGTAAGGCTTGTGCTATGGGATCTAGGGTAACGGATAGACATACATATATTATACATATATAAATAATTTTTATTGAAATATATATCAACAACCATGACTAAGGTACAAATGCTCGCATTCATCACACAAACATCTGCCCCCACCGGGATTCGAACCCGGGACCTCAGAGATGGCGACACCGTGAAACCGGTGTATTATCCACTCGACTATGGAGGTCGTCAAAGTAATAACAACATTTACAATAAATAGTTTATTGTAGCCTGTACGTTGGAACGGCAAGTTTATTTTTATTTCTTGTGTGTGATAATTAGACAAACAGACCTTTTGAATATATATAACTAGCTTTTGCCCGCGACTTCGTTCGCGTGGACTTCAGGTTCGTCCCGTCTAGTCTAGTAATAAGTAAGTTGTTTTGATCTATCTTGTAGGATTCAGTCAGCGTTTGCAATGTAAGCGCAAAAAATGTGTTTTTTTTACGACCTCACATTAGAAACCTCAAAAATTGTAGCCTATGTGTTATTCTGATGTATAAGCTATATTGTGGTAAAGTTTCATTCAAATCCATTCAGTAGTTTTTACGTGAAAGAGTAACAAACATCCATACATCCATACTTACAAACTTTCGCCTTTATAATAGTAGTAGGATGTTATTGATTAAAATATTAACTTCATGTCAGAAAACTCTTTTGAATATTTATATATTTTTTTCATGTTTCACAAATATTAAAGACGTAACCGCTCTCAGTCGATTTCACAGTAGGACACATGCTTTCAAATCTGTGTCTTATTCACTAATCACTAACATATCTCAAAAACGTCACTCGCAGTTGATCTTGCCACAAATTCCCTGAGAATGAGGAGACGGGGGTAATCTTCCTCCCTTCATCCCCGTCACGTGTTGCTTCCAAAACTTGTACGAGATAATGCCATTGCCGACATCATATTAATTAGGCAAACAGACAAACATTGTGTTTAATTACGACGAAACAAGCAGAGTTTGATTGTGACAGCTAGCAAGGTTCAATTTAATTTTAAGTTTAAAGGTAGATGTCTGTGGTTGTTATTTGTGAATTTTGACGTGAAACGTCTTTAAAATCGCGCCGAAACATACGGGTACCAGGTTTAAAAAGTGAACCGTAACGAAAAGGTCTATATCATCGTACCTTAATAATTAAAAAACTATAAGTCTTAGAAACAAAAATGTGGTGTGAATATTTCACTTATATAGTCAGCTCGCTGTTGTGACATTTAGTTTTTTATTAAAATATTTAAAACACCGTCAATATTGTTTTTTTTTTATTTCAATCTTTTACTTTAAAAGCGATTCCCTAACATAGACGTTTCACGTTAAAACCAGCGACCGTGTGCCCCGGCACAGTCCCACCCGATTTTTTAACATAAGTTAAATAATCATGATGTAGACGGGGCTACGACTGTGGGGGCAAGACCATCTGTCCCCACAAAACTGAGAACAACACCTTTCTCCTGATCGACAAATAATATGTTAATTGTAGAATAAATAATATATAAGGAAATGTAAAATACTAACACAAACAAAAAAGAGTGCGGACCAAAAAGTCCGCAGAAAATCAAAAAGAGTTCGCAGAAAAAATATCCATGTATAAAAAATTCATAAACCATTGAATTACATAATAATTAGCTCTTCTCGTTGTTATAAAGTCAACTCATCTCTATTTACAGACTGCCAAAGACAGCCGCAGACAGCTGGAAGAAGCCACCTTATCAAGTATAAGACTTTTTACTTAACAAATTATATAAACTCTTTATTGTACACAATTAAACAATATTACAATAAAAATAAAAAATATTAGGAGGTACTAAGTTAATTGGTCCAAAGACGGACTTATCTCTCAGAGAGATTTCTTACAGCCAACCCTAGATGGTTTTGTGAAATTAAAAAAGAAAAAGTTGCGGGGACACAGTATTTATATATAATTGTTTTTAAAATATAAATAATAGAAGCGTTATATATACTATATACAATACATACATTATTAAAATAGATATGATTAATTAATTTGATACACCCACACATAATCATAAATATATAAATATAGATACATACACAGATCATATGATCAAATGCAGAAAGTAGTCTCAGACAAACTACATAGGTAGTGTTCCTTTAGATTGCGCTTAAAAGAATCAATGGATTGACAATCTGGAACACTGGCTGGTAGCTCATTCCACAATCTAGAAGCACGAACAGTAAAGAAGCGGGAGTAGAATTTAGATTTCGAAAGAGGTTACATTACAATTATTAAATTTTGGTTTGATATTTTTATCTGTTGGCAATAATAATAACGATTATTTCTATCAAAGCTTAAGCGAACAATTATATTGTTATCAGATATAATTAAATAAAAAGGTTGCATAAGATTATGACAGATATAAAGCCCGAACGAGGCAAAAAGTTTACTTGTATTTCAGTATCCCTTTTTTTTCTTATCGCTGAGGAAAATGCATTGACTTGCTTAGCCTGCACCTCGGGAAAGGCGCAGAATTATGTGGGACTCTCCTCCCCAGAAGGGGGTAGGGCTACCCACTAAAAACCTCAGCGATGCCCCTCCACAGACGCCTGCCGCGAACGCTCGATCGACGATGCGTCCGACATCGCCGTCAGACGCCCCGAGGAGAACTGTCCGCTGCGTGACAGGTTCGTGGGAACCCGTAAGGACACTACCACGACCCCATCGGCGTCGGCTCACTCGTCTCCCCATTGGACTGGGGAGACCGTCGATCCCCGGGCAACCGGCGGATCGCCGACTAACCGGTGCAATGCAGGGCCGGCTTTTATTTCAATATCCTTTTTTTTGTTCTGTTGGACCAAATATATATTTCTTTTGTTCCCCTGAGGAAAACGCATTAAATTGCATACCCCGGCTGTGACGAGCCGGCGGTTATGTGGGGTTAGGCTAAACCTCAGGGATGGCCTTCCTCAGGCAAGTAGGGAGCCCCCAGGAACGCGAAGCGACTTCGGGAACCCTTAGCCTCTGCTCCCTGCCTACAGGGGAGCCCTCCTCGGGGCTCCGCGCTACACTATCTCCCCAGATCTCCTCCACCGACGACGCCCCCCGGCCACGTATTCGCGGGCGCGACATCCTCGCGGCCGCCGGCGACCCGTGGTGGCGCCGCAGCTGTGCTACCGAGCCCGGCGCCGCCTTCTTCGAGCGGGATCGGCCATCTTCCGACCCTGCCTCGGCCTCCTTCTGGAGCATCACTGCTTCACAGAAGGAGGCCACAGCCCTCCAACCTCCCTCGTCCGCCAGCATTGCCGCAACCAATGCCGGCGGAGACAGATCTCGCCGGATCTCTGCGATCAAGACTCTGCGCTCGGAGGCCCTCGCGGGGCACTCCGCCAGCGTGTGCTGGGATAAGTCGAGGTCGGATGCGCAGTGGTGGCAATGTGTCGATCCCTCCCGTCCTATTCGATACAGATACTCACCGAAGCAGCCGTGCCCGGTGAGTATCTGAGTCATTTCAAAATCCCTAGGTCTCTCCTCTACCGATGCCTGTAAAAATCAAAATACATTTGACATAAAAACGGAGAAAAACCTACTAATATTATAAACGCGAACGTATAAAAAGCTTTCACGTATAAACTATTAAATGGATTATAATGAAACTTAGCTGTCGCTTGCCGGATGAATCAAGAGTCTGAGACAGAAAGCAGTGATCCTCGACACGACACGTATTGTCCGGAGATACTTCTTCCTCTAGACATAACCAGTGGAAGCTTGGACTCTGCAGCGCTCTCGCTGCATTCTAATCTTAAGTTTTTTACACTTATATTATAAGCATGAAAATTTGTATGTATGGATGTTTGTTACTCTTTCGCATAAAAACTACTGAATGGATTTGCACGGGTACATACACACACACACACACATACATACTTGCATTTTTAAACTCGTGATATCTTCCGAATGAAATGTCCGAATTGAATAATTCAAAAAGTTATAAAAAGGTATTGAAGCCGTCTTGAATATAAAGTAATTTATTTATTTTATTAGGACTAATACCAAGGTACAAATAAAGAGCCTTTTCAAGCGGCGGCATATAAATTAAAATTTTAGAATAAAAAACCGCTTACTGTGACACAACTATAATATTTAGACATATGCTGTCGTAACACTTTTTGTAACTTGTTTGCACTTGTTGTGCAAAGTCGTGGTAAATAATTTTGTTCTATCATCAAAAGTTTTCACAGCGCACGCGACGTAAGGAATTTTTCAGGTCATTTTTTTACACTTGGGTTACATTGTTGGAGTTTTAGTAAGGATCCAAATTTTTTTTAAATATAATATATATAGCCTATGTTACTTGGTGATAATGTGGCTTTGCAAAGGTGAAAGAATTTTTGAAATCGGTCCAGTAGTTTCGGAGCCTGTTCATTACAAACAAACAAACAAATCTTTCCTCTTTATAATAATAGTATAGATACATCAGAATAACATATAGGCTACAATTCCTATCCTAAAAAAGTAAATAATAAAATTAATACGTAGTTAATTTGGGTGTATATTTGTGGTGTGTGTGAATGGGACAACACTATTATTCATTCATTCATTCCTTCAATCTCTCCCAAATTTCCCGACATCTGATTGGTAAGCTTGTTTTAGACACTTAAGTGCACATACCGAATTTTGGAAAGATGTTTTTCTTTTCATTCAAAGCCGTGTGGCTCATTTCATCCCGGAATAATGCAGTATTTTTAAAGACCGCGTAAGTACATCATTGTTCTAGTTTCAGAGACTTTATTTTCTTATGTTGTTATCAATGAGTCATTATGTGTATTAAGCTATAGCGTAAGAGATTTTTAAATTGAATTGGCGATGTCTTTCATTAGACGTTTTCTCATTTCCTGAATCCGGGTTAAGTGCTGGGTTTCCTATTAAGAACACTCGGACGTCGGAATTGAATTTCATTTTGAAAAATTGACTTTGTTTTTTTTATGATGTAGTGTGTGTCAGATGGGTTTTCGACATTACACAATAATATAGATATCATTGACGGTGATTCACGTTCGTTATCCTCGGCCATAGTTACAATCTATCAGATGGGCGTACGCAGGGTAGTGTTGGCAGAATAATTATAAAGTCTGTAGTTTGATGCACAAAGTATAATTCGGAATATGGTAGGTACACGTAATTATCACAATCAACTTGTATAGGACGCGCGACAGTTTCTAGACGCCTTAAGTCGAGGCCCGCTGTCGTAATACTGAGCCCGTTACAGCCGACCGCTGCGTCGTAGACTCCGTCGAGCGCGGTCTACCCGCACTGGCGTCCCATTACCGATATAGATAATAGCTTTTCGCCTGCGAATTCGTCCGCGCTATATCAGCGTATACGAAGGTATACACAATACAATTGTATCTTACTTATAATCAATCTGTAGAGAGGTCAATCCTGTACATGAAATATATTTCCAAAATAACAATCAGGGGGTGATTAGGGATCGATACTGATGCCAAAAATGCAATCACTAAAATTCTTGTCTGTCTGTGTAACCGTTGTAGAAACAAAAACTACTTGACGGATTTTAACGGAACTATAAATAAATAAAATGCATTTATTTAGGTAAATCATTACAAATAAGGGGGTTTCCCAGAAAGTAGTCGAAACACTTGCGATGGGAAACCTCGCTCTTCATTCGAACAATACTAAAGATTTACATGGCATTTTTAGTACAAAAATTTACAAAGTAAAAGAAAAGAGATTCTGTTGATGTGCGAAAAAGTAAGTATAGTAATTATGTGTAGTGTGTGTGTGTTTGCGTATGGGTGTGTGTGCGCGTGTGTGTGTGTGTGTAAATATGTGGTGTATGTATGTGATTGAGTATGTGTGTGTCCTTGTAAATGATAAATTATCGTCACTTAAATGAAACTAGAATGTCTTCAGTGTCATTATAATTAAGAGTAGCAAGCCATTCTCTCTCTCTCTCTCTCGTTAGACGTTATAATTAGTGCATGTAAAAATCAAGGTAACATAATATTGACAGGCGATATTAACTTAGATATCATTTCAGAAAATCCAAGTGCTCATACTTCCAATTATTTAAGCATTATGGCAATGAATGGTCTCAAGCAGGGTGTTCACTGTCCAACGAGACTTAAAGCATGTTTGGATCACTTCATGGTAAAGAGTGCTTGTATGACCGAAACTTTCGTGTTTGACGAATTGACAGACCATTCCCAATACTTCTCATGTTTCAAAATTGTAATATTAATAAAAACAATAACAATCAGTCATACAATCGGCGTAAGATAGTGAATTTTGAAGGAGTAAAAAAAGATCTTGCTAAAGAAACTTGGTCGACACTATATTCCACAAGCGATGCCAACCTTGCTGCACAGACTCTTACTACATCACTTCAAAAAATTATAAAAAAGAATACTACCATTAATATGCTTCAAAAAAAAAAGTTTGCCATTAAAGCCCTGGATTACTTCAGGAATAGTAAAATCAATAAGAAAAAGAGACAAAATTCATAAGCAGGTAAAAAAAACATAGCAATAATATAGAGTTAAGACAAAAGTATATAAAATATAGGAACTTACTTAGGAAATTAATTAAAAAACTTAAGTACGAGTATTACAATAATCAACTTAAAATTAATAATGGCAACATAAAAAACACATGGAACATAATCAAAGACTTTTGTAACATTAAGAATAACAAATCTCCGTCAAATGAATTACTTAAAATTAAATCTAATACTAAAGATTCTTTGATTACATTAATAACTTTTTTACGTCGGTTGGCCCCAACATAGCAAGTACAACATTGCAAAAACTAGCATGCCAAGAAAATGAACTTGCGACCAAATCACGGTCCAATCAACTGCCCTTAAATTCAATGGCTGTGTATCCAACCAATCCTAGAGAAATTTTGGACGTTATCTGCAGCCTTAAATCGAAATGTGCTTCAGGATACGATGATATCTCTACATCAGTACTTAAGAATTGTCGTTCCATGTTAGCCGATCCGTTATCATACCTATGCAATCTGAGCTATGAAACCGGTGTGTTTCCTGAAATTTTCAAATCAGCCATTGTTTGTCCTATACACAAATCAGGAGACAAAACCCTTCCACAAATTATCGACCCATATCTTTAATAAGTTCCCTAGCCAAAATATTAGAAAAACTGACTAACATAAGATTAATGAAATATATCGAACAAAACAATTTTCTAAGTAGTCATCAGTACGGATTTCGTTCCAAACGCTCAACAGATGACGCAGTTTTGAATTTGATCAGTAAAATTATATCATATCTCGATAACAAGGAGGTTTGTCTGGGAGTATTTTTGGATCTACAGAAGGCGTTTGACACTGTATCTATACCTTTACTTATTTCCCGATTAGAAAATATTGGAATTAGAGGAAACGCTCTTCTGTGGTTCCAGGATTACCTCCAATTTAGAAGTCAAATAGTTAAAATACAAGATCACTACAGTGATAGGTCCTCTATCACATGCGGCATTCCCCAAGGCAGCAATCTTGGTCCTACTTTGTTTCTCATTTACGTGAACCCAATTAGTCAGGTCAATATTAAGAATGCGTACATGCAGTTATTTGCTGATGACACAGTCATTTTATTTCAATGGTAAATCTTGGGATGAAGTACAAAACTCGGCCGAGAAGGGAATGAGTCAAATTACGGCTTGGCTTGAAGACAGTTTACTAGCGCTAAACGCAAATAAAACAAAATACCTGTGTTTTAGTAAAACCAGTGCGCTGTCTCCGAGGCACCTGGAATCAAAAATACATTCATTTCCATGTAATAGATTCAATTCCTTCAACAATTGTAATTGTCCTCTGCTAGAAAGGGTCAATCACATTAAATACCTAGGTATTTATATTGATGAAAAGATAAATTGGAACAAGCACATTACTTATGTCTCAAACAGATTAAGAAAACTTATTTATATCTTTAAAGATTTGCGTTTATTATCTGATAAACAGCTACTTATTCAAACTTACCAAGCACTAGCTGAATGTGTTACATCGTATTGTATAAGATCTTGGGGAGGCGCTGCAAAAACATTTTTAATCGAAGCGGAACGAGCCCAAAGATCTATACTAAAAGTGCTTCTGAAACTCCCTTATCGACATCCGACCATTTTAGTATACGAAAGCGCGAATGTCCTTACCATCCGACAAATGTATGTGTACCAATGCATACTGAGATATTATAAGAGTATTAACCCGACACCACCAAATACTAGACGAGATAATGCTGCTAAAGTTCCACTAGTTAATAGCACTTTTGCACGTAGGAGCTATTACTTTTATGCTCCTAAGCTCTATAACCATTTCAACAACATTTATAAAATACGTAGCCTAAGTAGTTATCAGCTTAAAAGCAAATTAAAACAGTGGCTAATAAAATTAACGTACGATACCACAGAAAATCTTTTAGACATTAAAGTATAAAATTCATATAGCAAAATTTTACACACAATCACACACCACCCACACACACAACACGCACACACACACAAAATACGAGTACTGATTGATGCTAAGCATAGGTATAATTAAATTAAATTATGTTGTAATTGTAAGAGTTACTTTATTGTCATACTGTAATCATGTTACAAAATGGGAAGGAACTGTTCTCTGAGACACAGCGCAAGCTACATCAGAGGGCAGGGCGACATTGTCAGTTATTTATAATGTAGTATCAAATAAACGAATTTTTACTTTTACTTTTTTTTTACTTTACTTTTATTCTGTAAGAGCTTTCTTACAGTTCTTAAGTGTCATAGCGTAAATATTGAGTTTACGATTTACTACTGTACAAATATTTTTCATACTTCTAAGCTGATTATAGTATACTTTGTATTACGCTGCAATTAATAGGACCAGAGCAGTGAAGGGAATGTTGGGAAACGGGAGAAGTTACTCCATTTTTTAAGCTTCCGTCGCGTGTGCAACTTTAATGGTTAAAGCTACATATAAATCACGTATGACGGAAATGTTCTCAAAGATAGAAAAAATATCCCACGACAGCATATGTCTACCTATAATGGTTGACTCACAATAACACGTGTAGCTCCCGATAGCTACGCAGTTCGCAGCTTTCTGATGATATTTGTCTGCTCTTACGTTTATGACACTCAGTCATTAAATGCTAACTAAAATTCGATTCCACGCGGATGATGACGCGGGCACAGCTAAGTACTTAATAAATTCAGAAGTTTTCCTAAGCTTCTATATAGTCAAAGTTTACCACGATAAACAAACAACAAAACCATCGTATTAACGCCGTTAACACGCAAAATTGATCCTTCAGTCCGCCCAACAATTCACAGTTCGCTATCGCTTCAAGAAGAATTAGCTGTTAGATCCTCGGCCCATAAACTAATGATCAAGTGCTTTAACGCTATCGTCGGATCGGCGCACAGTGGGGTATTTGACCCAAAAAGCTGGCCAAAATCACTTTTTTTTAAATTAGTGCTACCCCTTCAAAGCATTTTTTTTTTAAATTAGCATAACCTCTCCATACAATAACAATAAAGACAAAGCTCTAGCGCCGCCCAACACGACGTAAGCTCAGTCGGAAGTTACCGTTCTGTTAAAGTGTGATTGTTCGATGCGCTCAGATTTTAGTGTTCTAAAAATATCTCCTATCTCGTGATTGAACAATTTTGTGTTGGTTTTCACTATGGATTCTGATTAACCAGGTATGTATTATATTTAGTACATATTTCAACAGCTAATTTATTATATTATTTTAATTATATCCATAAGATGTAACCACGAAAAAAAACTCGTATGAAAAACAATTTTGAGAAATCAAAGGACTTTTTAATAAGTTTCTCATCATTTCTAAGTCAAAATTTCTATTGTATGTTATAAAGTAGACCTTATAGGATGTAATTAAAAACAAAACAGCCGCCCGAATACGCCCGCCTATTTTTCGTAATTTTTTTCTGTAAACATATAAACTTTTACTTAACGAAATTTTACTTATATTTTATGTATTTTTGTTATAGGCTCGTCTGGAGTGAAGTTTTTGTCTCGAAATGACTTGTTCGATATAATGGAACGCTCAAACACCTCAATTTTTAACGAAAAGCTGAATTTTATGGAAAAAGAACTGATCAATCAGTATGATGAAAATGATCAAAATATTGCTAATATTAAGCAAAAATTGTCAGTTATAAAACATCAATTTAAATAAAAATGGACAGCCGCTCGCAAAACAAAGGCCAGATTCCTTGAAACCAATGCGGAGTGGCTTAAAGGATACAAATGGAATATGCGCCTTACTGCTGAGGAGAAACAAATAGTCGAGAACAGAAAAAAAGAAATCCAAGATAAGTTCCGCGAGCAACTTGGTCTATTAGTGGATATACCAAAAGCAAACTTTGGCAACACCAATGATGGAAACACGAGTAGACGCTTTTTTGTTAACTATAACATATCTGCAGCAATTATCGGAATATACTTAAATTTAATTTACAGATTTAAAATTATTTTAGACACATTGTGCGGTGGTTTAAAGATAAACATAGAGAAATTTGAAAATTATTGTCAAGAAACGGCTAAATTGTACGTTTCTTTATATAACTTTTACCCTATATCTCCGACCTTGCATAAAATATTGCGCCTGAATGGGGCTGAAGTAATAACGGAAGCCATTCTTCCAATAGGACAATTGTCTGAAGAAGCTGCAGAAGCACGCAACAAACATATTAGAATGTTCAGACACAACTACACCAGAAAGTTTTCCCGGGTAGCTTGCAACGCAGATGTTTTAAACAGGATCCTCTTAACCTCTGACCCTGTCCTGACGGGCATGAGGAAGAGGAGGATAAAAAAAAATACAATTTTCAGTTGATCTTGTAAATTTATTAGTAGAAAGTGACATTTCAAATGTAAGTTTTGAAGATGAAAATGAAGAATAAATGATTGTATATATTACGTATGCCTTTTTTTTACCTTATTCAAGCAAAACCTTAAATAAAACATTGTTAGGCAGCCATTAAAAGTGTAAAATATTTTTGGCCAGCTTTTTGGGTCAAATACCCCTCTGTGCGGCGTGGCGTGAGCATCGCGAATCGCTCGCGCTTATCAGCGATCACGTCGTCGCCCGCGCCGCCCTCCAATATATTACTTATTATTGTTAGCGCGCCGATCTGTATGCGATGCGCATAAATACGCAGGACGAATGTCTGAAAACAATACAAAAATCTACGCGTTATACTAAACATCAAATTTAAAATATCCAAATACTTTTTTCGCTCGTACTGATATCTTCGTTTGGATATTTACATATTATTAAAACCGTAGCGTACGTGCGGCCGCGTCACAGTTATTGGAACGGTAACAGTTCGCGTACCTAACTGTTATCGCTCAGTTATCGCAGCCCCAATAACCTTGTGTTCCACTCGTAAAATTATACTGCGCAGCAAAAATAGCGGTGTTCAATTTACCTTGTATCGGATACGTTTGAGAGGTGATTGCGTCCGCACAGAATAAAAAGTTGGTCCACTAAATTCTTGTACTTTTTGTTGGGATGCCTCTACAGGTCTGTTATGCGGCTACAGAGAGATAGTATTTTTTGGGAGTTACACAAAAGTTGGGTATCGATTTTTAGTATAAGCGGTTCTTTGTATCGATTTCTCTTGGTGGAGAATATAGCAACGTATCCAACAAAGCGTATGTATGAATATTTTAAAAGATTATCCTAATGCGAAAGTAACTCTGACTGTCTGTATGTTACGTTTTCCCGCTTAAACCTTGCAATCGATTTTGATGAAATTTGGTACAGACAATCTTTAGACCCTGAGACAGAACATAGGCTACTATTTATTTCGAAAAAAAGGGATGAACGTGTTGAAAAAGAGGTTGAAAGTTTGAATGGGATTTCTTAATTTCAAAAGGTAAAACCATGAAACTTTATATTTAAGCACTTGATAAGAAATCGTTAAACATTTATTCTAGCATTTTTGAAATTTCGATCAGCTAGGGGGTGAAATAAGGGTTGAAATATAGTATGTAAGTTCGTCAAATATAACGCCATAAGAAACAAAAAATCGTTTGTTCTAGCATTTTGAAATATTTACGAGTGTGGGGGTGAAATAGGGGTTGAATTGAAGATAAGTGCATGAATGTTGGTACCTTAGACATAAAGGACCAGGATTGACGAAAACTAATTTCACGCGTGCGAAGCCGAGGGCGGAAGCTAGTTTTTTTATACCACGATGGTGGCAAACAGGCCTACGGCCCGCCTCATGGTAAGCGGTTACCGTAACCTATTGACACTTAAAGTAATATAAAACATCGTTCTATTCAAACAGTATCGCCATTATGGAGAAGGTTCAGGCTGAGTTTATTTGGTAGATCATCACGGTCAAACCACCTCGATCAGTTTGGAGTGTGACATAACCGTAGTCTTGTTACGGTATCCATGAGAATTCTCAGCCTCTCCTCTCCAGAGGGAAAAAAATAATATATACTTATAATACATCTCTAGAGAGGTCAATTCTGTACATGAAATATATTTATAGGTTAGCAGTTCGAAGCTTTCTGATGATATTTGTCTACTCTTACGTTTATAACACTCTCAGTCATCCCCAATTAAAAAGATAATATTATTTACTATTCTATAAAAAAGAATCAGAATAAAATAGAAATCGGTACAGAAACACCAAAGTTGTACATGAAATACACTAATAATAAGCTATAATTATATTTAATATAATGATATTTATTTAATAGGTAATTGTTATTTATGCAACTGTTGTATAATCAGGCGTATCAAAACATGAATGTGGGTTTATAATATGATAATAGTATCACATGAGTGATTTAATACCCAATTATAATAGTTGCATACAAGACTTTATCTACAATCATGATGTGAATACTGTATAAAAGATTCTCATACCATAGGTGTACAGTGTTGTAAGAACTATGTAAGTTCAAGAAAAGTCTAATTGCGATGCATGTGAAATAAACAAACCTTAATAAGTATAAGAATTATTTATTGTAATAATTATTTACATTTTGGATCGTACAATTATTGAAATGCACTTGAACATTTGCTCCTTGTTGAATGTTGGCAGTTCCTGATGTACTTGGAATATTCCTATTCACCACTTCATTATCTCTATTTTCTATAGAACTTAAAATTTGTTTTGACACGTGGATTTTGTTGAATATAGAGTCATTAATGTAGTCTTTAGCAACAGATGTGGATTACGAGAATTCGAAATTGCGAATTAGTCTACAATTTATTGTTCTTTTTTCAAAATATCATTGCATGAGAATGTTCTTTTTTTGAAATTCATAATATCACGCGTTTGGATGATATAATGATCATAATATCATTGAGTGTTTTAATGTTGGCAATAAGGTAATTGTTATAGGTTCTTTTATAGAGGATTAATAGCATGATCCATACTAATATTATAAATGCGAAAGTAACTCTGTCTGTCTGTCTGTTCCGCTTTCACGCCAAAACTACTGAACCGATTTAAATGAAATTTGGTACACAGATAGTCTAGAGCCTGAGGAAGGACACAAGCTACTTTTTTATACAAAAAAGGTTGTAAAGGGTTGTAAAAGGTTGAAAGGAGGGATAATATGTTGTATGATAATATTGTTAAAACCACTGAACCGATTTAATTGAAATTTGGTACACAGATAGTCTAGAGGCTGAGAAAGGACAGAGGCTACCTTTTAAAGCAGAAAAGGGTTGTAAAAGGTTAAAAGGAGGGGGTGAAAGGTTGTATGGCAGTATTGTTAAAACATATCCTTCCTGTGAGAAATTCGAATATAACGCGGGCGAAGCCGCGGCCGGAAAGCTAGTAGTAGATAAATATATTTATTCGATAAATTAAAACACAATAACATTCTAATGGTACTCAATGATGTTATGCTATGAAAAATATGTTTATGTATGTATGCATACATATTTATATTTTAAGAAAACGTTTACGTCTGTAAGTTTAAATTTAAATTTTATTTTTATGTGAAATTGCACAAAAATAGTAGACAGAGAGTACTATTTTTAAAGAAAATGTATTAAATAATAGGAATAAAGATAGTGTATTAGGAAATTTTACTGCTGCCGGTTGCATCTGTAACACAAATTCGTTCCCGCCATTTTGAGTTGCTACTAAAGGCCACGATTTTATCTTCCAGCGACATTGTTGAATCAATTATTATTCGAGTAACATTAGTCGTCGAGATTTCGGGAGCGAGTTTGTCCTGAAAGCTGTAAGCGGTCAAACTGCTGCTGTAACAGTTAAAAACTTATATCCTTCAAATAGTTTGCTTCTGTCTTGACTAAAACTTTATCTGTTCTGTTTTAATGATTAAATTTGAGGTATTTATTTAAATACTCGTATTCTCGTATATGTATTCTTTTGTTTTTATAATGAGTTAGTAATATTGGCAACTTCGTAACATTTTTGTGATAGATGTATTTCTGTTTTTGGGGAGATTCTGAAAAACTTACACAACTCTTGAGCGTATCTCACTTGAAGAGGGAGTGAATACTATAAAAATATAGTTTAAAAAAAGAGGAAGAATTAATCATAGCAGACGGTCACGGTAGACCGGACATTTTGGAAAGCAATTTGAGTCAGAACGAAGGGTTTTTTACGGCAGCAAATCCTTTGCACCGTGTTATAAGGGAATTAATTCACAAAACAGCAGAATGGAGACTGGTGCACCACTTTTACCTATAGAGTTGCCAATCAAAATAGCTTGTCATTTAGTCGTTTTGACAGATAGTCCAAAACGCTCTGACCAATTTTTCAGCTAGGATCTAATAACCCTATCATGTAGGTACCGATGTGTTTTTTGTTCTTCGAATTATATAAAGGTTCTGGAACTTTACAGTACAGTTTTGACTTTCATTATTTGCAGGGTGCCTCACGATTTCTTTTAGCGTAGAAGAGTTGAATAAAATGCAGATATGACTTCGATACACACATTGCAAATTACAGGACTGACCGCAGAATTCCCTATTACAATGCACGGAAACTACTGTTATTATGTTATAATTAGAGATCGGATAATCGGATGCATATTTACCTAAAGTTAGTTTAAGACAAAGTATGGAAACGGCTTTTTATTGTTTTGTTAAATAAAAATCCCGGGATTGCGGAATTGGATAGCCGGATGTTTATTTATTTACCTAATTTAGTTTTTGACAAAGTATGGAACTGTCTTTTTATTTTATTTCCATAAATAAAAATCCCGTAATTTCGGTACTGTAGAACATGTTGCATAAATAAAGTTGTATAAATGAACCCGGAGTCTCGGTCTTTTGAAAATAAATACCACGTGCTAATTTAGTAATTTTCAAACAATATCACTACGTTAAATTTGCAGTCCCGTATTTTCCCGGGATTTTTATTTAACAAAATGTATTTTAAAAAGCCGTTTCCATAATTTGTGAGCCAAAAATTTACTATAGGTAAATATGCATCCGATTATCCGATCTCTAGTTATAATATGTATATATTCATATATGCATTTGATATGTATATATATATTTATGTGTGCATATATTTATTTGTGTATGTATGTATTGCCTACTTATTATTTAAATTACTTACTTATTTTATTCGTGTAATGTTTTTTGTGTTAATGTAGTTGTTGCTGCTTTGTTTATATTTATAACATTTTCACACACGTGCACTTTCTTTTAAATAACATTAATGGTTGACTGGAAGAGAATGCCTTTGGCATTAAGTCCGCTATCGGTATATGATATTTTCATTCTTATATGTTTTCATTTATTATTTTCATATTCATACAATCTAATAAGCACGTACGCCTTAACCGAGACAAATTTTTGCAGATCATAAAAATATTTATCTAGTGCGGGAATCGAACCCGCGACCCGTGGCACAGTAGGCGATATTCGGCGGCAGCACCAAACGTGTTGTCAATTTTTGTATTTTTTTTATTTTATTTTATAATTTAGATAGATACAACACCAACAAATCACGTCAGAATACGTCAAAACTTCGAAACGCTTTTAATAATACAGCCATACGTCTCGACTCGATAACGAATAGATAACAAAAGATGTCCAAGTCACGGTTTTATAACAACAGTTAGTTGTTATAAAACATGTCGAAATAACAAAGTTTCAGACACAAATGATTTGAGGATAACATTACCTCCGGCGATCCCACGTCAAAGTCCAGTGAAAGAACGCAGATGAGAACGTTTCGGAGTTTTTAATTAATTTTAAGAGTCCAAACGACCCTCGAAAAGTTGGCTTTTTAATAATATCGCCAATTATAACGACTGCTATGTAGATTTTCATGTGATTTATTTTAGTATTTTTATCAAAACACGGAAGGAAATTAATTACTAAATTATTTTTATAAAACATTTCATTACTTACAAGTTGGTACCTGTGACTTAATCGACTATGCAATATATTTATGATCATATTTTAGACAATTTTCATAATAATACTAGCGGACCCGACAGACTTCGACTTGTCGAATTTGAATTTCAAGTGGCAGTATACCGCATAGCCAACCAAATTCCAAAAAAGGTTCAAATGAACTATTACATTTTATGACTATTCAATTTTGGAACGTGACATTAAATCCTCCAACCATGTATTCTGTGCTCCAACGCACACACGCAGACTGTTTTGATAGATATGATTGAATTTCAATTTTATATAGCGTTAATAAAGCAGAAATTGACTCAGATGTTAGGAACACACCTATATTTGCGTAGACAACAGTGAGTGCTTGCAATATGAACTTTAAATAATAACAATAAAGCTCAGATTGACTGTCCGTTTTAGTTAATACGTTGTATGGGGAAAAGGGGGCTGTTTTTAGGATTCTTCCGATAATTATTCAAATTTTTCTCGCCATAAAAACCATCCTTGAACTTCAACGAACATTTTAAAAAAAGAATTGGCAGAAATTGGTCCAGACTGTTGAGTTATGCGTTTTGCGATTCATTTTTATATATAAGATATAAATATATAATAATATATAAATTGTAGCCTATGTGCTATTCTGATATATAAGCTATCTTGTTGTTGTTTTTTTTTGTTTCTCTAGGTTAGGGCATCAAACGAGCAAACGGATCACCTGATGGTAAGCGATAACCGCTGCCCATAGGCACCTGCAACAATAGAGGAGTCACAGATGTGTTGCCGGCCATTTAAATGGGAATATGCTCTTCATGGTAAGGTATCGCATCGGTTCGGAAATACCGCAGGTGACAATTCATTCCAGAGTTTATTGTAAAGTTTTTTTTTTAACTATTTAGTAGTTTTTACGTAAAAGAGTAACACACATTTATTTCCTACTAGCTTTCTGCCCGCGGCTTCGCCCGCGTGGATTTCGGGATTGGGTGTATAGAGGGTTAAGGGTCATAGCTTTTGCCCACGGCTACATATACGCGGAAGTCGGTTTATGGTGCGAAGATTTTATCGCGCTTCCCGTGGGACTATCCGTTTTTCCGAGATAAAAAATGCCGCAAAACTCCTCAAGAATCACTCTATCTATTGATGAAAACCGCATAAAAATCTGTGCAGTAGTTTTTGAGCGAAGCCTTTATTGCGCATCCCGTGGGATCTGTCGATTTTTCGGGATAAAAAGTAGCCTATGTTACTCGGGGAGAATGTAGCTTTCCAAAGGTGAAAGAATTTTTGAAATCGGTCCAGTAGTTTAAGCGTGAAGAGGTAACAAACAAACAAACAAACAAACAAATAAACAAACAAACAAACACACTTTCGCATTTATAATATTAGTTGGGATTCCCCAGCGCAAAGACTTGCATGTTTTATTCCTACTTTTCATTATTTTGTACCTTCCAACATCTCCATCCTACTTTAAATCCTTGTTTTCTTTTCGATCCCATTCGTCATGTCGTGTTTTGCGTTCTAATTTTAATCTGACTCTGGATATACCGCCCCGAAGTACCGATTTCTTTTCGGCTTATGCCGTCCGGTTGTGGAACTCTCTCCCGCATTAAGAGAGTGTGAACGCTGAAGTCCTTAAAGAATCAAGTCCGTGTTCACTTCCTGTCAAAGATTCCTTAACCTAAATTAGTTATAACAATTACTGCACCCATCCTATATTTAAATCTCCTTTTAATACTTTTCTGGTTTTAGGTTCCCTGGAAGAGATTATTATTTGTTTTTATTTCTTTTTTTTGTATAATATATTTATATATATAAGTTACTTAATTGAATTTGACTTTACCAATGTATATTTGCATGCCATACATTTTTTAAAGATCATTTGTGTTTTTATGTGTTTCGCAAAAATAATTATCGATTGTTTGATTGAATAGAAAGAGATTAACTCAGATTACATTAGTAAATAAATTAAGCATTTAACGTAGTTCATTGATCTTAAGCATACTTCTCTAACTTTGTAGACTTTCGCTAAAGCCTTCATGCACGTTTGTCGGTTTTGGGTAATCTTGACCTAGATTTCTACAAATTTTATTTATACCTTACATTAAGCCTGAAAAATTAGTATATAATTACTAACATTGAGTTTAAATGTACAGCCTGTTTCTGGCACCAAAAAGAGCTTTTGCAATTTTATCTTTCCTCGGACTTTACAACTTTTGCACCAAATTTAATCCAATTAGACTGACAGAGTTACTTTCGTATTTATAATAGTAAATTGCACTCAAAATCGTCCTTAAAAGAAGGAACAAAGTCCGACAAAAAGCAACCGAGAGGGTTGTGGGTGGAATTTCCTTGAGTTATCGAGTCAGAAATGATGAAAATCGCAAAACTAAGAACACCGACATAGTCCGAAGAATTGTGTACCTTATGTGGTAGTAGACAGGGCACGTAACAGGACTGACGGCTGCTGGGGCGGAAAGGTTCACTAGTGACAACATATGCCGGACACCACAGCATTGGCAGGCCTCCCGTAAAATGAGCAGACGATTTGGTGAAGATCGTAAGAAGCCATTGGATGTAGAGATCCTTGAAGAGACCTATGTCCAGCAGTGGGTGGTATGAACAGTTGCATAAATTATTATGACAATAGGAAATTAAATAAATCAATTAGCCTAACTTAAAGTAAACTATATAAGGCTTGTGTTATGGCATCTAGGATAAAGGATAGCTATAGATATACCACACATATATAAATATTTAATAAAAATATTTTTAGGAATCAGAAGAGAAATTCCTTAAAAAAAAAATAATTTGGCATCAACATAATTTTACAGAGGAACAAAATCAGCCTAACGCCTACTTTACGAATTACGCAACGTTACGCAACGCAACACGTAATAACGTTACGACCGGTCTACCCGCTCCGAATGCCTGACGATAAGTGAGTCGCTAGCCAACCGCAGCGGCTTTTATAGGCAACGGCCGGCAACCTTACGCAACGTGTGGGGTAACCGCTTATACGGCCTCTCCTGACATAGTGTCGTCCTCGACACGAGCCTCGGGGTTGTCACCACTTTGTATGCTGCCATCTGCTGCAACTCCACCATCCTCGTCTGTCAGTCATTCATTCATTCTTATACCTGTATCATCATATTCAAGCTACGTCCACTCGTACGTTCAATACATACAAAACTGTATGTCTGCCGGACATAAAGTCCAATACATACAAAACTGTATGTCTGCCGGACACAAAGTCCAATACATACAAAACTGTATGTCTGCCGGACACAAAGTCCAATACATACAAAACTGTATTTCTGCCGGACACAAAGTCCAATACATACAAAACTGTATGTCTGCCGGACACAAAGTCCAATACATACAAAACTGTATGTCTGCCGGACACAAAGTCCAATACATACAAAACTGTATGTCTGCCGGACACAAAGTCCAATACATACAAAACTGTATGTCTGCCGGACACAAAGTCCAATACATACAAAACTGTATGTCTGCCGGACACAAAGTCCAATACATACAAAACTGTATGTCTGCCGGACACAAAGTCCAATACATACAAAACTGTATGTCTGCCGGACACAAAGTCCAATACATACAAAACTGTATGTCTGCCGGACACAAAGTCCAATACATACAAAACTGTATGTCTGCCGGACATAAAGTCCAATACATACAAAACTGTATGTCTTCACACTGAACGCCAAGGCCGCACCGCGATCCGATGACGTCCCCGACGCACCACACCCGTCCGCAACCTGCATCCGCCCAACATTCCGAGGCTCAGCCGAGCTAATCAAAGGTCCAACCCCCCCCGACTCGGCCCAACCTGACCCTCACCCACACTGCCAAGATCGACGCAAGACGGTCCATGATCGAATTCAACGTGGAATGAATAGCCAAATCCGGGGTATGTGACCTGCTTGAAGACCGCGATCTGTTCAAGCGACGATGATGGCGATCACGATTAGGCGTTTTTTTCTGACGGTGTGAAATTTTCATTACGCGTCCTACTATATGACCGACGTCGCGATCGGCGGTTCCTAGTGGACACTTCGTGACGGCTACGTGAACGGTGCCGCGACTTATCACGGGAACGACTTCGCGACCTACGGTCACTCCGACTGGATCCGCCAGCCATTATCACAAACACGAACACTAAAGTACGCAGAAGACTTTGTTCCTCGTAATTGTGGGCTAAGAGTTGCTTATCCCAATTCTGATTTTAGGAATCAGAAGAGAAATTCCTTAAAAAAAAAATAATTTGGCATCAACATAATTTTACAGAGGAACAAAATCAGCCTAACGCCTACTTTACGAATTACGCAACGTTACGCAACGCAACACGTAATAACGTTACGACCGGTCTACCCGCTCCGAATGCCTGACGATAAGTGAGTCGCTAGCCAACCGCAGCGGCTTTTATAGGCAACGGCCGGCAACCTTACGCAACGTGTGGGGTAACCGCTTATAATATATATTAACAACCACGACTAAGGCACAAATTCTACACACAAATATCCCCCATCGAGGCTCGAACCCGGAACCTCAGAGATAGCGACACTTGGAAATCGGTGTACTATCCTCTTGGAGGTCTTCCAAATGCAAAATAATATTTGAAAATTACAATTATAATAAAACACACCAGACAGATAAATCCTTAAATAGGAAACGTTGTCCCGACGTTCCCCTAATTAGAAGTAATCACTGAACCCAAAAGTTGAATGTATTATATTTAAAAGAAGTGATTTGCGAGCTCCATAGGGAGGGGGTGGCTCGATGTTGCCGATGTTCCAAAACTTTCCACGCGACTCTAGGTTCTTTTAATGAAACGTGAGTTTGTATTAGTCAGTTTCAATATATCTGTTTAATTTAGTTGATTTAGCTTTCACGGTGGAAGAGACCGTAAATGGAATTTGAAAAAAAAATCTAGGTCATTAAAATTATTTTTCACTTCTCGTGCTGTATTGGTATAGCTTAGGGAAAAAGTAAATTGTATTTCAATTTGCTTCTAGTGGCAAAAATAAATCCAAACAGGGCAAAACTTGCCTCGTTAAAAAAGCAAGATAAAATAATTACCTTTAATATTTAACACGAAATAAATTACATATATTTCAACTTGTACCGACTGCATAATAGGCTTGTTGCCTAAATTTCAGTAGTTATAGATACTAATATACCTTGATGCCTATTCTATACAAAATAATTATTATTTTTGAAAAAACATGCTTATTTATAAGAATAATTTTGCATTTAATTAAATATTTGACATTAGTCATCAAAAACGCTCATGACTGTCATGGCGTCTTGAATGACGTCACGCCGTGCAAAACACAGCTGTTTTAGTATCGGAATGTTCGGTATTGTGAAGTTATTTTAATAAAAAATGGATTCATCGTATTACAAGTACTGCATAGTGCCCCAGTGTACAAGCACAAGTATAAAAACACCAAAAAAATATTTATATACGTGCCAAACAATCAGCAGATACGTAAAAAGTGGCTGACACTCGCGAGAAGGAACGATGCCCATTCTTTTTCGCACTTCCACAAGACACTTGGGAATGACATTTTGACTTTGACGTTTCGCACGGCGTGACGTAACACTTTTTAATTGGTGTTTGCTGTCACGTGACTTATGGCTTATTTTGTGCATTTTATTTTATAAAAATATAAATAATCAAAAGTTATTATTTTATAAAACTTTGTTTTTTCATAATTAAATGATCATCTTAATAGTTATGCAACCTAATGCATCAGATTTGTTCATAGTGGATACAAGCCTATTGCACATATTAAAATCTTAAGTTACCTCAATAAATTGGACTAAAGCAACAAAGCGACATTCGACAGGTATGCGGCGATGTATGCGTCGCGGCGTGTCGACCGGTGGAGCGATGGGGGGAGCGCCTTGGAACCTGCGCACGAAGTGTTGTATTGTAGCCTCAGGGAGGCTACAGGTATTATAGCCTCCCCTTTCCACATGTGCATTGTGCTCTACGCACTGATTCTTAAGGTTCGCATTTCTACGGATTTCATAATTTCTCATTCGATCACACCGAGAAACTAAAATAAACTCGAAAAACCTGCTGCGTGAAATTTTAAAACTTCAGTTTTGAATCACATTTAATTTCAGAAATACATTTTATACCAGTAAAAAGTAAGTCTATGTAATTTAATCAAAATCAAAAACATGTTTTCAAATAGGATTTTTACCACCACTTTTGGACGTCAAAGTGCTACGCCATTGGTTCACAAGTCTACAGCGGGAAATCTTGTACTGGAAAGAACTAGCAAGAAAACCAGCAAGAGCAATTTTTTTAACCTATATTTACTATATTACAGAGTCGTCAATTAGAAGCATTGGATAAATAATCTAAACTCAACTACCTTTACAAGTTTAATGAAAGTCATACTAATAAATCAAACATACAGCTTTGAGTTGCTAGCGCTAAAAAGTTTCTTGAAGTGAAATAACTACAGCTAAGTTAGTTATTTCATTTGAGATTAATCGTGAAAGCTCTAGAGCTTTCTGTCTTCAATAAACATCAATCCTGATATATGCATATAAAATACAATCAATTAAGATAAAATATTCAAGTTAACTTTCTCGTTTTCATACATCTATTGATTTAGCAACGTCAGGAGGACTATACGACCCTTACAATCGTCTATTACTATGGTTATTATAACGAAGCCTATTCGAGAGGCAATACACAGGAGACCCTAACGTCCCACACATTAGGTTTAAATTGAATTACGTCTCCTCTGCGTAACGGAGACAGGGATTTATTTAATATGTGCAACTATTCAGCGCACCCACACTAATTTCGTTACGAGTTTATATTAATTTAAGTAGCCTCACAGTTGTTCCAATAAAGTTGTTACGCGTTAACGCAATTTGGGATGTATTTGCCAGAAAGCTAGCATATATGTGTCCATAATAAGTACATATCGTCCTTTAAGAGTTGGAAAATCCTCAAAATTTACGACAGTCGGGCATTTGTATTCATTTTTATTTACATTCAAAATTCGTTAGCCCATTTTTGTCAGTTATAGTGGTTGCGCTATTAAGCGTTAAGTTAGTTTTAATTGAATATTGTTACATACATTGATATCCCGATTCCTTTCTCGCACTAACCTTTAATATACGTGCGAAAGAGAGAAACGCACGAATAGTTTACTGGATATTCCGCGTGATGGCTAGAGTGGTGCATTAATGTAATCTACCCGCATATAAATTGTCAAAATATGGTGACTTATCCATACTAATATAATATTATAAATGCGAAAGTAACTCTGTCTGTCTGACTGTCTGTCTGTCTGTCTGTTCCGTTTTCACGCCAAAACTACTGAACCGATTTAAATGAAATTTGGTACACAGATAGTCTAGAGCCTGAAAAAGGACACAGGCTACTTTTTCATGCAAAAAAGGTTGTAAAGGGTTGTAAAAGGTTGAAAGGAGGGATAATAGGTTGTATGAAAATATTGTTAAAACCACTGAACCGATTTAATTGAAATTTGGTACACAGATAGTCTAGAGCCTGAGAAAGGACAGAGGCTACCTTTTAAAGCAGAAAAGGGTTGTAAAAGGTTGAAAGGAGGGGGTGAAAGGTTGTATGGCAGTATTGTTAAAACATATCCTTCCTGTGGGAAATTTGAATATAACGCGGGCGAAGCCGCGGGCGGAAAGCTTGTATTTAATAACGCATTAAAATGTATCAGTAATCAGGCTTGGTGATTGTAGTTATATTTTTTGCTCAAGTGTACATTATAAGTTTGTGAGATTTTCGGTAAAAGGCCGAGGAAACCTACAGCTACGACTAGAAGTTTCTGTTGTGAGAATGTAACCTAATAAAATCTATGATCGTTCTTTAATCTATAAATACTAGCGACCCGCCCCGGCTTCGCACGAGTGCGATGCTGGTACTAAATACAGTATAGAAAAACTGTGAACGTTGTATATAATCGATTGCAATGTAGAAGGAAAACATGTAACTATTTACGATTTAACATTAGAAATCTCAAAAATAACAGTATTTCTTCACAATTTAATAGATGTTATTATTAGAGATCGGATAATCGGATGCATATTTACCTAAAGTTAATTTTTGGCTCACAAATTATGGAAGCGGCTTTTTAAAATACATTTTGTTAAATAAAAATCCCGGGAAAATACGGGACTGCATATTTAACGTAGTGATATTGTTTGAAAATTACTAAATTAGCACGTGGTATTTATTTTCAAAAGACCGAGACTCCGGGTTCATTTATACAACTATGCATACGTATTTACATGAAGTTTAGTTTCAGATCCCCGTGCGATTTATATGAAAGTATATATGAAAGTAGTGAGCTAGTTTGACTAAAACAATAATCAATTAAATAATTTAACAAATTATTTTAACTTTAACAAAACAATAAAAAGCCGTTTCCGTACTTTGTCTTAAACTAACTTTAGGTAAATATGCATCCGATTATCCGATCTCTAGTTATTATACATATAAACCTTACATAAGAATTACTCTATCTATTAAAAAAATCCGCGTCTAAATCCGTTGCGTAATATATAGATCTAAGGATATATAGAGATAGACAGACAATGGATAGCGACTCTGTTTTATACTATAAATAAATATTTGTTAAATATTTGTTACACTTACACCAATTAGCCTAGCCCAAACTAAGCTCTATAAGGCTTGTGCAATGGGATCTAGGGTGACGGATAGACATACATATATTATACATATATAAATAATTTTTATTGAAATATATATCAACAAACATGACTAAGGTACACATGCTCGCATTCATCACACAAACATCTGCCCTCACCGGGATTCGAACCCGGGACCTCAGAGATGGCGACACCTTGAAACCGGTGTATTATCCACTCGACTATGGAGGTCGTCAACTAACTATGTTGTGATACGCAGTGCTTTGTGGTGCTTCTTTAGTGTTCTAATTCTATTATACTCCTAAGCTATGACGATAAGTTTTAGGCATGAAAAAATCCGCAGAAGAACCAGGGTCACCGACATAGCCCGTAGAAGTGCGAACCTTAAGTGGCCATGGGCGGGGCACATTGCTCGCAGGACTGACGGCCGTTGGGGCGGAAAGGTCCTGGAGTGGCAGGCATATGCTGGACACCGCAACGTTGGTAGGCCTCCCACAAGGTGGACCGACGAATTGATGAAGATCGCGGGAAGGCGCTGGATGCTTGCAGCGCAGGACCGATCTGCATAGAGATCCTTGGGGGAGGCCTATGTCCAACAGTGAGCGTCTATTGGCGGAAATGATGATGATGATGATGAAAAAATCTACCATCTGCAAGCTATTGTAGCGACTAGCTAGCAAATATATGTAATGTATGATGGAAACGTTTATCTTAAATAGTCCTACGAAAACATTGCCAAAGTATATATTTACTACCTTCCGCCCGCGGCTTCGCCTGCGTGAAATTAGTTTTTGTCAATCCTGGTCCCTTATGTCTAAGAGACTCTTACAGCGGCCAGCCTCACGTTGTGTACAAAAATATTTTGTTTGTTTTGTTTCTTATGACGTGATATTTGACGAACTTGCATACTAACTTTCAACCCTTATTTCACCCCCTAGCTGGTCGAAATTTCAAAAATGCTAGAACAAATGTTTAATGATTTCTTATCAAGTGCTTAAATATGAAGTTACATGGTTTTATCTTTAAAAATTAAAAATTCCATACAAACTCTCAACTTCTATTTCAATCCCTTCATCCCTTTTTTTTAAATAAAAAGTAGCCTATGTTCTGTCTCAGGGTCTAAAGATTCGGCGGGCGCGAGGAAGTCGCGACTGCTACGGCGACCCGGGATGGACCACGCCCCTTCCGTGGCCGGGGGGCGTCGTCGGTGGAGGAGACCGGGGGAGGACCGGTGTAGCCTCCCCCGAGGAGGGCTCCCCTCTAGGTAGGGGAGCGGAGGCTGGGGGTTCCCGGAAGTAGCTTGATGTTCCCGGGGGCTCCCTACAGGCCTGAGGAAGGCCATCCCTGAGGTTTTTAGTGGGTAGGCCTCCCCCTTCTGGGGCCCCACATAACCGCCGGCTCGCCACAGCCGGGGTATGCAATTTAATACATTTTCCTCAAGGGGACAAAAAAAAAAGGGTCTAAAGATTGTCTGTACTTAATTTCATCAAAATCGGTTGCGAGGTTTAAGCGGGAAAGCGTCAGACAGACAGACAGACTTTCTTTCGCATTTATAATATTAGTTGGGACATCTTTAATCTTGTGCAGACAAAACCGCGGATTTCAGCTAGTGCTTAATAGTACAAGAACAACCACATCACTTATACCTACTTCAAACATAAACAACTTCTCTAACAATATAACCAAACTAGATTCTTTATCACTTCGACCACACTCACTAATTACTCCAGTTTTGTTAACTTTAAATTGATTAGGGGTCCGTATCAGATCTAAATTAGAGAGCATTTGTTCGTGAGGTCCTTCTAATTGGCGCGGTTGAGCTGAAGTTGTCATCTTGGGCGAGCTATTATTCTGCCATGAAGAGAGTAGAGGATTGGTAATCTGAGTTTGAAGCCTACCGCCTCATCGGAACCGGATTACAGCTTACGTGACTAAGGGTTAGTGTCTGGTGTTCTTGTATCTCTTTGTAGCTTTGTGTAGCTTGTCACTGTCTCTTAGGACATAAATGAGAAAACCAAAATATTACTTGTAAACTACAAGTTCTATTTTAATAAATTATAAGTTAACAACGTATAAAATACACGAGGATAATGACAGAATAAAAACAAAAGAAAACAGTGATACATTGACGATGACAGAATAAAAATGAGGTTACACTATAATTGCATTGGCGGATCCAGGGGAGGGCAAAAAGTACTGGACCGATTTTAATAATTCTTTTTTCATTATCACTGAATAACATAGGCTATATTTAGTACTAGATTACTATAGAAATCTTTAGAAATTCTTATTAAAACCAACCAAAGGTGTAAAAACATTTGCTATAAAATGTCTTTCATCGCATACGCTGCGAAGAGTATTAATGATAGGACAAAAAAATGTTCGACAATATTATAGAAGGGTAAGTCCAGGATACATGCCGCAGTGGGATAGGTGCCCCGAATTTAAAAACTCTAGGTTTACGACCAATAACGCCGCCATAATTATTACGTAACGAGAAGTCCTCTCCCACCGACCTTAGTATCAAGTGCGACGCGGTGCTGTGTTGATGTGTTTTCGAGGTGCGACCGCATTAAGTTTTGGCGCGTAAAAATAAATCGCGAAAATTATTCCTGGGTATATTGGCGGACCTTATATTTTTTACTCAGTAAGTAAATTGTTTCAATTTTGTTTCAATAGTATATATTATGTAACTAATGACATTACATATATTTTAGATATATATATTATGTATAATTGCTGTAGGCATCTAACTTCTAAAAAAAGGATAGATGGCACGATTTTTTAAAGGATAGGTGCCCTTAGGGGCACCTATCCTTTATATGGGGCGTCTACCCTCACAGCGTATCATATTATTATAGGTCGAGAATGCCACGAAAATACAAAAGGAAACCTGAGGCAAAGCCACGGGTTGTTAATTGGACACCAGAAGGAATGGCTGCAGCGTTGGTAGACCTGGAGAAAAAATATATGGGAGTTAATAAGATCGCAAGACTCTATGGAATCCCATCTCGTACACTAAGACGACATTTTAAGAAAGGAACCTTTGACAGAAAATCTATGGGTACTTAGATTGCTTATTTTTTATTTGCATCCTTACTATGATTATAATTTTAAAAACTGTTCTTTGTCCCGCATCAATAAAGCCGCGAGGCACAGCTAGTCATCAATACGATTTCTAAACAACTTGCCTGTTATAAGCTAACATAGCTAAATATAACACCGTTTTTGTTTTAACAGGAAAGCATCCGGTATTAGGTTATGATAATGAAAAACGTCTCGTTGCTCACATTCAAAAGCTTGAAGCTGCTGGCTTTCCCCCAGAGCGATTAACTATTCGCATGCTTGCTTATCAATTTGCAGAAAAGTTACAAATCAAGCACAACTTTAACAAAAATACAGAAATGGCTGGCTATCCATGGCTACAAAGCTTTTTAGAAAGAAACCCTGAATTGAGTGTCCGAGTCTCCGAAGGATTATCTCTGGCCAGAGCACAAAGCTTGAACCGTGAAGAATTAAACCAATTCTACGATCTCCTTACTAAAGTGCTGACAGAAAATGATCTTCTGGATAAACCACAAAAAATATTCAACATGGATGAGACTGGGATCCAATTAAATAATAAACCAGGGAAGGTCATAGCTACAAAAGGTAAACGAGCAGTTCACACCGTGACATCATGCGAAAAAGGAGAAACTATGACAATTATAGGTTGTTGCAATGCATCTGGCAATTTTCTTCCACCTGTTATTGTTGTCAAAGGTGTTAACAAGAGATCTGATTTTGAAGAGGGATTGCCACCTGGTTCAAAAGTGTTCAAAAATAGTTCAAAAATAGGTTAAGGATAATAAGTAAAAGATAAGAACAAGAGACTTATATATTAAAACTAGCTGGCCCAACAGACGTTGTCCTGTCAAATGTCTCAAATGTCAAATGTCTCAAATGTCACGTTGTCTCACGTTGTCTCAAATGTTTTTAAATAAATAATTTAGCTGAAAAACAATATCTATATGACCGTATTGTGAATCTAAACCATTCTCAAGCCCCCTGGAATACACACAAAAAATTTCATCAAAATTGGTCCAGTCGTTTAGGAGGAGTTCAGTCACATACACACGCACACAAGAAATATATATATTAAGATAATTATTAAGATAACACGGCCGATAAAAAAATAAATTAAAAATACAAGATAGCAATAAAATGATAGAAAAGGGGAAAGAAAGGAAGGCGGTACCAGGATCTAAGTGGACCAAGTATCGGTAGGCTGGCAGTATTCAGCGGCAGGCTGGCAGGTATTCAGCAGCAGGCTGGTAGACACGCAGCAACAGGTTGGCAGGAGTGCAGCGGCGAGCTGGCAGGTATTCAACAGCAGGCTGGCAGGTTTCTTGCAGCAGGCTGATAGGTATGCCGCAGCAGGCTGGCCAGTACCCCGCAGCCGACAGGCAGGGATGCAGCAGCAGGCAGGGATGCAGTAGCAGGCAGATAGGCAGAGAACGTTGGAGGCTCGATGGAGTAGCAATAGTACATGCAGCCGAGTTTTCACAGTACTTGAAGACTTTTATCTTCACAGAGAGCTTCAGGTAGTATTGAAGGTTGTTTGTAGCTTCAGAAGTAGAAGTAGAATGTCCTCAAGAGACCCTGGACCGCCTTATATAATAGCCAGATATGGTGTTCGAAACTAAATACAAAAATTTAAAATTATGACATAAAATTCATAAAAAGGAGTCCAACATGGCATGAAAAATAATAAATATATTCAAATTTCGACATTTGGAATTATGTGACGTCACGTCGGACTGTTGTCATACGTTGTCAAATTCTAGAATGTTCCTAACAAAAAACAGAGAAATCGTTGAAAATAATAAAAATTATTAAGAAATTATAACAAATATACAACAAAAAGTAAAGAGAAAAGTAAATTACAAGTATTCAGTACAATAAAAGTTTTAAAAGTGAAAAATATAAGCCAAAACAGTGCAATTTAGTGATACAACAAGATTACATAATATAAGTTGGTTTATAAGTGTTAAACATATTTGTAAACAGTTAAATTGAGAATAATATATTATTCCAAGGTAAAGTTGAGACATTCTTATTTGTAGTTACACCAAAGACTCATATTTGAACATAACATAGGTAGGTAGCAACTGAGAAGTCAATTATACATACAAATCAGTCTATAAAGTAATAAATATATCCGTCCATCTATTAGTTTTCTAGTAGATTATGATTTATAGCTAATAACATATGCGTAGCCCTCAGCATATCAAGCATAACACTTACAGTACTCCTACAGTACACATTACAGACAGAATACAACCCATTTGCACATACAGTAATACTATACGCGATTCCCAATGGAATCAACACAAAGTTGTGTTGGGCTTGGGTGTTAATAGATCACCTCTGTCCAGCTCGCTTACCACTAACGGCAGTGCTGTGGGGGAGTACCCCCAGTGTATCCTACATACAAGTTGGGTGTAGCGAGCACTTTCCTAGGGCAATCCGTGCCGACTATCTAAAGGTGTTCAATATTCCCATACTTGAACTCTATACATGCATAATACGATAAGAAATGCAGATGCGTAGATTGCATGAGCGTAGCCTGAAAACTAGCAGATGGGCAGATTTGCATTAAAAGATAACAATTTACTTATAATTTCGAGACCTGAGAAAATTCTAGAACATACCGTTAAAAGATTAAAACTTTACATATAATTGCAAGTTCCGAGAAATTTCCAGAATACAGAATTTTCTAATAGTATAGACGTTACAAGGGTAAGGTTCTACTAATATTGGACGGACACTCTTCTCACGCAAGTGACATCAACATGCTTCAAATGGCAGAAGAAAACAATGTTATCTTGTTGTGCTTACCTAGTCACACGACATCTGTTTTGCAGCCGTTAGACCGCGCCGTATACAAACCTTTTAAAACATTTTTTAATAAAGAGGCGAACCATTTCCTTCGAACAAATCCTGAAAGGAAAATAACTCGTTACAACTGTGGCCAGTTAATTGGTAGAGCATGGCTTCGGGCAGCCACTCCATCTAATGCCATAGGAGGTTTCCGGGGAAGTGGAATTTTCCCACTAGATCCGCAAGCTGTAACCGATGCCGATCTGGCCATAGCAGGGAGTAGCTCAGGAAACTCATTTTCAAATGCTGATGCGATGGTAAGGCCTTCTAGTAATGAAACTGTGACTGAAAATATATATTAATAGATGGTTGGCGTTCCTCGATTGTAAGAAGTGCAAGTGGTTCTCCAAGCTTAATTAATAAAGATTGCTATAACTCTGTCCCATTTGAAGATGATGAGACAGATGCTGAAGAGGATTTAATTGAAAAAATAGATTCCGTGGCTGAAAAGGCACATCGCCACAGATACAAATGTTAACCCCTATAAAGAACAAAAATGATAGAGAAAAAAATCCTACAGAGACACCATCAAAATTTTTAATTGACAGCTCACCTATACCCAGCATATCATTATACTCAAAGAAAGGAAAACAAGGGGCTATGGTGTTGAACTCAAAAACTCGAATAGAAGAAAAGAAAATGTTGAAAGTTAAAAAAACTAAAAGCATATCTATAAAGACATTGAAGAAAAGTAATAAAGAAAATATTGTTGAACCAAAGAAAAAGAGAGTATCAAACACAAAAATGAAAATTACAGCAAAAAGAGGAAGAAAATCTATGAAAATTTATAGTAGCAGTGAAGATGAGGATGATGAAAATAAGTGTTCTGTATGTGGTGAAAATTACCAAGTCACAGTATCCAAATGCGACTGGATCCAGTGCACCTTGTGCAAGAAGTGGTTGCACGAGCTGTGTACAATTTACCGCAACTACTGTCCAAAATGTGGGAATCTACAAACCAAAGATATTTAGAGTGACTTTTTTATTTAAGTTTATTTTCTGTTATTTTAATAAAGGATAAAAAAAATGTGTAAAGGTGTATGGTAGAATAAAGATTATTTTGATTTTGATATAATTCTGACATACTTTCGGTGTCTTCGATAGAGTGAGGCACTTATTTGTGAATTAAATAATAGTTAAAGAGTTTAATAATAATATGTTACTATTCATTTGTGATACTAATGTGTTCAATAATAATTTTTAATTTTTCAATTTACTTTTTTGCTTATATTTTCCCTAAATACTTATTTATTTGATCAATATTTTACTCAGGCAACGCTGGGGCATCTATACTGCTGATATGGCACCTATCCTCTAGGTGGTTTTTACCGCTAAGGCAACTATCCTATATGAGGCATCAATCCTTCAAAAAATATACTTCTAGGAAAACGAATGCTGTATAAAATGTATCAAATGTATTAACTTTATTTTTCTACTAAATAGTAGATTATTGATCAATACATCTTTGTGCATTCCACTAAATATGATAGTGTTGTTGTACCAAGTGGCATAACATGATTTCAAAAAGTGTGGCATCTATCCTGGACTTACCCAATATATCAATATCTACAAAATACTTCGCGAGGCCATATGTCTATTCTAGTTACGTCACTATAACTCCTTTTTTACATTTAATTATCTATAAAATAAAGTAGGAAAAAAAACTGCCACTTTACAAATCTTTTTGACAGGACGAAGTCTGTCGGGTCCGCTAGTGTTTAAATGTAACCGTATGTAAGTCTTAATCTTTGTTATTAATTTATTCACTTTATGACATGTTACTGTAATTTTACAGCTAAACACTAATAAGAAAGAAAAACGGAAGAAAATTTATTGTAAATGACAATTTTTGTATATATTTAATACCATCTGGTGCCCGCGACTTCGTCTGCGCAGGACATTTATCGTCATATTTCGGACAATTTACAATATCTGTATAAGCTGTAGCCTGTGTATTATTCTGATGTAAACGCTATTGTAGAAGATACGAAAAAATATAAAAAGTATAAAAGCGAGTGCAAACTATTGACCCGGGCATTACTGTCCGACATTTTTGCGTGTTATCGCTGACGAAAAACAGATGGCGCTACGTGTGCTACGTAGCGTTCGAGCGACAGCAACCGAATTTATCCGAGCGCTCTCGAGCTCGGCGGCTTCGTGGCGACTTCACTTCTCATTTACTTAGTCGACGAGTGAACACATGTTTTTCAAATTACCCTCTATAACTTTCTATTAAATTTTAGTTGAGCTTCTTTTGCATAAATTAAGTCAGAGCCTTAAGTATAGATGCATTCTTCCCAAACAGGAAGAACAGCTTGATTCCCCATGGACAAGGTTTGCCTTTATATATTGTTTAGCAGAATGCTTCGGTCGTACTTTATACAACAAATCTTGGCAATTCGGGGGGTTTTTTCAAATTATCTACTAAATCTAGGTTGTTACGGAGCTCAAAAAATCTATCTCTTGATATATTGTTTATAAACAGAGGAATACTTATGTTATTTTCCCAGTACATTTTCAAAACTGGATAATTGAATACTCCGGTTGCCATGTGTAAGCCAAATAATACCTCTACTTCATTGCTGCTGCTGCTTACACCTCGCTTTTCCTGACTGTACAGCATAAAAAAATTGTAATTTCAGTCATATGTATAAAAAGCTGTTTAGGAACATATTTATAATAATAAAATCAAGAGGGTCTTGCACAACTGGATCAAATGCTATTGGTGAAATAGACATCATTCTAGTATTTATTCATTATGTATAGAGCACATCTAGTATTTTGTAAAAAGCTACTTCATTCTCTTAATAATAGCGTGGATCTTCTTAGACTATATTATTGTAAGGTTTCATTGAAATCTATTCAGTAGTTTTTATTTCAAACAGTATTATCCATATTTACTTACAAACTAACTTTCGCGTTAATAACATTAGTAGGGATGGTAATTTCAAAAATTACTCAGTTTTGTGTTCTGATTCGTCAAGGAATTGTTATCAGATTGTTTGGTAAGCTTTACGCGACAACACAGCAGTAGACAGTCATCCTTATTGAGAGATTAAGTTTTGTTCAACCAAAGTTAGCGAGCACTTGATTTGTGCTCGTTTCGGGGAGGCTTCTTCACGCTAATCATGAGTCCCTCATACTATTCACTGGGTGATTTGCTTAAGAACAGTTAAGAACTGAGTGTTAAAATATTGGTTCTGCACACACAATTAAAGACGATAATTTAATCTACTACATTTCGCGTTTCTACCGTGTTCTGGTCTAATCTGAGCTTTGCTCGAGGCATTTTTAATATAGTAGTCTCCGTGCTTGAATGACTTTGTTTTAAAACCTAAATTATTATACGCAGTCATTGTAATGTAAATATGCAATTTTACTTCACATGCTTGCGGTTATACCGTGATGATAGATTGCGGATTTGACTACTTTCTCTTTTCTGTTTGTGACATTATCCAATAGATGGCAGCACAGTGAGCCACGTGGCGGAACACAGTTGCACATTTGATTTTAAAAGGTGTAATAATTAGATATGACTTGGTTGGGATCAGTATTCAGTCAGTCGGGAAGAGTGCAAGTCATAAAAGTCACGCTATTATTCCATTGCTTTAAATAATTAAGCCGTTATTTCTAGAAGATGTTGATATTATTGATAACAACTTGGACAAAAAAGAAGACAAGTAAGAAGTCACAAATCCAAGCAGCCTCTTTTGAAGATCTGGTAAGCTAGATAAATATTAGGATTTCAATAAATTAAATAATTTATATAGAGCATTAAATTCAAGTTATAAATTGATTAAAATTAAATATCTCTCTGTTTCTAGTGATAGTTTATTTTTAGAATGAGGCTATTTAATTTTAGTCAATTTGTTACTCGATAAATATTTGCAATGTGTTTTTTTCAATAAGTTCGGATAGAGTATTTTTATTAATAAATTGAATCTACGCGTAGAACGCGTTAAAAAGAACATGCAAAAATTTATAAATAAAAACTCTTTATTTACCAAAATAATAATAAAAATACTAAGCTTCAGGGGGGATATTCCACCCGCCTCTGTCTTGCTGTAGCCGACCTCACATAGTGGAGTCCAAAGAGCAGATGCTCGAAGGGTGGAAGTGTAATAATGTCATAACGCTGACGGCGTCTCGATCGCTGTCGCAGACACCTCTCTACACCCTTAGCCGTTAAGACCAATATTAGTCTGCTTTTTGGGAAGCCCATTTATTTATTTATTTATTTATTTAAATTTTATTGCACATATAAAATATACAATAGGCGGACTTAATGCAACATGCGGCATTCTCTACCAGTCAACCGAAAGGCTAGTAGGTATACAAACATTTGTTTGGCGCAGACAAAAAACTATTCTAAACTTACATACTACTTAATATATATACAAATACATACATAAACAAACATATATACAGCTATATACCTACATATATATATATATATATATATATATACATATATAAATAAATTTATCTAGAAAATGAAGTGTTTAAGCAAGTGTCTTCAGATAGTGCTCACGAACTAATTTCTTAAATGTGTGTTTGGTCGTAGCCGCCCGAATGTGGTAAGGTAAATCGTTCCATAAACGAATTGCAGTGACAGTAAATGATTTAGTGGGCGGCGAGTCATCACCTGCCATATTTAAATCAATTAGGAGACATTGAGAAGGCAGGTGATCAGAGTCTTTTCCATAGCTTGGTTTTCATCACCACTAAAACCGAAATGCAAGTTGAACAGCCATGTAATTCAATTTTATTTCAATAACATTTCATTTCAATTGAAATTATGAAAATACTCAGATTGTAAAAATCTCACAACAAAATTAATTATATGTTTAACCTAAGTTGACCTTTAGATATACATAGTAAACACACTTAAAGACACACATATTAATTAATTAATATATAATAAATATAAATAATTAATAATTTAATATAGTGTAAATGTTTGTTTATTTGCTTTTAAACAGGAAACCCTCGGGTCGTAGCAGAATAACAGTGCCTTGCTTACAACTTGTTGTGAGTAAAATTCAAACTGAATTGAAAGCCTTTAACACATCTGCAGAACACTATATATAATTAAATTTAGTTTGTATTAGGTACCCTCGCGTCAGCGATATCGTAGACCTTATCACGCCCTCGTCGACCCTGACAATCAACTTACGCAGGACCTTCTGTTTCTGCAGGCAGCATCTGTGCTGTCGGCGGCATTTGCGCCGCTAACCCCTCCATGATCCCTTAGTTCGGCAGCCTTCAGCATTGCCATGACTAGGTTCCCTCACGATAAGGCCGGCGCCACTTTGGCTTCCCGCGCCCCTTCAAGCGCTTTGGGTCCCTTTTATGGGTCTGCGCTGTATCGCCCCTCTCCTTAGGGGTGGTCACCCTCACGATTTGCCTGTATGGTTCTTAGAACTTATTATTATTATTATTCGTGTGTAAGTCGGGGCTAATATGCATCACTGCGACCTATTAAGATCTATTGTGACCAGCCTCCTATGTAGGTTCTATGTAGGCCCTACAGTAGCTCCCTTAACTGGGCACTGACCAAGAAAGATAGGATGTTCCCAGTTCGGATTGTTTTTATTTCATCTGGGTCAAGGATGTGTTTCCCCAGGAGTCTGTTTCTTTTGTGAATCAGGTGTAATGGTGTTTCACGCTCTTGTTCGCAGACTCTGCATGTGTCAGTGTCCTAAGTTTCATGTTGTAAAGGTGTCTATTCAACTTGCAGTGACCGGTCAAAGCCCTAACCATCACGCTCAAGTTACTCCTGTTAAGCTTTAATAGCTCGTCAGTGCGTTTGCGAGAGTATGGTTCGATTAGTGCTTTTGAGTGTGTCATCCCGGACGTACTGTGCCAGTCTGCTTTCGCCTCGTTAAGAAGGAGAGTTTTCAGGTATTGCATGGCCTGGTTCTTTGAGATACCACAGATAGGCTCTGGGCCGAACTGTATTCCTTGAGCCCCAGCCCTGGCTAGTTCTCATTGCCGGTTATTCCAGAATGACCTGGCACCCATTTGAGAGTGATTTTGTTAAAATGATGTTCTTAGAACTTAGGCACAGGCTGAGCTTAGTCGGCACTTGCCGTTGCGGAGGTATCCTGGGCACATTTCGTGCTCCTCGTGATGGATTCTCTGCCTTCCTCTCCTGAGGAAAAAAAATTGTATTAGGCAATTGCCAAGTGTATATCATTTCAAATCTTTCAAGACGAGTATAAAGCAAGATTTTATCTATATATTTAATTTACATAATAACTGTTAATTTGTTAATTACCTTATTACGGTGAAATCTAATAAAACTAGACATATTTAAAATAAATATTATTGTCGCTTGTATCACACGTCTTTATAAGGCGTGCGTAGGGATATAGATCCAACGCGTAGAGGCCATTTAAGCGAAATTTAATGATAGTGTGTATGGAGTGTTCCAAATTTGTCTAATCTGTATCTGCATCATAAAAAATGCAGCTAAAGACTATACCCAGTTAGATGCACATATGTCATTGCTGGTCAAAACGTTCGATTTTGGTGATGGGTGAAACATGGGTCCACGATATTGGATCTCAACATACACCTTTTTACTTACATTATACTATCTCTCCTCTATCCTCTACCCTCTAACCTCTGTTCTAAATAATTATACAAAGGAGAAAATGTTATTGAATAACGAACAAACGTTCGTTTCGAATGCGATAATAGACCCAGACCTTAGTCACACGAACGCGACGTCATAAGTGATGTCATACAATATCTCGCACTCATTAAGGGACAAAATTCAGGCGGCTTCAGCAAAAACGGAGCCGCACTCGACTGCTTTAATTAGAATTCAGAGTCATGTTTCATTTTGCGATGTCTGTAAAGAAACGTGAGATCTTTGTTTCACGTCGATGGTTTATTATTCCGCCCATATTTTGATCGGCACGGAGTAGGTTTTAAAACTGTCTAATTAACAGGTAATATTTGGTTGTTATTTAAGCTACTATTATTAAAACAATAGACGGCGTGTACAAGTATTTTCTATGATAAACAAAAAACAAGAATACATAAAACAAAGCTTTGTTAATGGGCGGACGCATTGGAGTTAGATACAGTGGCGCCAGAGGTGGTGCGACGTCAGATAATCTCCTCGTGGGTAATGTCTTTTGACGGCTAATAGTCTGACAGAAGACCCCCACGACAAGGGCGGCGTGTGATAGCCGGGTCTAACCTGGCGGGCCGCTTCTAGCTGTCAGTGGCGGACAGGCGAAGCCCCTCCTCTTCTTTAAGATGTGTGGTGGCTATATAGATGGGTGGCTATCTCGTGGCTCAAGGGACCCAACATGGGTTGGAGGATAGCCGAATGAATCCGGCGGCTACTTTCAGGTGGTATGGTGTGGGCAACTTGTACACTGACGGGGTCGTGGTAATTGTCCGTTAGGGTTCCTGTGGCCTCGTCAGCGCGCGATGCAGCTCTCCTCGCCCAGACGCAGTGGGGGGGATCGCTGAGATTTGAGTAGGTAGGCCTTTCTCTTCTGGGAAGAAGAGCCCGGCATAACCACTGACTCTTGGGGTATGCAATTTCATGCATATAATAATAACAAGAAAAGATACAGTGGCGCCCGCATTTAACTGTATCCAGTTGGGCTTCTTGGGTGGACCATTTATGGTCCCTTAACGGCATCCTTGAATGAAATTGAAACGTAAAGAAATAACGCTTTTTCTTTACATATTATAACCGATTTGGATCCCGACCACTAAGCCATTAGCTTCGAATATTAACGCATACGCGACGCACATATTACATATTAACTAGTTTATATTTTACAGTATTTAACCGCAGTCTACTTCACCCCGCTAATATAAAATTATGAAATTTATATAATATAGAATCGATATAATCCAGTGAACCGTGAAAGGGTCAACTCTGAAGTTACTGAAAGCTGAAGAAGCTGAAGGTAGGAGAGGGAGAACTTCAGTCTTGACGAGTATTAGTATATGCCCTTCATTTGTCTATATCCCAGTTTTTGTGTGGGTCACTTGCGTCTGAACCTTAGTTGTATCGCTAGTAAAACTCCACGGAATCGATTTAAATGATCATCTTTTTGTTGAGTTCGTTTCCGTCAAGAATAATCAAACTGTTGTTTTCATAATGTCAGTTTAGAAATTCCTCTATCTTCAGCAGTTGACAGCTCACGTCACTGTGTCGTAGACGGTGCGAAGTTCGCGCGGGTCACCTAGACTTAACAATACAAAGGTGATTCAATATTATATTTATGTTTCTTAGTAGTAAATTAATGAATATACACCTACACAGCGTTATACTAAGGTAGCAATTTCTTCGAAGACTAACAAAAATTCCTTTATAAGAAACAAGATGATGCATAGGTGCACGGTGTGGGCAGAAGAGAGTCGTGATGGTTAATATATATTTTTATCAAAAACATTTAGTTATGTATATCTATCCGTTTCCCTAGATCTCATAGTGCAAGCCTTAAAATACTTACTTTGGAATACCAAAGTAAGTGCTGTAAGGTTAATAGGTCTGAGTGTAAGAAATATTTATTTATTATTGTCTCTTCCTAGGATGTAAGCTGCATTTGTACCCATGATAAATAGATAGATCCGAAGATCATATCGAATCGGTGTCAAAGTAATGGCGAGGAAGTAATTAAAAGAAAAAACGCAATTGCCACCACATTAATTGCATTCCACAATTACAAGCGGCCAGTTACAAAAGCGAATATGACAAAGGTGCCTCGTTAACGTTAATGGCCGATTTTCGTGCTCCCTTCTAGTCCATTTGATTAAAAAAGCTCTTTTTCCGTAGCAATTGATTTTCTTTTACAATTCAATCGCTTAACGAGTGCGACCCTGTTGGATCTTATCGTGTAAGAGTCAGGGGCGATAACTCGGGATTTGTCGCGACTTTAAATTTGTCGCTCCCTTAACACAGTACCTCTTCATTCGGAATGGCGTTACGATAAAAGAAAAGGCTTCGAAGGCTGAGATCTTAAAATGTTCGCCGTCGATGGTGTTGAAAAATTTCACCCCATCTCTCTGCTTTGAATAGATTAATCTGTCAGATATCACTTCGTTATGTTGGTTGTGTTTTACGATAAATAGATAATGGAATGGAAAAAAATTGTCAATGTGTTATTAAGAAAAATAATAACATTCTTTCTTTTATTACGCTAGGTAGAATTGAGTTATTTTAAAGCTTATTTTATTATTTTTATTAGAGTTCTGTATTGGTTCACAACTAATAATTTGTCTTTAAATTCTAAGAAAACAAAATGTATCAAATTCTCTTTGCCCAATGTAAGGCAGGTTGATACTCGTTTAAATATGAATGGTGATGTCATTGACTTGGTAAATAATACTAAATTCTTAGGCATTACGTTAGATTCACGACTACAGTGGGATCCACATATTGAAACTTTGGCAATCAAACTTAGTTCAGCGGCGTACGCAGTAAAAAAGATTAGACTTTTAACTAATGTTGAAACGGCAAGAATTGTTTATTTCAGCTACTTTCATAGTGTTATGTCCTATGGACTGCTGCTATGGGGATCAGCGGCTAACATTGAAAGTATTTTCCTTTTACAAAAAAGAGCGATTCGTGCTATTTACTGTTTACGGGCTAGAGAATCCCTAAAAGAATTGTTCAAAGAAATTAATATTTTAACTTTAGCTAGTAATATATGATAATTTAGTTTTTGTATATAGAAACTATAATAAATTCAATAAAAACAGTGATCTACATAATGAATACTAGAAACAAAAATAAACTTGCCGTTCCAATGTTCAGACTCCATAAAACTAGCTGTTCGTTCTTGGGGAAATGTATATCTATGTTTAACAAGCTTCCGCAAAGTGTCATTGATTTACCTTTATATAAATTTAAAATCCATATCAAAAATACACTCATGAGTAAAGGTTATTATAAAGTAAGTGACTATCTAAATGATCACAGTATTTGGGAATAGGGACACTATTCATAGAGCCATGTTTGGTAACATTATTTATAATATTGTATTATTTTATATGTGTATGTAAACATACATACGACTGTAATCGTATTAGGTATGATTGCATCTTATACTATATTGTATTTTTATATTCTATTATTATAAATATTAACATTGAAAAGAGGAGATAAAAAATAGACCTTCAGAGTTTCTTGCCTGTTCTTCTCGAGAAGGCTCTCCCAATTTCCGAACAGGTGTCGAGTCAATATATTTTTTCTTTTTTTTTCCTTATTCGTACGTGGGGACAAGGTTTTTGTTTTTTTTTTTTGTTATTATTTAAGCTTTTTTTTTTGTTTTGTTTGTTGACGTCAATAAGTGCCTGTAAAGGTCTATGTTGAATAAATATTATTTTGATTTTGATTTTGATTATTTAAAAAATATTTTATTTTATTGAATTGTCTAGATATGGTCTATACATTAACTACTAACTAGTGCCCGTGACTTTATTTGCGTAGATGGTAGAGTTTTTCCTACTAACTTAACACTTTCCATATATTTTAAACGATTCACACATTCCCTATTAATACGAAAGTTTGTAAGTACATCCATCCAGATGTTTTTTACTCTTTCACGTAAAAAGTACTGACTGATTATTAATAAACCTTTACAATAATGTAGATTACACAAGAATACAAATTTATTGTGAGAATTGTTTAAAATATGAAAATAAGTGTGTATCTATGCAGACGAAGTCGCGGGAAATATGACTAAGGTGAAATGAAAAATAATAACTCACACAAGTTGTAAATTTGGAGGAGTATGAAAGAAGAAAGGAAGACCTGGTGAGATGCTCCTGTACGTATTGGTGGCTGGTTCAGCGGTTGCGGGGGCTCCTCCGATGTCCAGTCAAACCGTCAGCGACGTTAACCTCCACTTTCTTGCGGTGTCACCGGGTTCAAATTTTGCACACGCGATCTATGAGATGGGTTTGCCCCGGGGCGGGTGAATTAAGCGGTTAGCGTTAGCGCGGCGCCGGAGTTATCGCCATCTTGATATTACTTTTCGTGGCGCTGTCGTCGCGTTTCAGGCTCGGGGACAGATCAAGGAAAGCGGTAGATATTTTATGTACATATATTGCCAATAGATGGCGCTAAGAACCACAATTCTTATAAATCAAAAAGATACATTATCAAAGGTTATTATACTGATAAGGATGTCGCGTAGCGGAAGGCTACGGCTTGGGAGGGTTCTTAGTAGTCAATGCTCAAACTACAGTTGGCTGCTTGAGGTTGGTTTATTTAAACGATTTTACAAAAGGTATAAGTAATAAGAAAAAGAATAGTCCTACAGCATTCCGTGTAGGACTCTTTCTTGAAATTTTTAATAAATCAATATAATTTCCAATATAATAAACAGGTAGTATTTTATGACATTGTATATAAATTATAAATTTGATTCGATTTGTACAAAAGCGAAACAAATGATAAAAATGCTTGGATTTAATTTCAATGACTCAATAATTACGTTGCCAAATATTCAGACTATAATAAAGCCTTAATAAATGTAATGTGAACTTGTTTAAACTTGTAAAGGAAGTTGGGTTCAGACTATTTATCTGAGGCTTCTAATTGACATATCTCTGAAAATATACGGAGTAAAAGAAAATAGTCCTTGCTGGCTTTTTAGCTGCGTCTTTCCTGCACAAAGTCTCCTGCGGTAGACTTGTGAAAAATGGCCAAATCCAAAACTGTAATGTGCAAAAGTAATTGCAAAAATCCTATTTTAAGAATACATTTTTGATGTCGATTAATTTTATTTCAGTCATCTCCAGTTCAGACAGTTCATGTCTATTCAATGATTGCTGAATAGGCATCTGATCAGTTCTGAAGTCAAGCAAGCAACCAAGACGCTGGTAAACATGGCTGCCATTGTTGCCGTCCACAATATAAAATTACAAGCGCCTAGATTCGAGCCTCGCGAACGCAATCCGCCGGTATACAAAATGAACTCGTAACACAGTCAACGCGATGAGATCCCGTTGGAATGGGATGCGCCGCTTATTCCCGCTTCGGCGATCGCTATGATGAATTATTTGAAGAGAATCTGCAACTAATCAACAAGGATGTCATTTTGATGGATGTGGCACTGTAATAGATAGGAATTAACCTGAACTGCGGTTTTACTCGTTTTGTATGTGAATAAAATGAATATGTCACGCCAGCGCTAAACTCACGCCGAATGGCGTGAATTGTGAGTGTGGATGGTTTATCTACATCTTACCGTGGGAGAGCCATGCTTCGGCACGAATTGGGCCGGCTCGACCGGAGAGATACCACGGCCTCACAGAAAACCGGCGTGAAATAGCGCTGCGCTGTGTTTCGCCGAGTGAATGAGGGTACCGGAGGCCCAACCCCCCCTTATTCCCCTTTATTCCCCTCTATTCCCCTTATTCCCCCTATTCCCTTTTAAAAGGCCGGCGACGCATCTGTGACTCCTCTGGTGTTGCGGGTGTCCATGGGCAACGGTTATCGCTTACCATCAGGTGATCCGTTTGCTTGTTTGCTGCCATATCCTATAAAAAAAAAAAAAACATCTTGCGCATGGGGATTACTGGTTTTACGTCAAAAGATTTCGGTTATGTGCGAGACGCAGCAACATGTGGAAGTAAAAACTGAGCAAACTAGAGTTATATTACCCACTATATGCCGTGGTTTGGTAAGACCAATATAAAGGTTATAAAGATAGACCAGAGCATACTTATGCTTGTAAATGTGACAGGTGTTCCTGTAGGAATCACGTTCGCGATCAAGTAGCGAATGTACGGCTCGCTACATTCTTATTTCGGGAATCTCTACATCAACGTGAAATCGTTGTCAATATTGGTTGGGTATTTGAAAGATCTGAGTGTATAAACCCATTAATTTCCCACCAACTCATGTAGTCTGAAATGTCAGGAGATGTACGCGAAATCAGCGACTCCACTTTACTGCGTCACATTACTAGATTACTTATAAATCATTACTAATATCATAAAAGTTTGTATGGATGTTTGTTACTATTTCTTATAAAAATACTAAATGGATTTTTATGAAACTTTACAATAATATAGCTTATATACAAGAATAACATATAATGTACAAGTTATAAAGATATTGTGCGAATTGTTTAAAATATAACGATAAGTGTCAATTAAGTAAGGAGAAATGTACCATCTCTGTAGACGAAGTCGCAGGCATCTGCTAGTTATAAATCTAAGTCAAAGTAAACTTACATACAAGAGTAGCATAGAAACTTTATTTTCTGTATGGTGTACATGTAGAGAATTTTTATGGGATTACGTTTTCACTGTTCACTGTTTGGACGTGTAGATCATCCTGGATCCAGATTATTTCTGTCTGATCAATGCCTTTAATTCCAGTGATAATGCAGGAAGGTAGTTCGAATAACAATGAACTGTGAGTAGGCTTAGGAGCTGATACTGTTGCAGGCCTAAAAGATCTGGGGTGCGATGTCAGATAACTTCCTCGTGGTGTACCCTGGGCAACGTCTTTTGACGGCTAATAGTCTGACAGAGGGCGTGGGATGGCCGGGCCCAACCTGGCGGACCGCTTCTAGCAGCTAGTGGCGGACGAGCGAAGCCTTCTTTTTTAAGAGGTGGTGGTTGTCGTCCAGGGGACCCATTTTGGGTCGGTGGATAGCCGGAGATGTCCGGCGGCCGCGGAGTGGGCGCTAGTCGCCATACGCCGGCGGGGTCGTGGTGGTCCTCCGCAAGGTTCCCATGGCCTAGTCAGGGCGCGATGAAGCACTCCGTCGGGCTTGAGCTCTCGCGTCCAGGCGTAATCGGGAGGGATCGGTGAGGTTTTTAGTGGGTCGGTCTACCCCCTTCTGGGGAGGAGAGCCCCACATAACCCTGACTCTCGGGGTATGCAATTTAATGCATTTCCCTCATCGTAATAAAAAAAAAGGCCTAAAAGATCTGGAATTAAGGTATTGGAAGTATCTTATAAGAAGTGTTTGGGCCTTTCACCATCAATAGGTTTTTTTTATTCTTGATTACAATTCCCACCCATGCGAAGCTGGAGCGGGCAGCTAATTTAAAAGTACAAATAAATATATACAAATAATTGATTAAATAAAACTGAAAATCAAAATTTGTCATCAAGATAAAAGGATATTCACTTGTTTCTGCAATTCTGACACGCCTTTTGGTGTCAAAGTGTCGTTTCCAGCGTCGCTTTACTTTGCGTTCAGAACAATCGCCTTTGTTGCTTCGTCGTGTTCTTGGTACACGGATTGCTAACTGATTTGAGAGAGGCTAGGTGCAGTTATGAAAGGTATTAAGCTAGAAAACAGCTTTTTAATGAGAGCTTTCGCCTAGATGACAGCTCGTCGAGGAGAGGATCTTCCTCTTACAGAAAACGCTATTTAATGTAGCGTCCTGCCTGCCGCTTCTATATTTAATTATAGATTACAAATTAAAATAGTTTGTGAGATCCCTCTTTCAAGAAAATAAACTTTTTCTCGATAGCATACGGTACATATATAATATTATAAGGTATTATTATTTACGTATATTTAATTAACAATATTAAATATAAGATTTTTTACAATAAAGATATATAAAATAAACATAATAGACAACTATAAAAAACATACTATAAAAAAACTTAAACCTAGTATGCCGCTGGCAGCGAGGCAAGTCCCAAGCAAACCGGTGGTCAGGGTTGCAGACAGAGAAATCTCCGGACAATGTGTGCCGTGTCGAGGATCACTGCTTTTTGTATCCGGCCCTTGATCCATCCGTCAAGCGAGAGCCGTTTAAGATGTTGATCGAGACTTCGCTATCAAGCCATTCGCAGACACAACTATCGGAACAATTATCGTCGAATCAACATCCATGGCGGTTACCTCGAATATATGGTATAATTAAAAACGATTTTAATAGTCTCCTTTCTTGCACAGCACTTGCAACCAATCACTACGCTTAGAGCCGCTGCGGTTACAAGAGGGAAGCGAAGCGCTGCGAACGAAGCACGCTTATGAAAGTTCCGCGAATAAATTGCTTTATCTGGCCCTTGTGACAAAGCGTTTGACGTTTTTCGTAAATATAAAATTTATTAGCACTGGCTTTATTGCCAGCATTTTCGGTTGATTTTTTTCTTTGGTCCCCTCATTCTGTGTATGCGCGAGCAGAAATTCAAAGCACATTAGGTTACAAAAAAGAATTAAACTACATTCATAGTTAAACTTAATTCAGTAAAAAATATTGAAATTCATTAATTAAACACAATAAATAATAAAAAGCACACGATTCCAACGTACAGGCTGCAAAAAAAACCAGAGGCTCTTTTATAGGGAAATGTATGGTTTCACAGCAAAGTTCTCGGATTGAAATCAATTGAGTAGAGAGTATTTATAAAAATACTCTAATGAAAAAAGGATCAACTACCGTAGGACCTTCAAGACCAGCAAGCGGCGGCGTCTGAGCCGTCGCCTCTTTTGTCTCCCCTTATTCGGCAGCCTTCTGCTCAGCCACGAGTAGGTTCCCAGTCAATACAGGCCGGTCCCACTTTGGTGAACCGTGCCTCTTCCAGCGCTTATGCCCTCTCCATGGGGCAGCGCTAACCGTACCTCTCCTGAGGTGCGGCCCCCGTCAATAAAAGCCAGTAGGGTCATTAGGGCCAAAGGCTTAGGCTGAGTTTAGTCGGTAGGTCTGGTGGGTCGAGCCGCCTCGATTCACCAGGAGTCAGACATAATCAACGCATCCCTGCTTGCCTGTTGCGTTGGTATCCATGATGGATTCTCAGCCTCCTCTCCTGAGGAAAAAAAAAGGTTATTGTACTGTTAAGGATTACTTAAATTATAAAAATGCTTGGCTTGAATTTTAATGACTCAATAGTTACGTTACAAAATATTTTGACTTAGTCCATACTTAATATTATAAATGCGAAAGTAACTCTGTCTGTCTGTCTGTTCCGCTTTCACGCCAAAACTACTGAACTGATTTAAATGAAACTTGGTACACAGATAGTCTAGAGCCCGAGAAAGGACAAAGGCTACTTTTTCATGCAAAGAAGGTTGTAAAGGGTTGTAAAAGGTTGAAAGGAGGGATAATAGGTTGTATGGAAATATTGTTAAAACTACTGAACCGATTTAAATTAAATTTGGTACACAGATAGTCTACAGCCCGAGAAAGGACACAAGCTACTTTTTTATACAAAAAAGGTTGTAAAGGGTTGTAAAAGGTTGAAAGGAGGGATAACAGGTTGTATGAAAATATTGTTAAAACTACTGAACCGATTTAATTGAAATTTGGTACAAAGATAGTCTAGAGGCTGAGAAAGGACAGAGGCTACCTTTTAAAGCAGAAAAGGGTTGTAAAAGGTTTAAAGGAGGGGGTAAAAGGTTGTATGGCAGTATTGTTAAAACATATCCTTCCTGTGGGAAATTCGAATATAACGCGGGCGAAGCCGCGGGCGGAAAGCTAGTTATAAAATATATATTTAACAGATATAATGTGAACTTGTTCAAACTCTTAAAGGAAGTTGGGTTTAGACTATTTCTTTGAGGCCAGCTTCTAATTGACGACTTTATAAAATTACTGGGAGAAAATTAATAGCCGTTGCTGGTTACCTTGCTGGTTCTTTTCAGTACAAGGTCTCCCGCCGTAGACTCATGAATCTTTGACGTGTAAATTGTAATAAACATAAATTGAATGTAAAAATCCTATTTGAAGAACATTTTATGATTTTGATTTTGATATTGTCTACTTTAAAATAATTGACATATGTTTCAATCTCGATCAACACGGCTGACTTTACTAAAATGATTCATCAATTTTATGAATTGAAAATATCTGTAAATGAGATGTTAATTTTGTTCACAGCAAATTCAATATTTATATTGCATATGTGGCACAAATAGATTTAATATGTGGGCTGCAGTTAGTTATTTTCGGTGATAACATTGCAAACTCTAGTAATTAGACAAGAGAACTGTATGCATTCTAAATTTAGTTTTTTTAATCAACGAATGAAAGTAGTAAGTAGAAAGTAGATTATCGCATTGTTATTACAAATTTGCCACTACCGACTTGTTTGATATGTTGTTGTTTTTGTACCTACCTACTGTGCTTATTGTATTGAGTCAATGCGAATTGGCATCACTCGGAAAAAGTACAATTAGTTTATGTAGTGTTGTCCTTTATATTGTGAACACGTTATTGTTAATAATAAATAAATAAATAAAATAAAAAAAATAGTAAGGGGCCGACCTTGTTCACGTCGCCCTGTGTGCTAAACGCCCTTTCTGATTCTACTACAACTGTTTCTTTTCCGTGTTTTTGAGAATGTACTACAGTATTTTTTAGTAACGGATTAACTATTAATGAAGTGAACTATTTGATGAACTATCCCAAACAGTGCTAGCCGTTTTAAGTAACTTTTTAGTATTTTTTTAGTAACGGATTAACTATTAACAAAGTGAACTATTTGATGGACTATCCCAAACACTGCTAGCCCTATTGAGTAAGTTATTAGTGTTTTATAGTAACGGATTAGCTATGAATGATGTGAAATATTTGAATAATTGTCTCAAATACTGCAAGCCGCTTTTTAGTAACTTTTTTAGTATTTTTTTGTAACGGAATAGCTACTAACGATGTGAACTTTTTGAAAAATTGTCTCAAACACTGCTAGCCACTTTTTAGTATTTTTTAATAACGGATTAGTTATGAACGGTGTGAACTATTTGAATAACTATTGATAACTTAGAGTCTCAAATACTGCTAACACTTTTTTTGTATTTCTTAGTATAAAGTATTAACGAAGTGAACTGTTTGATTGACTGTCTCAAACACTGCCCGCCATTATTGCGTGTATAGATAAATAAATATTTGTGTCATTTTTATTGAATGTAACGATTCAAATTGTGTATAAAGTTACAAATATAACGATAAAATATATTTGTAATTTATTCTCTTCAATTTAATTTATCTGGTGCAAGTTGAACGACATAACGCAACCCGATAATCGTCACTTGGCACCCTATCAATACAGATTCACAAAACTGATGCGTCATCGATTCGCTTGAAGCCCGAATTCGTCGATTTCCCGATTATCCGAATTGACGACTCGTCGAAATGCAACTCGGCAAAACGATTATGTTGTCGCAGTTTTATAAGATCTCTGAAGGTAAGCTTACCGAGAATCTTTATTGAAACTGAAGGGTTGATGACCTGCAATTATTAAACAACCTTCTTATTTTTTATTATATGACTGTCAGTAAGAAGTTAGAATGTTGGGGGGGTATTATGTGCTCGGGAGTTAGTCTTCACATTGCGAGATTTGGGATTGAGAGGTCAATCAAGGGACATAGCATTGTCCCATTGGATTTGTAAATTTCATATGTACATATTGAACAATCTGAAACACATTGTTGGTATTCTGCATACACTTGCTCAGGTAAATTCAAAGGTTCATGTGAAGTAAACCAATCCATAGGCCAGTGTTGTTGACTAAGGCCTTCTTACCCAAACATGAGGTAGGCTGCCCCTTAGTGGGGTTGTATACGAGCTCCGACAATGATGACTCATAATACTTTTTGAAAAGAAACTGTATAAACAACTTTTGGATTCTTAACTATTACATATATACATTATTATTATTACATATATACATATCTCATTACCAATATTCAGTAAAAAATATTACCATTGTTATCTAGGAGCTCCCGTTAAATATTGATTTTATTTTAACTCTAAACTAAAAATTCTAATTGAAGTGCCCAACTATATTTAGCTAGTCCTCTATACAGAGAACGATTGGAGTACATAATATATAAGAATTTCTATTTTTTATGTGCTTTCTAGAATTATACATTCAAACTTCGCATGTACAGTTATTATGTTACAAAAAAATACATTTTTTTATATGTCTACTCCACGGACTCGTAGTCCGTGCCTTTTTTAAACTGTCCTCGTTTGGATCTACTACGTACTGTACGTACAGCGTCATATTATCTTATAATACTATTCCGTGACTTAACATTAACGTGAGGTGCGCAGCACTTACTTATCTAACAATAGTACTTTCTTATCTAATAAAACAACTATCCTAATATATACCTACATACAACCATTTAACAATACACTTAATTTCAATACTTTATACAATAACATTAATTAATCTAATAATAATAAGCTATCCTAACATACATTAATAATTAAATTAATCCATGGTGTCGATTCTAGCGTGATTCTCTAAACCCAAAAACCAATCCGACAACAGTCCCCTACAAAATACATTAAATTAATATATAAATGGAGTGGAAATTGTATTTAACAATGAAATAATTCGCCAAAGTAAAATTGTCAATTCGTGAATATCTTGAATTATCATGTTCTAATCAAAACTGTCAAAACTTCTTTTTATCTGTCAATTGTCATTATTATCTGATTGATCATAGTGGCCAGTATACTAGTATCGCACGGTCAGATTTCGTACTATTTATTTGTGTTAATCAAAATCAAAATAATATTTATTCAACATAGACCTTTAAAGGCACTTATTGACGTCAACAAATAAAACAAAAAAAAGCTTAAAAAAAACAAAAACCTTGTCCGAACGTACGAATAAGGAAAAAAAAATATTGACTCGACACCTGTTCGGAAATTGGGAGAGCCTTCTCGAGAAGAACAGGCAAGAAACTCTGAAGGTCTATTTTTATCTCCTCTTTTCAATGTTAATAATTATAATAATATAATATAAAAATACAATATAGTATAAGATACAATCATACCTAATACGATTACAGTCGTATGTATGTTTACATACACATATAAAATAATACAATATTATAAATAATGTTACCAAACATGGCTCTATGAATAGTGTCCCTATTCCCAAATAGTGTGATCATTTAGATAGTCACTTACTTTATAATAACCTTTACTCATGAGTGTCTTTTTGATATGGATTTTAAATTTATATAAAGGCAAATCAATGACACTTTGCGGAAGTTTGTTAAACATAGATACACATTTCCCCAAGAACGAACAGTTAGTTTTGTGGAGTCTGAACATTGGAACGGCAAGTTTATTTTTGTTTCTAGTATTCACATTATGTAGATCACTGCTTTTATTGAATTTATTATAGTTTCTATATACAAAAACTAAATTATCATATATATATATTGACTAGCTAAAGTTAAAATATTAATTTCTTTGAACAATTCTAATGGAGACTGTCTTGGTATGGTCGAGTATCAAGATGAGGGATGTTGATCATGTTAGTAGAAAAGATATGGACGTGAAAGTGGATGGGCGTGGGGAGAGAAAAGACCGAAGCAAAGATGGATGAACTGTTTGAATGTTGATATGTTAGAGAAAGGAGTGAGTGTTGAAATGGCTAGTGGTAGAGAAGAATGGAAGAGGAAGACAAGTTGTGCCGACCCCAAATAAAATTGGGAACAGGGTGAAAGAAAAAGAATAGTAAATAAATAAATAAAATGCATTTATTTTGGTAAATCATTACAAATAAGTTGCTGGGGTTTCCCAGAAAGTAGTCGAAACACTTGCGATGGGAAACCTCGCTCTTCCTTCGAACAATACTAAAGATTTACATGGCATTTTTAGTACAAAAAATTTACAAAGTAAAAGAAAAGAGATTCTGTTGATGTGCGAAAAAGTAAGTATAGTAATTATGTGTAGCGCGTGTGTGTTTGTGTATGGGTGTGTGTGCGCGCGTGTGTGTGTGTGTAAATGTGTGGTGTGTGTATGTGATTGAGTATGTGTGTGTCCTTGTAAATGATAAATTATCGTCACTTAAATGAAACTAGAATGTTTTCAGTGTCATTATAATTAAGAGTAGGTAGGTCATTATAATTAAGGTGTCGAGTCAATATTTTTTTTTTCCTTATTCGTACGTACGGACAAGGTTTTTGTTTTTTTTTTAAGCTTTTTGTTTTTTGTTTTGTCTGTTGACGTCAATAAGTGCCTGTAAAGGTCTATGTTGAATAACGATCATTTTATTTTTTTATTTTTTTTTAGTAGCAAGGCATTCTGTAAGAGCTTTCTTACAGTTCCTGCCTGCGCTAGATTTTGCTAGATTTTTGCGACTAGCGAAGGCCGTTCGAGCGGCGTATTGTAGGAGCAGCTAAGTCGCTTCGTCTTTTCTTATAAATACCTTTATCAAATGGCAATATTTTGTGGAGGCTTAGGATAGTGTTAAGGATATAAAGTTTCCTGACAGAAAGAAGATTTGAAGTAGAGTACAAAGCGTCGATAGAAAATCTATAGGGTTTAGTTTAAAAGAAGAATGCTAACTTGTAAATATGCGCATGTTTTTACACATAATTTAAAAAGTTAATTATATTTTTACTAGCTTCCGCCCGCGGCTTCGCCCGCGTAAAATTAGTTTTTGTCAATCCTGGATTCATGGTCTTATCTTCAATTCAACCCCTAGTTACCCCTAGTTACCCAATTTACATACATACATGGTAAATTTCAAAATACTAGAACAAACGATTTTTTGTCTTATGACGTGATATTTCGCGAGCTTGCATACTAACTTTCAACTCTTATTTCACTAGCTAGTGGAAATTTCAAAAATGCTAGAACAAATGTTTAATGATTTCTTATCGAGTGTTTAAATATAAAGTTTTATGGTTTTATCTTTTTAAATTAAGAAATCCCATACAAACTTTCAACCTCTATTTCAACCCTTTTATCCCTTTTTTTAAATGCCCTACCAGCGGGCAATGGGGTTGCCACTTCCCAACGCACTTATTATTTAATTATTTAATTAGGAATTCATATATTTAATTAGGAAGGAAGCAAGAGAAGTGTGCCAGGATCGTAGCAAGTGGAGAGAGGTGGTCTCTGCCTACCCCATTGGGAACAAGGCGTGACATATTAGTAATCTTAAATTTAAGTTTTTTACAATATTGATATATAAAAGAAACAAATACTATTTAAAAATTAAACCTAGTTTGCCGCCGGTAGCGAGGCAAGGCCCAAGCAAACCGGTGGCTGCAGAAGGAGAAATCTCTGGACAATACGTGCCGTGTTGAGAATCACTGCCTTTTGTATTCGGCCCTTAATCCATCCATCAAGCGAGAGCCTTTTAAGACGTTGATCGAAACTCTTCGCTATCAAGCTATTCGCAGATATAACTATTGGAACAATGATCGTCGAATCAACATCCCACATAGCGGTTACCTCGTATGTCAACTCAAGGTACTTACTGGCTTCGTCCTTCTCGGCTTTTACGAGGTTCTCATCATGAGGGATGGTCATATCAACGAGCATTGCACGGCGTTAGGAGCGGTCGACCACCACTATATCAGGTTTATTGCACGCAATAGCATGGCCATTTTTAAGATCTGGCGCTGGTGCGTACTTATAGTACGGTGTCTTATGCTCAACAAGGCCGTATTGAAGGGCAAGCTGTTGATGGATGATTCTGACTACTAGGTTGTGTCTATGCAAATACTCGGCGTTTGCAAGATGAGAACAACCAGAGATAATATGTCCCCTCTATGATCCCTTAGCTCGGCAGCCTTCAGCATCGCCATGACTAGGTTCTCTCATGATAAGGCCGGCGTCACTTTGACTTCCCGCGCCTCTTCTAGCGCTTTTGGGTCCCCTTTACGGGCCTGCGTTGCATCGCCCCTCTCCTGAGGGGCGGTCGCCCTCACGATTTGCCTATATGGTTTTAGAACCTAGGCCAGGCCGATCCCGCTCGAAGAAGGCGGCGCCGGGCTCGGTAGCATAGCTGCGGCGCCGCCGCGGGTCGCCGGCGGGCGCGAGGAAGTCGCGACCGCTACGGCGACCCGGGATGGACCACGCCCCTTCCGTGGCCGGGGGGCGTCGTCGGTGGAGGGGACCGGGGGAGGTGGTAGCTTCCCCCGAGGAGGGCTCCCCTCTAGAGAGGGGAGCGGAGGCTGGGGGTTCCCGGAAGTGGCCTTTGTGTTCCCGGGGGCTCCCTACATGCCTGAGGAAGGCCATCCCTGAGGTTTTTAGTGGGTAGGCCTCCCCCTTCTGGGGAGGAGAGCCCCACATAACCCCGGCTCGCCACAGCCGGGGTATGCAATTTAATGCATTTTCCTCAGGGGAAAAAAAAAAAAAAAAAAAAAGAAAAGGCCAGGCTGAGTTTAGTCGGTTGGTCACGTGGCTAGACCGTTCCGGTCGCGTGGAGTCCGACATAACCTCCGTGACACTTGCCGTTGCGGGGGTATCCTGGGTATGTTTCGTGCTCCTTGTGAGGATTCTCAGCCTTCCTCTCCTGAGGAAAAAAAAAAAAAAAAGATAATATGCCTAAGTGACTCTCCGGGACGGCGGCATGTTTGACATATGTCAACGGTACGGACCTTTAGGATATGTTTTCTATAGTTGTTCGTCATCACTACTTCGTCTGCAATTGCACAGACAAAACTCTCAGTTTCCCCAAAAAGGTCACCGAAGCGCAGGCAGTTGACCGATGCGGGAAGGTCTACATCAGGGCCCATTAAGGCCCGATAAAACCTTCCGTGCCGATCCTTATGGCTCACGTACAATGGTCCATACAAGATAGACCCACTGGAGAAGTAGGTAACCTATTATGATGATGTCCACAGAAAATAAATAAAAACCTATTGATGTTGATTCGATATTTCCGTCAAAGTCCTTGTGATTTGTGTGTAATCAAAATAATTTGTTAGAAGGTGCAATCAAGTGAATTTAATAAACGCTGTTACGTACCACTAACCTTCGCTGCCTGTGGGAAGTGAAACGAGCGAGTTCTTGGATACAGACAGATCGCCGAAAACCATTTTAGCGAAACAAATTTGTTCGAGATAAATGATAGAGGTATTAAATTATAATAAAGCCGTAAGAAATTGTTGATGTAGATTATTTGTACTTGTGGTTTGTTGTTACGCTGTGGTTTCGATCAACGATGATGATGAATGTTGATGATGATTAATTACAGACGTCTGTAGTCAAGTGATTAGTACACCGGTTTCAAGGTCACTTTGAGGTCCCGAGTTCGAATCCCGGTGGGGGCAGTTGTTTGTGTGACGAATTTGTACGAGCATTTGTACCTTAGTTGTTAATATATATTTCTATCAAAAATATTTATATATGTATATTATATGTATGTCTATCCGTTACCCTAAATTCCATAACACAAGCCTTACAGAGCTTACTTTAACACACACACACACACGCACTCACACATATACATACTTTAATACTATTTTATATTTTTGAGATATTGTTACAATTGTCTTTATTTGTATTTTTCAAAACTCCCGGAAGTGGGCGCTAATAACTGCAACACAGTTAGGTACTAAACTAAAGCAGTTATTATCGTACATAATTTATGTAATAAGCATTTAAAATTGAACCCTAATAAAGATTTTTGAATTTAATTTTTTTTTGAACTTTGGTCTAGGCTAATGGGTGTAAGTGTAAGAAATATTTATTTATTTATTTTGTAATCTGATGATACGCTATACGCGATAGTACTAATGTGTTTTTCGTTTTTCTAATTTTATGTGTACATTTTCTGACGGTCCTTTGGTTGCTTATTATAGTTCTTGAAACGAGGCTCAAAGTAATGTAATAGAGACTATGAGGGTTAGTGAAAGAAAATTTTTAAAGGGTCTTAAATCTTAAAGGTGTAGATCAAATCGAAATGTATTCTTCAATTAGGATTCTTACAATCCCTTTTTGCACGACAAAGATTCTACGCCATTGATTCGCAAGTCTACAGCGGGTGATCTTGTACTAGAAAGAATCAGCAAGAGATTTATTTTTGATCCTGTAACTTTACAGTCGTCAATTAAAGCGACTCCAATACTTTTTACCCTTTCCCACTAAAATTATGCTTGCGCAAGCTCTTCTACTTCCTATTTTAGACTATCCTGATGTTTGTTTTTTAGATTTAAACGAAGAATTACTTGACAAGCTTGAGCGACTGCAAAATTTGGCCATCAGATTTATTTTTGGGCTACGTAAATACGATCATATTTCTCACTATCGTGCCAAGCTGAAATGGCCTCTGGTCCGGGAGCGTCGTAATATCCACATTTTGGCCACTTTATTTAAAATCCTAAAATACCCTAATTCCCCACAATACCTTCGATCTCGGTTTCATATGCTGCCTCCCTCCTCACGTTCTCTACGCCCATGCTATTCGGACACACTTGAATTACCTAAGTGCAACACAAACTTCCTGCTCAACTCATTTAGCTTTCGTGCTGCCCAAATGTGAAACCATCTGCCTTCTGTAGTTCAACAGAGCCAGTCCGTTCATGCATTTAAACGGAGCCTACATTTTCAGGTGCTAGTTGGCAACTCGTCATAAATGTCACATTGTCATCATCATCTTACGTATATATTTATTTATAGCATTACATGTATGTATATATGTGTATGTATATATATATATATATATTTATTTATTTACTGTATTGTATGTATATTCATGGTAAATATATGTTTGTCTTATAAATAATTCTCTTTAACAGTTTTGGTTGCTTTGACGTTACTCATTATAAATAGCATTCCGTAGACACTCACAGGTTGGCTGGAAGATATCTGTAATAGAGATAAGTCCACCTTTGTGAACCACATTTTTACTTTTTTTTTGTAACTAATTATGGCAATAAAGTATATATAAATTAAATATTCTGATTCCAACTTCCTTTACAAGCTTAAACAAATTCACATTATATCTATAAAAAACTATATCGGTAATCCTAAGACTTTTGCGGATTTCATAATTTCTAATACGATCCATCCATTCATCTCTCTATTGAGCATACTTATAAAGCCTATAAGGTGCTTTTTAAGGTATTTTTAAGCGCTATTTGTAGCAGTCGTAATTTTGTCAAAATCAGCATTTTCAGCAATGATATCGTCGACAATGATATGTCTATCATATTTTATTAGACGTCGATAAAATAACTTTCGTCGATCGAGCCTGTACCCTGCTTCTGTAAGCCCGCCTCGCTCGCGTGCCCCGACCGCCGCGTCGCGGGATGGAACAGATTTAATATGATGCATCTAAGCAAAGCTTTACAGAGCTTTTGTAAATAAAAATCTCGGTTGGTTAACATATTAAAATGAATTCATAATTGTTTTCTTGTTTTACAGATTTAGACAATCTTGACATGCGAAATCGGATTCAGTAAGACACGAAAGAATTATTAGAGGATTTTCAAAGATTTCGCGTTTATGATATTAGGAGTAAAGTATAAATTGCTGTTTGTATGGAGATTTCATAGAATTTGGCTTATTCTATACTTACATTTTCTTTATTTATTTATAACCAAGAGAGAAAACTGAACGAAATTTTTACATGAAATACATTAAACTAACTAATAAAATAGTTTTGAAAGCAGGAAAATGAATTGTCATAAAGTTGTATTCAGTAAGTGTCCATTTATCCCACATAAGTGAATTTCAAATTGTTAAATAGAAAAAAATGTGTATACACCTCAAACAATAATATCGTCAAATGCTTTCGGTATCAAATAACATGTGTTAAAGCACCGCCATCTTTGTAAACCATTGTTTCTTTCCTCTAGGGAGCGGTGAAAGCATTGGCTGTTTGAGTAGATATAAAGCGCAGGCTACACTACCTGAGGGTAAGCGAGCTAACTTGCGGACTACAAGGAAGGAAACTATATTAAATGAGCGAAGCTATGGCGATCTAAATTGCGAGAGAAACTGCAACCTGGAGGGAGATTTTATACCAAGGCAAGTCGGAGATACCTAGACAGACTATCTAGGTACTTCCGTCTAGGCTATTTCTGCAAATATGTTAAATAATATAATAATAGTAATATAATAATAATAGTAGTATTATATTATGTCTTATATCGCAGTTAGCATATACACTGTGGTTTTGTAGAGGTTGCAGATTTGCTGTAAATGTTCACAGGAACTATTTTAGAGGCAGTCTATTTGTTTCTCAACATACAGTAATTAGAAAAATGCAGCATAGTGAGAAGTGAGCGTTGATTATTCTAAAAAACAATTCTCGTAACAGACGCGATGAGACAGGTACATTAATCGAGCATTGTTTCGTCTTCCACGCTTCGCTTGAAACTACAAAATATAAAGTTGAGCATTTTAGTAATGATGTCTCAAAGAATCATCACGAGACAATAGACATATTTGGTCAAAGTCTCACAAAATTTAAAAAGAGCGTGATGAACATATTGTGTTATACGTGATTATTATATTAAATGTTTATGTTTTATATTAAAGTAATTATAAGTAAGTAAAGTAAATTTAAGTTTTATATTACCATATATGTGTACTACTCTAGTTATGTGTCGTTCATGTTGTACACACATACCTAGGAATACAATCTGGTCTACAATATTATATTTAAAAAATGTATCAATAATCGATTGTATTCTGTTTTGTGTGTCAAATAAATAAATAATAAATAAGTGATGTGAATAAAATATGAAAAGAGGTGAAACGTCGCTCACTCGATTCGCTCGCTCGCTAGCAGGCAGTGCGTCCTACACTTAACTCTGAGTGATCGCAAATGACGCGGGAACCCAATACCGACCTTAATTGAGCGCGATTTACAACGAATAACGACAGACCGACAAACGGCACCACTTATTATCTCTAATGGGGCTCCCTGCGCCACGCTTGTTCTGTAAACAAATAAAAGGACTGTTCAGCAATGAAAAAGTAATGGAGAATCAAAAGCTTTTGCCCGGAGACTCGTTTGATGAAGTCAGGGCATATTGAGCGGGGTCAGTGTTGCGATGAGTTGCCTGGTAACTGAAGAATACAATTTCATATAAAAAATTGAAGCTAGAAAACATAGAACATTATTGTACGTGAAATAATTTGCATAAAATTAAATTATAATGATGTTATGCTATTATAAATAATGCTATTCAAAATCAAAATGTATTCTTCAATCAAGATTTTTACGATGACTTTCGCACGTCAAATATGTTACGCTATTGGTTCACATATGTTAACATTAGGTCCACACCCCCTTCAAGAGTGTCAACTTTATCTTAACATTTAGTCATAATTCTCAATCTTTTGAATCTGTTGCAACTTTTTTTTCTGATAATTTGTTAACTAAAGCGTGTAACAATATTCTATTACTAAAACCCTTTCATTTGATACCTATATTAAAGGAGTAGTGTAAAAATAATTCACCTGTCATTTTTATATTGTATTTACATTTTATGAATTCTATTCTGTCCTAAAACTTAAAATCATCTGCCAGTGCAAGTGTAAAAAGTTTTGGGGATATGACATCACCCTGTCTCACACCACGCTGAAATCTCGAGTTTTGGTCCAGATTACAGATTGATATTGTAGAAGTTTCGTATAGTGTCAACCACATTTGGAAGAAATTAAACTTTCTATGACATCTCCAGAGGGACTGAAGCGCGTTCTAGTTCATGATAGAATCGAAGGCTTTCTAATAGTCTACGAACGCCAAGCATAGTAGTAGGTTGATTTCCTCCGGCTGCAGTATATGTATGTGGACACTGATACTGTAATCTCTTTGTAAACAGGCTTGTTCGGTACGCTGGAAGTCGTTAAGCACGCTCGTGAGACATTTCATAATAAATCTCGAGAACATCTAGTAAACATGACTTAAAATCGTCAGGAATCTATAACTCACCAATTGAGACTTAGGTGTAAGACCCCAATAATGTTACAAAGAAAGTTAAATTATCAAATGTATATGTTATTAATTAGACACTAGTTGCAGATTTTTACTTACCTATCTGCAAAACATTAATTAAATTTAGGACAGCTCTAACCAGTAATCTCCTTCGTTTTTAATTAAAACTGTATATTTGATTATCAAAATGATCTAATTTTCGTGTTTATTATATTAGTAGAATCATTATAATAGGATGTCAATTGAGATATGTAATCGTTTAAATTATTATATAAATATATAATAATAGATAACGTTAAAGCGCATGGTAGAGGCTAAATTAATATCGCCATGTTTGGAATTATAATCCTTTGCCTAATTTTTTGACAGTGTTGAGCCAGCATTATCAATTAATAGCGATTTTGCTGCCATTGGAAAATTTGTTTCGCATTCGTAAAAATTAATCGACGCCCCCGAACCGATGACCCATTATGTTTGATCTTTAATGACGATAAAATGGCCGACAAGGCAGCTCTATAGCGACTAAATTGAATTTTTGCCCGATAAACTTCGGCTGACTTCGAGTGATCGTCATTCTGCGATGTCTACGTTTATATACACAACATACACAGATGAAAAGCTTTTCTCTAAGCAAGAAAAACAGTTTTCTTGCCATATTATGTTACTTTAAGGAAAATTGTCTTACTACAAATAATGTTTATTTATTTTTAGATAATGGTAGTCTAAAAACAATAAACATATTTTCTTGATGCAATTTTTAAAATCAAGAATAAATATTTTCAATAAATAATAAGAAATATTGATCTAAGAAATTAAAGTGTTTTTCTTTAAACTGTGAAATACTTATTTCAACATGAAAGTTTAATTATCATAACGATACGATTCATTCAAAGAAGAAAATATCATCTTTGAATCATATCTTGCGCAAATAAAAAAATAACCTCTTGAAGTAATGACATCTAATCTCATTTATAGGGATTTACAAGTATATTGATTGTGCAGTGAATAAAATACAACAAAAGTGCAGAAGCCGGTGGAGTGTCGTATTTTCAATAAATGTATGATGGTAGTCGAATTCTTTCTAATAATTTTACTAGGTGCGTAGAGTGAGAATGAGTTATTCGTATGTGTTAGATGGTTCGGCCATGTTGAAAGAATGAATGAAGGAAGATTAACGAAAGAGATACACAAGGTAAGAATGATAGAAGCTACTTTTTGTTTGGGTCCATTTTAAAACTAAGATAAAGAAGTAAAGGCAGTTCAATAAATATTAAACATTAATATGTGCCTAATATTTATTGAATAACTGCTGATACAAGAAAGGTTATTCTTTATTTAAGGTAGCACGCATTAAAATTTAAAATATTAGTTATTGGTCTAAGGATTCAAGTTTCTCATATTAAGATTAACACCTTTGAAACAAGTAAAATGAGTGTTCCAGAAGATTTGTTACTATCGACATGAAAATTTGTTTACTTAAACTAAGCACATATTATTTCTAGTGCAGTGATTTCTTGTTTAATTTCACCTTTGAAACAAGAAAAATTAGTTTTCAAGCTAGATTTGCTATTATTGAAAGATAGCTTGTTTATTTAAATCAAGAATATATTGTCTCTAGTGAAATGATTTCTTTTATGTATTGAAATCAATATTTTATTGAAATAAAAAACATACGAAGCTTGCATCAAGAGAATTATTAACTTACATTAAGAAGTCTATCAATTCTTGGTTGAAGATGTATTATCTTAAATCAATCGAGAATTGTTTTGATTCAAGATTATTTCAAATATCAATTTAAGATTTTTTTGATTCAAATCTAAGAAAATATTAGTTTCAATATATATGAGACACCCATAATCTTGGTTTAATGCAATTTGCTTTCATCTATACTAATATTATAAAGAAGTAGGTAAAGTTTGTGTGTTTGTATATTTGTTAAATTGTAAGGGGTAATCTCGGGATCTACTGAACCGATTTTAAAAATTCTTTCACCAATAGAAAGCCACATTATTGCGGAGTGTCATCATCATCATCATCATCGATTTTAAAAATTCTTTCACCAATAGAAAGCCACATTATTGCTGAGTGTCATCATCATCATCATCATCATCATCATCATCATCATCATCATCATCAGCATCATCATCATCATCATCATCATCAGCATCATCATCATCATCATCATCATCATCATCATCATCAGCGGACGGCGCGCGATGGCTTCGGGTTTAATTCAGTTCGCTTTCGTGCTCGCTTCGGGGATTATTAATATTATGCCCAACGAAGTGGGCGCGGGTCAGCTAGTGTAAGATAATTTCACTTATTCGGAGAAAACCGTTTTTTCTGTGTATATGAGTTAATGTTCTTAGAGTTTATTTTTTAAGCGTCGCCCCACACTAGGATTTTTATCCTGTGTCGTGGGTGCAGTCACAAACATAGGAACTCACTTGCACAAACATCCAGACCAGAACAAATTTTTGTAGGTCATACAAAATATCTGTCCCGTGCGGGAATTGAACCCGAGACCCGTTGCGTAGAAGCTGATTACTCGACCGCTGCGCTAAACGCGTCGTCAAAAGTTAATGTATGCTTTATATGCTTTAAATGGTTTCTCTTTTACTTATAATAAAACATATAATAAAATCTGATACCTGTGTTGAAAACGTCATATAACACTCATGAGCAGTTAAAAATTACTCACTTGTATTATAATGTAATACAAGTGAGTAATTGTATTTGGCGGTGATATACAAACAATGAAACCGAATAAATGTTTTTTTTAATGTATTGTTTATAACTTATATAAAACTAGCGGACCCGACAGACTTCGTCCTGTCAAAAAGATTTGTACAGTGGCAGTTTTTTGTTCCTAATTATTTTATAGATAATGTCGCATAGCCAACCAAATCTCAAAAAAAGTCTAAATCTATTACATTTTGTGGCTATTCAATTTTGGAACGTGACATTAAATCCTCCAACGATGTATTCTGTGCTCCAACGCACGCACGCACACTGTTTTGATAGATATGATTGAATTTCAACTATATGTAGCGTTAATAAAGCGCAAATTGACTCTTTGATGTTAGGAACACACCTTCATTGCTTAGACAATTGTTGAGAACTCTTCACAAAATTAGGTCTATGATTTATTTTATTTATTTATTTAATCTTCGGACTTCCACTATAAATTCTAGACCATTGACATTTATGGCCAATGACACAGAATGTCTTCAACCTCTTACTCCTAATTGTTTTATGCAAGACCTGTCAGAGTCCGGTGTACCTGATCTTGATCAGATAGATGCCACGGTAATAAACTCAAGACATCGATACCTACAGAAACTGCGAGCGGACTTTAGGGGTCGATTCCGTAGTGAGTACTTAGGTAGTCTTTACCAAAAACCACATATGTGTTTTGCTAATTATTTGAAGCAGGGAGATATTGTATTGTTAGATACCGATAACAAACGACATCTTTGGCCAATAGCTAGAGTATTAGATTGCATCAAGGGTAGGGATGGTAATGTACGCTCTGTAAGACTAAAGACCGACAGAGGTTCAGTTATACTGTACTATATATTATAGTTATATTGTACGACCAATACAAAAATTGTACCCCCTTGAAGTGCAAAGTGGTTTAGAATAATTTATTATTTTATTTTATTCTATTTAGTTAAAAAAAAATGAGTATAACTTATTTATTACAATTATATTAGAAATATGTATGTCTCTAATATTTTTCTGGCTTGGGAGGATGTTGAGAACTCTTCACAAAATTGTGTCTATGATTTAATTGATTTACTTATTTTAAGAAAATTATTTTTTGATTGTCACAGATTTGATTGTCAACTAAAAAATTATTACAAAATCTACTATCAAGTTTTATCTTTTTATTTTTGCTTGCTTTTTTTCCCGTATTTACAACAACAATAGTGAGTGCTTGCAATATGAACTTTATACAATAACAATAAAGCTCAATTCGACTGTACGTTTTAGTTAGAAAACGTTTGCATGGGAAAATAAAAGGGCTATTTTTAGGGTATTTCCGATAATTATTCGAATTTTCCTCATTGTAAAAAACCCTCCTTGAACTTCAACGAACATTAACAAAAAAGAATTGGCCAAATTGGTCCAGGCGTTGTTGAGTTATGAGCTTACCAACACATTTTGGTATTCATTTTTATATATAAGAAGAAGATGCAGGTGACCAAATACTTTTGAGCGGTAGTGTATACACATATTAATTGTACATTAAGTGTAAACAAAATAAAATGTAATATTATGGAGGACATTAAACACAAAGATTTTATATTTACAGTCTGGGTAAACTACTTCGAACTGGTTGTTACAATGCTTCAAAACAAGAAGCTAAATATTTGCTCGCGTCTTCTGTTTGTTATACAGGCAAAGAACAATATTAGCTCCAAGCGTTTCGAATCGAAGTACTAGATAAGGAGGCCATTTATTATTGAGCACTAAGCTTACATGAGTCGCTTAAATATTCGACGATTCGGGCTTCTTCGGAAGGTCATCAGTCAAACGCCGATATTTCATTGTTAATTTGAACAAGCTTGCTACTCGCGGGACGAGGCTTTTTGGGTGAAATTAAAAAAGTTTCGAGTTCGGGCAGCGGATCTTTTGCGTGTCCAGTCATCAGGGTGCTGCAGGGTTCATTGCCCGTTTCATTTATTCTCCATTAAATGGGTGTAGTTGCGACTGTACCTATGGTAGTCGCCTATACGAAATTATTTCTGTTAGTCTAAATACTAAACATTTTTTATTGCTATATATAGAAAAACAAGCAGATCGCGCGAAGGCTTAAGAACATTCGAAGCAATTAGCAGCCATTACAACTATACTTACTCGTATGTCAGTTACATTGAAATATAAATGAAAAAAGCTTATAATTTGTCACAGTGGTTTTGTCTCCTGACTTTTGTGCTAGGTCAAGCCTGTATTCCGGGGGAGGTAGTAGCCTCCCCCGAGGAGGGCTCCCCTCTAGGCAGGGGAGCGGAGGCTGGGGGTTCCCGGAAGTGGCTTGATGTTCCCGGGGGCTCCCTACATGCCTGAGGAAGGCCATCCCTGAGGTGTTTAGTGGGTAGGCCTCCCCCTTCTGGAGAGGAGAGCCCCACATAACCGCCGGCTCTTCACAGCCGGGGTATGCAATTTAATGCATTTTCCTCAGGGGAACAAAAAAAAAACAAAAAAAATAAAAAAAGCCTGTATTACAAAAGTCTGTGGTTCAGTAACTGAAGTAGCATTTGTCAACTCATGTACGGTGAGGTAGACGTGACACGGAACATCTGAGACTTAAGACGAAAACAATAATAATAGAGAAAAAATAAAAAAAAATAAAGGTATGATGTAAAATATATTTTTTTCCTCAGGAGAGGAAGGCTGAGAATCCTCACAAGGAGCACGAAACGTACCCAGGATACCCCCGCAACGGCAAGTGTCACGGAGGTGTCGGACTCCACGCGACCAGAACGGTCCAGCCACGTGACCTACCGACTAAACTCAGCCTAGCCTTGACCATAAGGGCCCTACGGCTTGAATGGATAGAAAATATTAAAAATGGAGATTCTTGTTACTTGTTTGTATGTTATGTGACGGCATGTATGTGTGTGTGTGTGTGTAAGTAAGTAGTTCAAGTAAGAAGCCATTCAAAATTTTGGTAGGCATATTCCAAGAAACAGCAGCGTCGATAGGTCTCTCAAATGATGGGTCTACAGTTAGGTCCAGATCGCGAGACACTCGGTCAACATGGTCTCTTTTGGACAAGAATCTTGCAAAACGCGACATACAGAGAGAAATAATATTACTCTTCGGCCTCTTGTGATCAACGGAACTTCAGCTTTTTGCAGTTTTATGGTTTGACGCATGATTGTAAGAAGAGATTCTACGGCATCACCCCAGTTTTCTGAAAATTTGGTCTATTTTTGCAATGATGCAAAATGGCAAGTATTTAGGATTTATGACATTCGGACCGCGGAAAAGGAAGGGCAATAAAAAAAATGGTGTTCTTTCAAGCAACATCTCTTCAGACTCAAGATAACCAAACTCTTGAGCACATATTCTACGACTGTACTGCATTTGAAGAACAACGTAACTTAGTGTGGAAAAGCTTAAAACGTATTTACAAAGAGGACGTTTTGATTCCGCGCGACCTAAGAATTCTTTTAGGCAATTCAAACATGTATTTGGATGTGTACAAGTTCATAAAATCTACAGTCACAAAAATCTAAAAACGTGAAATTATCCAGAAAAGAAGCATAATATATCAGCAAGGCTGTATGGGCTTAGATTCCTTTACCTTCCCTAAGACAGGGAGAACTAAAAAAAAAGGTTTGGACATAACATTAGATACTTGACTGTCACTACGGATTTATCTCGATCGCATTTTTCAGCCTTATTATTATTGGTTCATTAATTGAATATTTACGGAAATATATTACATTGCTTATACGATTTCATCAAGTTTTAAGAAATTTCTTCGAATTTTCAGATAATTGAAAGGGATTAATGGCCGTTTTCACCAACCTTGTCTTAGCTTAGGTGACTCCTAAGAGACATGCTGTCTCACTCTTTTCAGTTAATATAAAAAGTGACAGCATGTCACTTAGGAGTCACCTAAGCTAAGACAAGGTTGGTGAAAACGGCCATAATTGTATTTATTTACGTAAAACATATCATAAACGTACCGTATCGTACGTTATATATAAAACGACCAATAAAAACAAATAAAACGATACGATAAGTTTAATATTTTGCAGAACTGTGTCGTAGCAATTCGTACAGGAAAAAGGAATTAATAGGCGAAACAGAATAAAAATGCCTATATTTCTTGCAAGAAATATTTAATCAACCAAAAACGAGAATGCAAGATGCCTCGACATTTTTATCGACGTAAAAGAAAATCCTATTACTCAACTGTTGCATAGAGAGAAAAATGTCAACTTAATCACCTAAGTGGATTCTCCCCGGCCTCCCCGACCGTCTTAATAAAATACCCTCAGCTCCGTATCGAAAGCAATTGACTTATGAAATTGTTGCGTGGCGGCACGATTTTAACAATTCTTCATTTTTAGGGTTCCGTACATCCAAAGATAAAAACGGAACCTTATAGGATCACTTTGTTGTCCGTCCGTCCGTCTGTGAAGACCCTTTTTCTCAGAAACACGTCGAGATATCAAGCTGAAATTAATATCACATACTCAGGTCTCTGATCTCTCAAAGCAGTGAAAAAATCTAATTTCTAAATCAACGCAATAAAAAGATATGGTCGTTTATATTCTATTTATATTGCATATTTTAAATTTTCCAAGGGAATCAAAACCTATCGGGAACTTTCCGTTGAGCTGGAATCATGAAGTTTGGCAAGAAGCAATGGCATGTAGCACAAGTAAAGGAAAACCTATGAAAACCGTAGTTATTTTCCAAAAAAAAAAAAATATAACATAATTTGGAAAAACAGAAAAAAAAATTTGAGACTTAATTCTAGTAATGAACCCAATAAATGTTTTACAGTCGGCCGAACGGTTTCCATTGGTAATGTAATCGTGGCGCGATGCTAATGCACGGATTAAAATTGATGAAGTTTCGTATCATCCAGGGAGTCTTCGTTGCTCCTTCGATATCTGATTGGAACTCGATGGCGCAGTGGCGTTTGGATGATGATGAATTCTAAGGTTAAACAAAGTTAGCTGAGAATAAGATTGTTTCGAAATTCTCCATGTTTCGGTCTAAGAAAGGACAGGCTATTTTATTCTAATAAAGTAAGGGATTTTTTGACGAGTACTACTGTCCTCATGTCCTGTCCTGTCAACACATATGTAGGTCAGAGTCTTTGTCCATGATCGTTGTATAGTTACAGTTCACTTCACTCATCACGAGATTCAATTAAAGACGAGGCAAATTGTGTTCTGCCTACTAATGGTCTACTGATATTATCATATATTATCAATAAATAGATTAAATAAACAACCAATGTTTTATTTTCCTCATATATTCGAAGTAAAAGTAGAGTGTTTAACACGGGTAAAAGAATCAATTCCTTCTCGGACTATAGCCTCGCAGTCTAAATACCTCGGGAATTGATTCTTTCCACCCTCGGTTAACAATCTACTATGTTTGTGTGATATTAATACACATTTTAGTAGTACAGACTAAGTGATTTTTAATCAAGTCCTTAGTCACCAGAGCAGTTTAATATGTTTAATTTTCATCGTCCCATACAAGTACAAGAACGGTACTTGTACAGTCTTTAGTATTTCTATCCTTCCTTCTTTGTCATATACTTGTACACCTACGTATATTTTATTTATTCTTCTTACTTCTATTTACTGCTTTCTTTGTATATCTTATGCTATTTATTTTATTCTATTCAGTACAAAACTTATCTATTTATCTACTGCGCTTATTTTAAGTTACCTATGTGCTTATTTATTTTTTCTTTTGTTGTGGATTACTATATTCTATTTACATTTTGCCATCTTAGCTATTGTTTTTGTATTAGATGCTAATTCTAATTATTCTACTATACTAGCTTTCTACCTGCGGCTGCGCCCGCGTGGATTTCGGGATTGGGTCTATAGAGTGTTGAGGGTCATAGCTTGTGCCCCCGGCTACATATGCGCAGAAGTCTGTTTATGGCGCGAAGGTTTTATCGCGCTTCCCGTGGGACTATCCATTTTTCCGAGATAAGAAATACCGCAAAACCTTGCTTAAGAATCACTCTATCTATTGATGAAAACCGCATGAAAATCTGTGCAGTAGTTTTTGAACTATGTATTTATTGCGCCTCCCGTGGGATTTATCGGTTTTTCTGTGATACAGCATAGCCTAGAAGCTACTTCAAGAATCACTGTCTATTGATGAAAACTGCAGGAAAATCCGAACACTAGTTTTTGAATAATCTTTATCGCGCATCCTACGGGATCTGTCGGTTTTCTGGGATAAAAATAGCCTAAAACTTTCCTCGAGAATCACATAATCTATTGATGAACAACACATGAAAACCATGCAGTAGTTTTTGAGCGAAGCCTTTATTGCGCATCCCGTGGGATCTGTCGATTTTTCCCGGATAAAAAGTAGCTTATGTTACTCTCCATCCCTTCAACTATCTCCACGTAAATAAACGTACCACGTAAAAAATAACGTCAATTCGTCGCTCCGTTTTGCCGTGAAAGACCGACAAACAGACAGACACACTTTCCCATTTATAATATTAGTATGGATAATAATTGATTAGCATGCTATTTTGTCCCCAATTGTACTGCTAGTAATTTTTTCTATGTATTTTATGAACTCCGCTCGCTTCTTCTTGTCTCCCATTATTTCCTTAATACTATCTCTATCTGTCCTCATATCTATCTTTCCTTCACATTCATACCTTTCACGCTCGTATATCGAGCACTCGTCGTTTATGTGTGGAACCGATTTGTCTTTATCAGGGTCACATTCGCATGCCGGATTTTCCTTGAGCTTAAGCTCTAAGAAAGGACAGGCTACTTTAAGGGGTTGAAATAGGGAAAATGAAAGTATGTATGGAAAGTACTTGATTTTTAGGCTTTTGATTAGATGTAAATACATACGATATTTAGTTAATAAAATTTTTATCATAAAGAGTGTTGAAATAGGGGATAAAAATTGCTCGCATATACGAAACTTCAAATTCGATATCCTAAACCATCCCTATATCAACCCGTAGGACATAGGGACATTTTTACAACGGGTAAATAAGAAAGTTTCCTGACGGATAATCTACAAAAGCGGTATAAAAACAGTTGTTATATGTAATCTATACTAATATTATAAAGAAGTAAAGTTTGTGTGTTTGTAAATTGTAAGGGGTAATCTCGGGATCTACTGAACCGATTTTAAAAATTCTTTCACCAATAGAAAGCCACATTATTGCGGAGTGTCATCATCATCATCATCGATTTTAAAAATTCTTTCACCAATAGAAACCACATGTTTGTTGAGTGTCATCATCATCATCATCATCATCGATTTTAAAAATTCTTTCACCAATAGAAAGCCACATGTTTGTTGAGTGTCATCATCATCATCATCATCATCATCATCATCGATTTTAAAAATTCTTTCACCAATAGAAAGCCACATTATTGTTGAGTGTCATCATCATCATCATCATCAGCGGACGGCGCGCGATGGCTTCGGGTTTAATTCAGTTCGCTTTCGTGCTCGCTTCGGGGATTATTAATATTATGCCCAACGAAGTGGGCGTGGGTCAGCTAGTTTGTTATAAGGACAATTCAAGACACAAGAAAGTTTTGAAGATATATTTCATGGCGAGAAAATATATTTTTCTTATTGGAAAATCCCGCGGACAGAAAGCTAGTACAATGATGTATGTATATAATAATGATTTAAATTAATACATACACCCATACATATATGAATTCACGCTTCTTTCCTCTGGGTGTAGAAAGAAATCACAGTTTTCCATGTGATACAAATAAAACATACTTTTCCAGCTTCCTCATCTTTCATGAATATTTTCATACACGTGCGTCGGCTATGGGTACTCTTGACCTGGCCTTTCAAGATATCACCTGTTTGGTCCAAGTATTTTTCTATACCTTCTTTCAATATATCACCATAAATAAAATCATTTCTTTAGTCCATGTATGTTCATCTAGGTCAGGGGTCGGCAACCTATTGCGGTAGAATCGCGAAAGCGCACCCCGCCATGTGCCCCGCATGGGCCTAGAGAACTCAGGGGGGTTTTAGTGGGTAGGCCGGTCCTGTTGACCGGAGGGCCCCACACACGGCCGCGCCTAGCCAGCGCGGGGTCACGGTGCGTTTCCCCTCTAAAAAGAAAAGGGGTCGGCAACCTGCGTCTCGTGAGCTACATTCAGTTCTTTAAATACACTCGTGATATTAATCAATGTAATAATAAATATGTTTTACACTTACACCAGTTACCCTAGCCTAAAGGGAATTAGGCTTGTGGCATGGGATCTAGAGTAACGGATAGACGTACTTACATATATTATACACGTACATATATAAATATTTTGATAGAAATAAATATTAACAACCACGACAAACGCACAAATACTTCTACTCATCACATACATCAGCACTCACCAGGTTCCGAACCCGGGACCTCGGAGTTCAAATTCATAATCAAAATTAACTTTATTCAAATATAACTTTATAGAAAGCTCATTGAACTGTCACAATTGTTTCCCTAACACTCATTCAGGACGTATTTTTAGCTGATAAGAAGAATCGGCGCAAGAAACTTATCAGCTTCATCAAAAGTAATAACAACATTTACAATAAATTATGTCGTTATCATACAACGTACATATGTGTTTACAATTTATACGGGAAAACAAATATTTACACTTTAGGATGCAATGTCTTCAATTGATGTTGAACCAAGCATTGGCATCATAAAAATAATCATTGATTTTGTAATAGCCCTTACTAATTAGCGTCTTTTTAACATGTACCTTGAACTTATGAAAAAGCAATTCAGCTACACTATGTGGAGTCTTGTTATAAAAATTTATACATTTTCCTATAAACAAACCTCTAGATTTTTGTAGCCTGTACGTTGGAATAACAAGTTTAATTTTATTTCTTGTGTTTAAATTATGCATTTGAAAATTAGTATGAAATGTGTTACAATTTTTATACATATAAATCACATTTTCATAAATATACTATAAATCGTTTTAGCAAATCAATTAAAAAAGCATTGTCAATGAAATAAGGCCAAATAAATAAATACAAGTACAGAAAGAGTTTAAACATATAAACACAATGATAAAGTAACAACAGAAAATTCGATTAGAGTCGTTCTTTCGAAGATAATACGGATCTTATGAAAAGCTATTGATAAATCTATTGTCAGCAGTATCGCGGAACCGTACACAACGTAGTGGTACAAATTCGCAGGAGAAATATGAGCTATTTGGAAATATCAAGCGCGGTTCCCCACTAATTCAATTCTTGTCGAGGGTTAGGCCAGAGAATTATGACCGTTCCCATTAAGAGCACACTCGGAAATTAAGATTCATTTCTGAGGAGAGGAATTGTTGGAATTTTAGACGCGAAAGAAATTATATGTAAACATTTTTAAGGATGCTATTATCTTTACGTAGCCAGTTTCTCGAATGTTATATTGTGTGATGCTGTATTTTTACATGAGATAGGAAAGTTATAACATTTATAACGTTATAATTTTAATATCTTTGTATTGTGATTATGTGCCGATGAACGCTCTTCCCTCAAAATAAGGTACTTACATGTTACGGTGAAATATTTCTGATGTGGCTGAATGGAGGTATGACCATGTCCACACTAAGTTTTAATATAGTACGAGCTGTCAAGACATGACGTGCCGACGACAGATCTATTAAAAAAGTTACGAATTACTTAAGCCAGCTTAAACCTTATTTTTCGATTGTTGTGGCAAACTCATCACGAAATATCGACATTTTCTGGATTGTGTTAATAAGAAGTGTCTATTTACCTATTTATTAAGTAAACGACGCATCTAATTGCATATTACCATACCCCAGTAATCCTGAACACAGCCGCATGAAAACAGGCGCTTTCAAGAGCGATGCCCAAAAAATGGCTTGGTCAAATTAAATTTTATTACGGCGCATAATATTTCATCGTTTGTGAAAATTACTCCGTTGGAAAATCCAAATGTTCTCATCGCGATGATACGATTCAATTTTTTGACGTGAAACGTCTTTAAAATCGCGCCGAAACATACGGGTACCAGGTTTAAAAAGTGGACCGTAACGAAAAGGTCTATATCATCGTACCTTAATAATTGAAAAACTATTGGTCTTAGAAACAAAAATGTGGTGTGAATATGTCACTTATATAGTCAGCACGCTGTTGTGACATTGAGTTTTTTATTAAAATACTTAAAACACCGTCAATCTTGTTTTTATTTCAATCTTTTACTTTAAAAGCGATTCCCTGACATAGACGTTTCATGTTCAAAACAACGGCCGTGTGCCTCGGCACAGCCCCAATTTGTTCAATGTAAAAAAGTAGTTATAGTGACGTAACTATATTAGTTAGACATATAGTCTCGCGAAGTTTTTTGTAGATATTGATATATTCTATAATATTGTCGAACATTTTTTGTCCTATCATTAATACTCTTCGCAGCGTATGCGATGAAGACTTTTTATGGCAAATTTTTTTACACCTTCGGTTGGTTTTAATAAGAATTTCTAAAGATTTCTATAGTAATCTAGTACTAAATATAACCTATGTCTCTCAGTGATAATGTAGCTTTCTAATGAAAAAAGAATTATTAAAATCGATAAAGTACTTTTTGAGTTTATTCGTTACATACAAAAATACATACAAAAAATACTGTGAGTCTCCGATGAATGGAATGTACGGAAAAATCCATCGGATTTATGTTACATTCGCCGAAATCAATTATGTAATTATGTAATGTTTATGTTAAAATAAATAAATAAATGAATACAAATCATTCCTCTTTATAATATTAGTGTAGATTGCTTATAATTATAAATATTATATTATTTTAAAGTTCGTATTTTAAAATCAAATCTAAATTCCAATCGATGTTGCAGTACAGTTAGAAAGGAATGATACTATAGAACCCATATAACGCCATCCCTTTCTAACTGCACTCCTATAAAGATTTTCAAATACGAGCTTAAGATAATAAGTTTCTTATGAAGCTTAAAGAGCTAAAAACTAAACTAACATTTCTTCTTCTCGATAAGCTTAACTTTACTTTCAATTATCTTTACTTTGATCACAACAAGCACTATTTCTGGACTATACAGTTTGGTCCTCTGCATTAATTACGGGGCGTACTACACAATCAAAAAGATTTAATCACTACAGCAATTAAACGCGGCCGTCGGACGGGGCAAACAATCTCTTTGTTAAATACTAGCAAAATCTTAATTAGCAGGGGATGAAACAAAACTCGGTGTCAGGATCGGGGCCCACTCTCGCGGAGATCGAGCCGAGATATCTCGACTCTCATAAAATTTGAGCTAGTTGTGTATTCAAAGGGAATGTTGGATCTAACTGCCCCAAAAATATCTTCGAAGAATATTTTGACACTTAATTGATTAACGTGTTAGGGAAAAATTATCTTTATCGTTGTTTGTTAAATGTCTTGCTAGTTTATTTTTGTATATTCCCAGGGAGTCACAAAACACATCTATATCAAATTGCAGTTTACTATAAAAATTACAAGAACGCCGGAAAAAAGTATCTTTAGCATAATTTGTCCGACAGTACGGAACAAAAAGAATATAATTAGAAAATCAGTTTTGTTATGATTCACAGAATCTAGCTAATGATCAGATAGATGATGTCTGTAACCTAATACAGTCCGATAACATTATTCTCTCACTTTACCTGCACGTGTGGTAATTAATTCCTGCCTAAAACCTAAAACAAAGAAGCCCTTAGTCAGCATATACTCTATACTGACCAAACAACGGTGAATTCATGTGAATATAACCCTAATTTATGTATTGTGTTACTTAATTTACTGTCTCTAATTTAAAAATACAGGTAACATCCATAATAATATTATAAATGGGAAAGTGTGTCTGTCTGTTTGTCCGTCTTTCGCGGCAAAACGGATCGAGGAATTGACTTGATTTTTATGTGGAGATAGTTGAAGGGATGGAGAGTAACATAAGCGACTTTTTATCATGTGTTGTTCATCAATAGATGATGTGATTCTCGAGGAAAGTTTTAGGCTATTTTTATCCCAGAAAACCGACAGATCCCATAGGATGCGCGATAAAGACTATTCAAAAACTAGTGTTCGGATTTTCCTACAGTTTTCATCAATAGACAGTGATTCTTGAAGTAGCTTCTAGGCTATGATGTATCCCGGAAAAACCGATAAATCCCACGGGAGGCGCAATAAATGCATCGCTCAAAAACAACTGCACAGATTTTCATGCGGTTTTCATCAATAGATAAAGTGATACTTGAGTAAGGTTTTGCCGTATTTTTTATCTCGGAAAAACGGATAGTCCCACGGGAAGCGCGATAAAACCTTCGCGCCATAAACCGACTTCCGCGCATATGTAGCCGTGGGCAAAAGCTATGACCCTTAACCCTCTATAGACCCAATTCCGAAATCCACGAGAAGAAATCCAGAAAGCTAGTACGAATATAACTTAAAAACAAACAGGTAACATATTCACGTAATAAATTAGCTATATATAAATTAGCTACATTATTTTAGACTATTTGTACTATTTGGTTCATAAAAAACACAATTAATATTAGTTCAAACATTTTATTACAAGTATTTATATACCAACTGAACAGTAGCGGATCCAGGGGTCTTGGAAGTTATGACCCCCCCCCTGAGCTGGTTCCAGGATTTATTTATTTATATATTTTGTCATCATACAGATTTTATGTAACTCGCGTCATACCCATCGACATACCTCCAGCTGTTATGATAAATCATTCACCACGGTTATGGAATATAAATAGGCTGCCTCATTCCCACCATACAACAGACTTTAGGGAGTGCTCTAAGCGGTTCTTTAGAGCTGCGGACGAGCACGTCAACCCGTTGATTCGCGAGTCAATAAATTACCCTTCAACACCGCCTTCAGCGGATCCATTCCGGGATATCAGTCCATATTGGCAGAGGACACGTAGACCACGACATGTCCTAAGCGACCCCCCCAGTCAATTAACGCAGGACCTTCTAGACCTGCAAGCGGCGGCGTCTGAGCCGTCGCCTCCTTTGTCTCCCCTTATTCGGCAGCCTTCTGCTTAGCCACGTGTAGGTTCCCGTCAATACTGGCCGGTCCCACTTTGGTGAACCGTGCCTACTTCTAGCGCATGCCCTCCCATGGGGCAGTGCTAACCGTACCTCTCCTGAGGTGCGGCCCTCGTCAATAAAGCCAGTAGGGTCATTAGGACCAAAGGCTTAGGCTGAGTTTAGTCGGTAGGTCTGGTGGGTCGAGCCGCCTCGATTCACCAGGAGTCCGACATAATCAACGCATCCCTGCTTGCCTGTTGCGTTGGTATCCATGATGGATTCTCAGCCTCCTCTCCTGAGGAAAAAAAAAAATACGTTCGTGATTGTGCTTCTCTGGATGTCTTCAAGAGATGGTAATATGAGTACATGTATACAAGTTATTATGTGTTAAGTTTTTCAAGTGTACAATAAATAATATTTAACTTCAGTATAAATACAGTATAATACAGTAATAAATATTTTTAAGTACAGTACTTACGTACATTAATAAAATACCTACTTTTTATTTGTATCTATTGTTATCAAAATTAAAGCTGGATTCGCCCTTGCAACTGAATTGAATCAGTGACTCAAGCCGCCATATTTAAAAAGTTCGTTTTGACAGCTGTTATCCCAAATTAGTTAAAAATAACGCAAACTCACAATAATATAAAGTGTCTTCAATTTTGTCCAAAGGAACTATTAAAATTATTCCCTAAAACTCCTGTATAATTTAGTATAGGTTGTGTAAGTTTTAAATAACACTCAGACTTCACATTCGCATAATGACACATTACATTTAAACTCTGCTTAAGTTTTTTATTTCATGACTCACAGCATAATGTGCTTCTCGAATAGTCAATGCGACTTTATACATACGCTAGCATTTCCAAATGAATATTACGTTTCAAAACTAGATGCCGTAATCCACTCGAAACCGCTCTCAGGGTAGGGGCGGAGAGGAGGAGCAGATATTAATTGCAGTTTCTAACTAAACAACGGCTGTACCTGCAACAACTGTCCTGTGATATAAAAACTTTTCTGATCGAGTGGTGTAAGTCACGCGAATCGACAGATTGAGAATTGTGTAATTATTTTTATTAATCCTACTACTATTATAAAGGCGAAAGTTTGTAAGTATGGATGTATGAATGTTTATTACTCTTTCACGTAAAAGCTACTGAATGGATTTGAATGAAACTTTACCACAATAGGCATCAGAATAACACATAGGCTACAATTTTTGAGGTTTCTAATGTGAGTTCGTAAAAAAAAACCACATTTTTTGCGCTCACATTGCAAACGCTGGCTGAATCCTAAAGATAGATCAAAACAATTTACTACAGTATTGTACAACTTAAAAAGGTCTACAAAAAAGTCCGTGATGGTATATGTGTATCTCTTAGGAATAACCCACAATAACCATTTTTTTATCCTTTACTTTGTACGAGAAATAATGGCTTATTTTTACGAAGCGATTTAAGCAATACAGTATTAATCCTTATCCAATTAAGTATCTTCTCACGGTCAGCTCTATGTAGCTTGCTCACGTGCTTCCAAAGCGAAGAATCGGCATGTTTATGCTGAAGGAAAAAGATCGTTAAATGTAGTTTATAGGAGCATACTGCAGTAGCTAACTATAGGCCTATGATAAGGGCTCTGCAGTACTTAGTTACCGTATTTCTTACTTATTACTAGACTAGACGGGACGAACCTGAAGTCCACGCGAACGAAGTCGCGGGCAAAAGCTAGTTCTCCATATAGTTCAATTTATTGACCTTCCCTCACGCGCGCTCAGTTTGCATCGACTCTCTTTATTCAGACCCTAATGGTTTGGAACGGAGCCTGGTCTGTTAGCAGGCAGGCTACTTTCAGTTCTCGTTCCTTCCACAAATACACACAAGGTAGAGCTGAATACAGCCATCTGCAGCGGCAGCATAGTTTCACTTCAAAAAAATCTAATTGTCCGAATATTGCTGTCATTCTATTTCAACGCGCAAAGACAGTCCAATTTCAGGACCAAAACTCGCCACCGCAGCGGCTCCAGCACCTCTCTGCGATATTAGAAGATGAGATTGACGGAGGCAATTTGCGTGTACACCTAAAGCCTCTATTTCATCACATCAGCCAACTGACATACACTGCTGGACATAGCCCCCTCCTCAAGAATCTTCACATCGATCTTTACCAAGTCATCTGCCCATCTGCTAGCATATCGCTAACAATATCTACAGTTGAGGTTAGTAGTACAAGCAGACGACGAGGAGATATGTTTTTAACAAAGGTGGACTTCTAACAGCCTTCCCTTAAAATCATATGCGATTCATCATCGTCACATCTCATATATCACCGCGATGCAGGAGCTGACTTTATTATGCTACGGCGATTACGTCTTAGTCAACGTTGACGAATCGCAGACGGTCGGTTTCTTTCATAGACACCTTCGAATTTCTTTGTCGGTGTATCTAGGTTACCTGACGATGTTTGCATTCAACATAGGGAAGAAAAATATAACTAATAAATTCATAAATTATGTTGGAACATGCCTCCGGGTCTGTTGCTGACACTGTTTTTTCGAGGGGAAATACTCCTTATGCACCGTGACATCGCGTGCGCTGGTGCGGCCGTGTGTAGGGTCCGGTCTGCGGGACCGGCTTACCCACTAAAATACCCTGGTGTTCTCTGGGTCCCTACGACCCTACAACAAATATTTCTCCGATCAGATTTTTCTTGAAGATTATTTGTTGCTTTCTTACTGATACAGAAGCAGCTTATCTCTTATGACTTGGACGTCGTCTCTGGACATGAGGCAAATAATAAAAATTAGCAAACAGATTGTGAGAATAGTTCGTAGCAATTCCGCTCTGGCTGACACGTTATTGCTTTGAAATATGATTATAAATTGTGTGCATTTTTTATTTTACAAAACTGGGAGAACATAGTGAATTCTTAAAGAGAGTTTAATTCGAAATACGACAATATTTATGATGGCTTTCTTTGAATACGGGCGTTTTTCTGTGTCTTTGCGTAGTTGAGATGAGATTGATTGAAAAGAAGTATTAAATTGTCGTCTTCAGTAGTCCTTTGAAGTCATACGGGTTCGATTAAAGTTCCGAGTGGAATAGACGAGAAAAATGTCCATGTTGAATAAACAGAAAAGAAGCATTAAATTGTTGTCTTTAGTGGTGCTTTAAGTCATACGGGTTCGATTGAATGTCCATGTAGAATAGAAAAAAATCTCGATAAAAAGTGAGTAGGATCCTAATAGAATTAAACCTTGAATATAAAACAAAACCTTTATGACTGAATCAAAAAGTCGCTCAAATTCGGGTCGAGTTCGAGATTCGTACATTTCTTTTTTGTGTTAGAAATTTTAAAAATTCTTCCGTCATTCTAAATTGCACATTTCTAGGTCTATGTGGAATGCTATAAGTTTTATACTCTACGTTGTCCTGCAATTTGCACCAATTTATAAGTTTACCTACAGGAACATTCCCACAGGAAGCCTAGCGAAGCTGCGTTTCCGTATCAGTCAGCTATGTGCCCTTTCACCTGCCACTCAAGGTTCTTTAAGCTTTGTAACGGACGGACAGTTTTTTCCGTGGATTTCACTCATTTAGAGAAACTCCAAGCATGTCACTCTCTATTGACGTTTAAGTCTTTAAGTCTCTTTATTAGGTTCTCTAGTTAGTTCAATATTACCGAAGTCAAACAACATTAAGTATAATCAACTGTATGTACGTAACATACACAATAATAATACTAACATAAAACAAACAATACATAAAACTAAATGATCAATTTCACAAATGCATAAAATATACATTTAAAAATAAATTATAAAGCTATAAAGCAGTGTCAAATTTCTGGATGCCGCTTCTACTGGCACAGGTTTCGCTACTGGCACACTAGGCGCGCGCGCAGCCCGCCTATGTTCACTTAGTCAGTCGAGATCTTATGCACTACGAGAGCCCATATGTCTCGGCGCTCCTCATATTATTTACGATAAATTATTTATTAACGCTTCATTCTTTTTGTTATATCTAATTTTATTTATATTTCTTGTGATTATACGTCTATACTGTGCTTTGCCATATTGTGATCGCTACTTCTCTGTGCCATTATTTCTTGTAATCCTTCTGATTATTACTATATGTGAATTGTATTTGTAGTCATACTATCAACACAACCACATCAACTTTTGATTTCAAAGTATTTCGGAAGGTATATCGAAGTCGTCGAAGTCTGCTTACGTTTAGTCCGTGTCAATTAATAATCCCATCGGCACCAGTCCCGAGAAGAGCGCCTTTTCTGTGCAGACATTGTGCACAGCACCATTTTTTTTGTTTCCCTGAGGAAAATGCATTTAATTGCATACCCCGGCTGTGGCGAGCCGGTTATGTGGGGCACTCCTCCCCAGAAGGGGGAGGCCTACCCACTAGAAACCTCAGGCCGCGACGCATACGTCGCCGCGTACATGTCGGCCAGGATGTCAAATGGGGGGAGTGTCCCAGAACCGTCGCCGCCTCGTACGAGATGGTACGGTAGCCTCGTACGATCCGTATCGCCATTATCCACTGCAGGCTCCGTAGCAGAGCTCTGTAGCGGGGGGTCGCAGTCTCGCGACCACACGGGGGCCCCATACATGGCCACGGATCGCACGACGCTCTCGTACAGGCGGCGAACATTGCACAGCACCTAGGTAAGTAGATTGTTGAAATTGATCGTCGTGACAGAATACCTCTTAGGAACCCTTTTTATTAAGAGGTGGAATGCATTTATGCACCTTACCTGTTGATTTGGCAAGGCCGAGCATACCCACTAAACCACCTCGGTGTCCTGTTTCTCCATAGTTGGGATCATCCAGGGACTGGGAAACTCAATTACTCCGGACGATCCCAGGACTGCCCGACCAGATTTTGGGTCGGGTCTTAGCCTTCGCCTTCGGAAGATTACCTTGGACATGAGGGTAATCCACGGACGGAGGGGGCTGTTACAACGTGCATCAGGAGCCACCATAGCACGCACAGGCCCCACCACGGTCGGTCATGGACGACGGGTGTCATAGACCCGACTTCTACCGCCCAACCGTCTGCGCCGGAGGGGAGCGGCGTAAGGATCATTTTCGCGCTCCCTCTCCGCTGCCTCCTTTTAGGAACCCTACCAAAGATCACCTGCCTACTCTATTCGAAAATTGTTCAAACACATTTTAAAAGCATAAACTTATTTCGCTCTTGTAAAGCCAAAACAGTCAGGCAACCATTCAAAGCTGTGTGGTGCCTGTTTATAGGTCGTAATGATAGCGAAATACTACGTTCTATTTTTCACGCTGCCTCGTGTTTCCCCGAACATAAGTCTGCGAACCTAAAACTTGGCAAATAGAAAATAGCAAATGTTATAATAGTTTTCACGTCAGTTATATACAGTTGAAACGAAAAACTTGCCAATTCAGTGGCTTGTACAGCATTCTCTAGAGATAATTTAAATAACACTTTGAGATTTATTTGAAGTGAATAAATAATGTCTTTAGCGGGCCAGTGTATTTATGAAAATTGTAACACATTTCATCATCATCATCATCATCATCATCAGCCCCTCTTCGTCCACTGCTGGACATAGGCCTCTTCGAGTGTACGCCACTGAGATCTGTTTTCGGCTTCTCGCATCCAGCTCCTGCCAGCCGTCCTGCGCAAATCATCACTCCACCTTGCCTGAGGACGTCCTACACTACGTTTGCCGTTTCGCGGTATCCACTCTAGAACACGTTTGCCCCAACGGCCATCGGTTCTACGGCTAACATGGCCAGCCCACTGCCACTTCAGTTTGCTAATCCTGTGGACTATGTCGATGACTTTGGTTCTCTGACGTATCACCTCATTTCTGATGCGATCCCTCAGAGAAACGCCGAGCATAGCCCTTTCCATAGCCCGCTGAGCGACTCTGAACTTGTGGACTAGTCGTGCCGTCAGTGTCCACGTTTCGGCTCCGTAAGTCATTACGGGTAGGACGCACTGATTGAAGACTTTCGTCTTTAGGCACTGTGGGATCGACGACGTAAAGACTCGACGTAGTTTCCCAAATGCCGCCCAACCCAACTGAATCCTCCTATTCACCTCGTTCTCAAAGTTGTTTTTGCCTAACTGCAGTATTTGCCCGAGGTATACATATTTGTGAACAACTTCGAGAACGGCGTCGTGTATCGCGATCGGTTCCGGTATAACATGTTCGTTGAACATGACCTTGGTTTTGTCCAAGTTCATCCGTAAGCCGATGCGTAAAGAAGATTCAGCCAGGTCGTTCAGCATATGCTGTAGGTCCTGCAGCGTTTCTGCCATGATGACTATATCATCAGCAAATCGCAAGTGAGAGACGTGTTCACCATTGATGTTGATACCGCGTCCTTTCCAGTTCAGCGTCTTGAACATATCCTCCATTGCATTAGTGAACAGTTTCGGGGAAATAACATCCCCCTGTCTCACTCCTCGATGCAACGGTATGGGCCTTGTTTGCTGATTCTGTACTTGGACGGACATGTGGCGGCTTCGTAGAGACATCTCATCACTTGGATGTATCGCCAATCTACTTGGCAACGCTGCAGGGACTCCAGAACTGACCAGATTTCAATCGAGTCAAAGGCCTTCTCATAGTCCACAAATGCTAGACACAGGGGCTGATTATACTCTTCGGTCTTCTGTATAATCTGCCGCACTGTGTGGATGTGGTCTATGGTGCCATATCCGCTCCGAAACCCAGCCTGTTCCGGTGGTTGGAATTCGTCAAGTCTTCGCGCAAGACGGTTCGTGATCACTCTAGAAAACAGCTTATAGACGTGGCTTAGAAGGGAAATGGGTCGATAGTTCTTCAGCAGGGTCTTGTCTCCCTTTTTAAAGAACAGGACGACCACACTCCTACTCCACGCCTCTGGAGTTCTCCCTTCCAATAGGACGGCGTTGAAAAGCTTCCGGAGCTCCCTCAGTACGGGTTTCCCTCCTGCTTTTAATAGCTCTGTAGTAACGCCATCCTCTCCAGGGGCTTTTCCATTCTTAAGCTGTCTCAGAGCGATCTCGATTTCGCCAGTACTGACTTCTGGCAGGTCTTCAGTGAAATGGCGTGTTAATCTGGCTCTGGAATACTCATTTTCGGGATCAGGTCGAGATGCATGCGATGCGTATAATCGGCCGTAGAAGTCTTCCACTTCCGAAAGGACTGCCGGCTTCGAAGAAACAACATCACCACTTGCTGTGGTCAACTTCGCCAGATGGCTTCTTCCAAGAGATTGTACGAACACCTTTGACCCCCGGGTTTTGCTCGATCGCTCTTTCGATGTCGAGAGCATTGGAGCACCGGAGGTCACGCCGTACGTGCTTGCTGATCTCTCGGTTTAGAGTCCGCTTTGCTGACGAAGTGACGGGTGGGTTTTCACGTCGTTCCTTCATTAGCCCTAAGGTCTCTTCTGAAAGTTTTGACTTCCTGCCCTTACGCTGCATTTCACAAAGTCTCGTGCCTTCCTCCCTGAGGACTCGAACCACATCCATAAGGTTCTGGTTAACATCTGTTGTGGTTTCCACGGCAGCAAATCGGTTCTCCAGATTTGACTGGAATGTTTCAGATCCTACCATGTTTTGAAGCAGTGATGGTCGGAGCCTGGCCTTCATCAGACGGACACGTTCGGCCTTAAAGTTGATATTCAGAGAGCCTCGGACAAGTCGGTGATCACTACCGGTATTAAACCTGTTGATCACGGAAACGTCTCTGAATATGTGCTTCCTGTCCGTCATGATAAAGTCAATCTCGTTTTTCGTATTTCATATTAACTTTCAAATGCATAATTTAAACACAAGAAATAAAAATAAACTCGCCGTTCCAACGTACAGGCTACAAACAACTAGAGGTTCGTTCATGGGCAAACTAGCGACCCGCCCCGGCTTCGCACGGGTGCAGTGAAAAAATGGTTATGGTGGGTTATCCCTAAGAGATAGACATATACCATCGCAGACTTTTTTGTGGATTTTTGTAAGTTGTACAATACTGTAGTACATTATTTTGGTCTATCTCGTAGGGTTCAGCCAGCGTTTGCAATATAAGCGCAAAAAAACGTGCTTATTTACGACATCACATTAGAAACCTTTTTTATCAGTGTTTCTCTACTATATTATGTTATATGTTGTTACTATGTATGTTGTATATTTATTATACATACAAACCTTCCTTAAGAATCACTCTATCTATTTAAAAAAAACCGCGTCAAAATCCGTTGCGTAGTTTTAAAGATCTAAGCATACATACGGACATACAGCGAAAGCGACTTTGTTTTATACTATGTATTGATGTATGAATTTTTATAACAAGATTCCACATAGTGTAGCTGAATTGGCTTTTCATAAGTTCAAGGTTACATACATGTTGAAAGTACGCTAATGAGTAAGTCTATAACAAAGTCAATGATTATTTAAGTGATACCAATGCTTGGTGTTGATTTGAAGACATTACATTCTAAAGTGTAAATATTTGTTTTCCCGTATAAATTGTAACACATATGTACGTTGTATGATAACGATATAATTTATTGTAAATGTTGTTATTACTTTTGATAAAGCTGATAAGTTTCTTGCGCCCATTCTTCTCATCGGCTAAAAAATACGTCCTGAATAGGTGGTAGGGATAACATTTGGACGCTTCAAAGAGCTTTCTATAAAGTCATATTTGAATAAAGTTAATTTTGATTTTGAATTATATAATTTAATTTGTTTATATGACAACAAAAATATCTTTAACTTACATTAAGAGGCTGTACTATACCCAGTTAGATGCACAGAAACTATTGTCATTTGTGGTCAAAATGTTTGTGGACTATTGCATTTCGATTTTGGTGGTAATGAGTATTGGGCTATAGAAGAGACTTCGGTCACCTGCCATCTCAAAGCCTCCTAATTAATCCGGAACGGTCGACTTTTTTTAATTTTACCGCTTTATACTCTTGTGAGGGTCTCGGGAATACCATGCAGATAAACGCCAGCTGATGAGACTATAAATGCTTTTGTTAGAAGACACTTAACCACGTAAATAAGAACTGAAGAAGTCATGACTAATTGCATAGGTACACTCTCTATTCCTTGACCATGGGACTTTAGAGAACAGAGCTGTATACAATTACCTAAATATCTTATAGAAAATCCTGCCTGTCGTGATATATTAAAACATTTCCATCCTGCACGCAAGCTTGTGGTAACCCCAGTCCAAGGAAGTAAGTTCGCACACGCTCAACGAAGCGGCGTAGGCGCGCCGCCCAACTTTTGACAAGTTGCAAACTTTCAAGCTCCTGAAAATTTTTAAAATGCAAATAGTGAAATGGATGAACATCGGAAGCATTTCAGAGAGGCCTCGGTCGCAACGCACGCACCGCATGTGAAGTATCACGTTATTGGCAACTTGCTGCTACATTCATATTTGCACTCTTTCTCTCGCTGTTCGGGTACACGCGAGAAACTTTCTTTCATTGGAATTCTTACACGTTTGAATTGAGTTACACGCTAAGAAGGATTTAGCACGCGTCCGTTAGATTTCTCTTTCGTTATTTTCCCGTATACGTAGAATTGGGTAAATTACATTTTTTTTCTATATATGATAAAAATATCATTACCGCTAAAAAGCGGTGATATATTGTAGAGCCAATAGTATACCTGCGCTTATTATTTTCGAAGATTCATCGACAAGTTTGCGGCCCTGTCGCGGATTGTGCGAAAAGGCTCCTTACTAAAGACTGCAATTGTGACGTCATAATTAAGTAAACTCGCCTGATTTGTATGAGCGTATATAAAAAATTCTAAATAAGTTTTATAGGTATACTTACTATATTAAATAATGTTACATTTAATGTGATAATGCTAGAAATGTGTACGTTTCATTTGAGTTACGTAAAAAAAAATTATATATTTTTTGGAAATCTATAAACGATATTAAAAAAAATTAAACTGATATTTCTATATTGACATAAGTTTATGAGATAGATATTGCTCAACTCATATAATTATCCTACTACTATTATAAAGGCGAAAGTTTGTAAGTATGGATGTTTGTTACTCTTTCACGTAAAAACTAATGAATGGATTTGAATGAAACTTTACCACAATATAGCTTATACATCAGAATAACACATAGGCTACAATTTTCGAGGTTTCTAATGTGAGGTCGTAAAAAAAACATATTTTTTGCGCTTACATTGCAAACGCTGACTGAATCCTACAAGATAGATCAAAACAACTTACTTATTACTAGATTAGACGGGACGAACCTGAAGTCCACGCGAACGAAGTCGCGGGCAAAAGCTAGTTTAATCATAATAGCCATATTCAGTTGTAGTTGTTACACTATTTTGAAACAGGGGATTGCGACCAATACTTACTTATACGTTAGATTCGGCCTTGGTCAGATTATTTACTCTTGACAAAGTCTATACAGGATGCATATAGAAGCAACTTCTAATAATTACTACTACTTATTTTTGTGTATTAGAAATAAATTTATGTTAACATTTGGATAGTATTTTTAATTATTCACGCTAGTTGTTAGTTTAATCGTCGCAACTTCAAAAAATGACGAATTTCCATATAAATTCATCCCTTACTTTAACCATTTAACAAGATTTTTTTTAATTTGAAGGTCACATTTATTTATATTTAATCAAGAGCCTAAAAAAAGTTTCAAGTTTCTAGCTTTATAAATCACGATACTACCAAACTTTCTTTCAACCCCTTTGAAAGAACCCCTCTAGATCCCATAATGCATAACAATAAGACTTGCGTTATGCGGAAATAGATTACACAACTGCATCTCTACAAATAAGCACAAGCTAGACTTAATCTATTTCCGCGACCTTTATAGTCGAGTGTTTAGTACACCGGTTTCGTGTCACTATCTCTGAGGTCTCGGGTTGGAGTCCGATTGGGGCAGATGTTTGTGTGATGAATGCAAGCATTTGTACCTTAGTCCTGGTTAAAATATATTTCCATCAAAAATATTTTATATATGTATGCCTATCCGTTACCCTAGATCCAATAACACAAGCTGTACAGAGCTTAGTTTGGGCTAGGCTAATGGGTGTAAGTGTAAGCAATATTTATTGATTTATTTATTAAGACTATTTTCAATTTGTGCTTTAATAAACATGACCTGATTACCCTTGAATCAGAGCTTACGTTAATCGGACACAACCACGGCGAAGCTAAGCTTAAAGTCACACCCAGAACCAGTTAGTTCACCCTCGCTGACTGTAACTTTAATTGCAAGTCGCTGGGCGAGTCAATCGAGACAATTTGCGCAAGTAGCAAATAGACGTGTATTCGAAACTTTGATGATACCTACGTAAGTAGTTTGGAAGTTCTTTAAGTGAAACTGGATTAAGCTGTATAAGGAATTAAAGGACTTCACTTTTCAGGGAACGGTGCCAAACTGCCTTGCTCGCGCCTGCTTATGTGCATAAAATGCACTTGGCAAACTAATTATGTTATTACACAAATTTATATTTTTAGGACAATCATATAAGTCACATTCGAAGTGCACAAGGAGTTACTAGGCACGTAGCTGGTAAGAGCGGTGGATACGCTCTTCCCGAGGGCCGCCGGGGCCGTTTCGCGGCTCTCTGCGCGCAACACTGCCCCGGGACCGGATGGGGTCCCGGGAAAGGTGCTAGCGCTGGCGCTCAGGGCGTTCGGGAGCACAGTGAGGCAGCTCTTCACGAGCTGTCTCCGCGAGGGCGTGTTTCCCGTCGACTGGAAGTCGGCCAGGTTGGTGCTCCTCAGGAAGGAAGGAAGGACCGGCGACGTTCCATCTTCGTTCCGTCCGATCTGCTTGCTGAACGAGGCGGGGAAACTCTTCGAGAGGGTTATCTCCGCTCGTATCAGCGAGCACCTGTCGCGCGCGGGTCCCGACCTATCGGACTGCCAATTTGGATTCCGGCGGGGGCGATCAACGCTGGACACCATCCAGTGTGTTCGTTCCCTGTTGGAGTCCGCAGTCCGATCTTGGCGTTGGCGGTGTCGTTAGACATCGTCAACGCCTTCGGCACCCTCCCCTGGCAGGCCATTAGAGAGGCGCTCGTATACCACGAGCTGCCTCCCTACCTGCGGGCCGTAGTCGGGGACTATCTACGCGACAGGACGATCGGCGTGATGGGACGGGACGGGATGGAAACGTCGAGGAGGGTCGAATGCGGCGTTCCGCAGGGGTCGGTGTTGGGACCCCTGCTATGGAACCTCGCCATTTATAGGCCCTCCTGTCTGGGGATTACTTCTATATCCATGGTCATTCCCCACAGCAATTATGGGCAAATGTATAAATTTTTATAACAAGATTCCACATATACACGGAATTGCCTTTTCATAAGTTCAAAGTACATGTTAAGAAGACGCTAATGAGAAAGGGCTATTACAAAGTCAATTATTATTTAAATGATACCAATGTTTGGTGTTGATTTGAAGACATTACATTCTAAAGTGTTAATATTTGTCTTCTCGTATAAATTGTAAACACCTATGTACATTGTATGGTAACGACATAATATTATTGTAAATGTTGTTATTACCTTTGATAAAGCTGATAAGTTTTCTGCGCCCATTCTTCTTATTAGCTAAAAAATACGTCCTACATGGGTGGGTGGTGGAAAAAAAAAATTGTTCGATTCAAAGAACTTTCTATAAAGTCTTATTTAAATAAAGTTAATTTTGATTTTGACAGGCGCTAAGACTCAGTTGGCTGAGCTGTTCCGAGGTGATTCGGAGTAATTGGTTTCTCAGTTCCTGAATCGTCTCGATCAATTTAGCTAGTATACCACGCACTAAGTGAACTTTCTGCACTATCTCTATACACGCTTGTTCACCACCAGACAGGTTTGGTGCGTAAGAGCATATCAGTTCGAAAAAAAGGCAAATAGCTGTATAATCTCTGATAATTGGAAAGCTTTGGACAGTTCTTTTTGTGTTGGACTTACGACAACCGACGTGATTGTGTTCAGCTATAATTTTATTAGTTTTACGAAGGCGAGAGGCAATGGCAGGCTTAGTGTCTGCAAATAAAAATCTGCCGTGATTACGAGTACTAATTTGTCTAATGCCTGCAGTATTTTTAAATTTGTTTTATTGCCACCGTCAGAATTTTCGGAACAAAATCTATCTTTCCATTTATCCATGTCCTGCTAGAAGTCAATAGAACTTCGTTATTTAATAAACACTCTTTTAAACTTGTTGCAATTATATATTTCGTAAAATAATAATCAGAGCTAGGTTCTGTTTGCTTGTGCTGAATAGTCTATGCAGCGTTCGAGCGACGGCAACCGAATCTATCCAAGCGCTACATAGTCTGCGAGTGAACACATGCTTTTAGAATTATCCTCTTTAATTTTCTATTTAATATTGATTGAGCTTCCTTTTCTGTAAATTAGGTCAGAGCCATTATTAAGCCAAGCTTTTATTATTTAGTAAAAGTTACGTTCATTCTTCTTATAATAGTGTGTTTTTTTACAGTTCAGTTGTGTAAGTAAATAGTTCAAATACATTATAAAAATCATTATAAAAAAAAAACTGGCAATAAGGCAATATTGAAATTAACTTAAGGGATCCCTTCTTTACCTGTACATGAACACAGAAAAACACTGCTATCTGTTAAAAATAGTGAGACTACGAGCTAGCGACGTACAGAGCATTTTCCTTCGTCGTCATATATTTGTAATGACCTTTTAGTACTGCTGCATGAAATTTTATTGCACATTTTCAGTTGGCGCTAATCAACCATACCGTTCACTCGTTCTCATACTATAGATATGTTTAGATTAACAGTTGATTTTAAAATTTAAAAAATATTATAAAATTATAAAATAAAATTTTAAAAAATATTTAAAATCTTACCAAATTACCACAACTTTAATTTCTTGGGGCAACCTGGGCAGTGAGCCTTTTCAAGATTTATAACAATAGTACTATCTTCTTATATATAAAAATAAATAGCAAAATTTGTTGCTAAGCGCATAACTCAACAATGCTTGGACCAATTTGGCCAATTCTTTTACGGATACGAATGTATTATATCGGAAAAACCCTAAAACACCCCTTTTTTCTCATACAAACATTTTGTAGCTATAACATAGTCAATTTAAGCTTTATTGTGATTGTATAAAGTTCATATTGCAAACACTTACTGTTGTCGAAGCGATGTAGGTGTGTTCATAACATCAAAGAGTTGACTCTTTGATGTTTGCACTTTATTAACGCTATATAAAGTTGAAATTCAATAATATCTATCAAAAGAGTGTGCGTGTGTGCGTTGGAGCAAAGAATACATTGTTGAAGGATTTAATGTCACGTTCCAAAGTTAAATAGTTTTAAATGCTTATATATGTTTCTTTTAATTATTTTTTATTCACAACACCTTACCATCAAGGTGACAGTTCTGTACAGGATATTTTTTTGCCCTGACTATAAAATAAGTAGAAACAAAAGACTGCCACTTTACAACTCTTTTTGAGAGGACAAGTCTGTCGGGTCCGCTAGTTTATTTATATGACAACTGCTATTTCTTGTAATATTATAAACGTGAACGTTTTTCTGGATGAATATTCATTGCTCTTAGTCTTAACAAGTGTTGAATGGATTTTAATAAACTTTTACAATAATATAGCTTATACATCAAAATACAAATAAGCTACAATCGAAATTGCGTGCGAGGTGTTCGCGGGTGTTCACGGAAAGCGTGACGGGGATGCGGTGCGGCTTTCAAAGTGCGAAAAGAAAAATGTATGTATATAACCTTGAACTTTATGGTTAAATTCAAATTAATAAATTCATATAGATTATAACAGGGTGTTAATATTGTTTAAAAGAAACCTGTCATTAAATTTTACGTTAAGAAGGGTGATATATCCATCGATGTAGCTTAGTCCTCTTCATTCTCTAGCTCTATTCTCAATTTTATTTGAGGTCTTAAAATGTCTTCCTCCTCTACTCTCCTGTATCACTTGTCATTTGACTCGCTCCCTTCTTCAACATATAAATAACATAAATAACTTCGTATGACCCGCATTCATCGAACGAAATTAATGCAAAACACTAGACGTTCAAAGAATCAGTTGGCGCTCGATAATTTGCGTCGTCATTCCTGATTGGCCCGCTGATTGTGCCGTTCGTTAGTTACACCTGATTGGCCGCTTCTGTAATTGGATCCTGTTCATCAGATGATACAATCAAAGCGATTTACAGAGCGACCCTCGTGTGTAAATGAATTTCGATAATAGCAGCTGGGGATTCAGACGATAAAATTGTTGGAAGTTTTAATAAGAAGTATTCTTTTGAGATCATTATTCGAATCTTATGCCCATTGATGGGTTGGAGATTTTGGTTGGGATCACTGTCTTCTATAGAATGGACTCTAACGGGGTGCTGTATCTACTGAAATCGTAAATAAGCTATTGCAACATGAGGTGTAAGGTTTAAATTAAAATGGAGTACCTGGAAATTCCACCTGCATGCTTGCTTCTAATGCTTTGCAACAGTCTTCCACTGACTTCATAAAATAAGATTGATATAAAACTTCTCCCATTGGACCAGTCACTAACCTTTGGAGGATGGTTTGGTATACCTGGGAAGTTGTGTAGAAAATATATATCATTTTCCATTCAAGGTGTAATGCTACTATACTATACCTAACAATGGTTAGTTGCAAGGCTTTTGTAGGACTCTCTCCGTAGGGCATATCCACTTAATCACTGCGACGCTCATCTTGTCCTTAATGACAGCGATTCAGGGACTGGGATACCAAATTTTACCAGATTAAACCCGGACAATCTAGTCTGATATGAACTAATTCTTAATAGGATTCCCCAAACGGGGTGCTCTATATTTGTACATTTAGGGAGCCATCCTAGTACCCAGGTTACATTTTGGTTTTATCTCGGAATGACATTCCTTTATACCATTATACCACGCTTGTGGCAAAGGTAAGATAGATGCCTGCAACATCAGGAGCAATGAATTGTCAGGCAAAAATCTCTATTTACTCCTTTCTAGACTAAATCCATGCTGTCTCCTCGGAAAAACCTCGGCAAGAAGCTTTTTCCACAATTAGCGATTGCACGGGAAGGAATTTCTCTAAAACTATACACCACATGACCAATTAGTATGTGAGGATGATCTTGCCATTCGTGAATAGTGCAATAATGGAATTTAGCTTCTGACATCATATTAAACGATTCTTCGGAACACGATTAGTTGTAAAAGCGGTAGAACACAAATAAAGAGGTGCTCTCATCCGCAGAAGACATTAATATTTTACAATAGCACTGATTTGCGATTTATACAATAGCAGTCTTTGCCTCCGAGGGAGTACTGCTGGACTTTGTTAAGCACACCTAGTTTTTTGAACAGCAACTTGTTATATAAGTGACTTTGGAATTGGATATTGCTAGAAATGTCGACACAGCCTATAGTTTTTGCTATAGTTAAGGTCGTGTTTAGGAATTGTGGATTCACAAGCAGCATGTTCACCTTATTATGTTTTGGTCTTCAAGGTGCAATATGATACTTACGAACACTATGAATCTTACAGGAACATGACAAAGGCGACTGTAACCACTTACTATTTGGCGCGCTAGTCAATTAAGATAAAACAGACATTTACCACCATAATTTTTCCGCCATCCATTTTATAAATATGAACTAGAAATAAGTATATGGAAAATTAAATCTTATCAAACAGTTATTAAAGTAAAATTTATATCTTATCAGCAGTTACCATCAATTGTCATTAAGTTCTCCGTCGCATGTAAAAATAGCCCCAAGCGTTTGCATTATAGCAATTATAGCAAAGTTACTTATAAACCTCGATCATCAGTCAACACCTACTATAGCACTGTGTCTTCTTTTGAGCAGCGGTTTTCTGAACAGCTTCTGGGCAGGTTGAGTTTAGTTGATAGGTGATACTGGTCGAGCCATCTCGACCGGAGTTCAACATAATTTCCGGGGCACTTAACTGCGGAGGCACCCTGCCTAGCGAGAATTCTCAACCTCTCCTCTCCTGCAGGAAATCTAAACTCACCACCAATCAATAGCCAGCTCAAGAGTAGGTGTAATAAGTATGCATGGGACTCATCACAAAATATAAAAAAATAATTTAGTGGATCAAATACAAAATTATATATCAGATTTATTAAGTTTATAGCTCTATCCCGCTGAAATTATCCATATTTATTAAGGCAATTTCACGATATAATTACGACAGTTTTCAATCTACAATCAATCAGCTCTAGTAATTTTTATTTTTAATTAACTAATTAAGCAATAAATAGTCTTAGCTCAGCAGACGAGTTCGAAGGCGCCTGAAACAAAATGGCCGAGTTAATTGATTTAGTGTTTGCCTAGCGCCAGACTACGCCAGTTCGGACTGGCGTTTAATTTGTGCAATCTCAGACTTAAGACTCTGTTCTACGCCCGCCTATTTGAAGTTGAGGTTCTTACTGTCTGCGTATACAATTTGTCGGGATAATTAAGACTCAATTCACAGAACATTGTATTATTATAATCTAAACCAAAAATATATTCATCAAATCGCTTTTAAGCGTCAAAGATACGCCATTGATTCAGAAGTCTATGGCGGGAGATCTTGTGCCAAAAGCGCAATCTTTTTTTAAAAGGCTAACAATTTTTACGGACTCCCTACAGTTACAGTTTAATCCATAATAGACTCTACCGTGAACATTGCATATTTTAAACGTTTTTTTTTTCTCTCAGGAGAGAGAGGCTGCGAGTCCTCACAAGGACTACGAAACGTACTCAGGATACCACCGCAGCGGCAAGTGCTACAGTGATCATGTTGGACTCCAAGCTGGCCAGAGCGGTCTGACCACGTGACCTGCCGACTGAACTCAGGCTTAGCATTGGCCTTGGATGGAGGGGTAAAAACCTTTTTTGCGTTTCTCTTATTTAAATATTGGTATATCTGTAATATATCTGTAATTTATATATAACAAACTTAATAATGAGCCTTAAGTCCAATATATAAGGATGACAAAGCTAAAATAAATTTTATCATACGTTGCAGTAAATGATACTCGTATATAAGTTATAATTATATACGAGTATCATTATAGTCCATAATGTTATAGTCCATACAAATTCCTTAACAGTATTATTTGCCATTTCGTGCGCTGTTGCTATTCAGATTTCGAACTAATCGCCGCGCGGCGTCAGTCAGTAGGCAGCGCTAGCGCACTGTTAAAGTGGCAGGAAAGCAACAGTGTGTATTCACAGATTGAGTTTTAGTTTATTTAAATGTTATTTTTTTCTGTTTCCTCGCAAATGTGTTAAAAAACGTCGTACGATATACGTGCGTATTGGTTATAATATGCTCGGCTCAATTACGCCCTAGCCTTTGGCTGGGGCTGAAATTCCGCCTCGCATGTTATAACCATCATAACGCACTAATATTGTAATGTACTATTAGGTTCCCTAGCGATATGTTCTGTTGCTCAGAGACTGAATCACTGTCTTCCAAATTACAGGTTGTACCTTTTTTTTTTTTGTTGCCCTTAGAAAAATGCATTAAATTGCATACCCCGGCTGTGGCGAGCCGGTGGTTATGTGGGGTTCTCCTCCCCAGAAGGGGGAGGCCTACCCACTAAAAACCTCAGGGATGGCCTTCCTCAGGCATGTAGGGAGCCCCCGGGAGCTACCAAGCTACTTCCGGGAACCCCAGCCTCCGCTCCCCCGTCGATACAGGGTAGCCCTCCTCGGGGGTGGCTACACTACCTCCCCCGGTCTCCTCCACCGATGACGCCCCCAGGCCACGGAAGGGGCGTGGTCCATCCCGGGATGCCGTAGCGGTCGCGACTCCCTCGCGCCCGCCGGCGACTCGCGGCGGCGCTGCAGCTGTGCTACCGAGCCCGGCGCCGCCTTCTTCGAGCGGGATCGGCCAACTCCCGACCCCGCTCGGCGGCCTCCTTCTGGAGCATTACTGCTTCGCAGAAGGAGGCCACAGCCCTCCAACCTCCCTCGTCCGCCAGCATTGCCGCGATCAAAAGCCGGCGGAGACAGATCTCGCCCGATCTCTGCGACCAAGACTCGGCGCTCGGAGACCCACGGGAGGCACTCCACCAGCGTGTGCTGGGCCGAGTCAAGGTCGGATGCGCGCAGTGGTGGCAATGTGTCGATCTCTCCCGTCCTATTTGACACAGATACTCACCGAAGCAGCCGTGCCCGGTGAGTATCTGAGTCAATCGGTAGGTGACCTCCTCCTTCCCGGGAGCCAAGCCAAGAATAACAAAAAAATGTGTAAAATAATATGTATGTATGTGAAAATAAATCTAATTATTATTATCCGTTCATATTTTTGTCACCTCATTTAGAGGGCTTACCAGACACGCGGGCCAAAGCCAAACGTATAAGGGATCAAATGGTATAAGTCGAAGTGAGTTTTGACGAACTTAGTTACTTGCGTATAATTGTATTGAGACTGGCTGCTTTTTCATCAAGGTAAGTGTATGGGCGGGTACATCTATTGTATCCAGGCTTTGTTTCAGTGATTTTAGTAAAACTACGGTTGAAGACAGAACTATGGACACTATGTGAACAGCTTGAACCTTCCACTGTGTTTTTATTTCGATGGCCAAATCCTGATACTTAATTTTTCAGCTATGGTAGACTGCAGGTTTTGCGTGTTAGGGATGACAATATCATCCGGCGGGGACGATCAACGCTGGACGCCGTCCAGCGTGTTCGTTCCCTGTCGGAGTCCGCAGTCCGATCGGGAGGGGTGGCGTTGGCGGTGTCGTTAGACATCGTCAACGCCTTCGGCACCCTCCCCTGGCAGGCCATTAGGGAGGCGCTCGTATACCACGAGCTCCCTCCCTACCTGCGGGCCGTGGTCGGGGACTATCTGCGCGACAGGACGATCAGCGTGATGGGACGGGACGGGATGGAAACGTTGAGGGGGGTCGAATGCGGCGTTCCGCAGGGGTCGGTGTTGGGACCCCTGCTATGGAACCTCGCATACGACGCGGTCCTTCGCACCAGCCTTCCTGACGGCGTGAGTGTCGTCTGCTACGCTGACGACACTCTCGTCGTTACGACTGGGGCCGACTTCGGGCCGGTGCTTACGCTTGCCGAGCTTGGGGTGGCATGTGTCGTGCGGGCGATCCGCCGGCTGGGTTTAGAAATAGCGCCTCACAAAACCGAGGCGCTATGGTTCCACGGCCTTCCGAGGCGCCGGGAACCACCCAGCTGCCGGATCCGGGTGGGTGACGCGGTGGTCCCGGTGGGGCCGTACATCAAGTACCTGGGCCTCACCTTGGACCGCCGCTGGAGCTTCGAGGAGCATTTCGTGCGGTTGGTCCCCCGAGCCAAAAGGGTGGCGGGCGCATTGCATCGCCTGCTGCCCAATCTCGGTGGACCGAGGGATGGAGTTCGCCGCCTGTACGAGGGCGTCGTGCGATCCGTGGCCATGTATGGGGCTCCCGTGTGGTCGCAAGACTGCGCGAGGTCCCCCCGCTGCAGAGCTCTGCTACGGAGCCTGCAGCGGATAATGGCCATACGGATCGTGCGAGGCTACCGTACAATCTCGTACGAGGCGGCGACGGTTCTGACGCTCTCCCCCCATTCGACATCCTGGCCGACATGTACGCGGCGACGTATGCGTCGCGGCGTGTCGGCCGGGGGGCGATGGGGGGAGCGCCCTGGAACCGCGCACGAAGTGCCTAAGCGGGAGTGGCACCGACGGATTGTGGCGGCCTGGCGTGCGCAGCTCGAATTACGGATCTGCGCGCGCCAGCGGGCCGTCGGTGCCGTACTCCCGCACCTCGAAGCTTGGCTCCACGGGAAGGAGGAGGTCACCTACCGATTGACTCAGATACTCACCGGGCACGGCTGCTTCGGTGAGTATCTGTGTCGAATAGGACGGGAGGGATCGACACATTGTCACCACTGCGCATCCGACCTCGACTCGGCCCAGCATACGCTGGCGGAGTGCCCCGCGTGGGCCTCCGAGCGCCGAGTCTTGGTCGCAGAGATCGGGCGAGATCTGTCTCCGCCAGCATTGATTGCGGCAATGCTGGCGGACGAGGGAGGTTGGAGGGCTGTGGCCTCCTTCTGTGAGGCAGTGATGCTCCAGAAGGAGGCCGCCGAGCGGGGTCGGGAGATGGCCGATCCGCTCGAAGAAGGCGGCGCCGGGCTCGGTAGCACAGCTGCGGCGCCGCCGCGGGTCGCCGGCGGGCGCGAGAGTAAGTCGCGACTGCTACGGCGACCCGGGATGGACCACGCCCCTTCCGTGGCCGGGGGCGTCGTCGGTGGAGGAGACGGGGGAGGTAGTAAGCCTCCCCGAGGAGGGCTCCCCTGTGTCGAGGGGGAGCGGAGGCTGGGGGTCCCGGAAGAAGCTTTCTGTTCCCGGGGGCTCCCTACATGCCTGAGGAAGGCCATCCCTGAGGTTTTGTGGGTAGGCCTCCCCTTCTGGGGAGGAGAGCCCCACATAACCCCGGCTCGCCACAGCCGGGGTATGCAATTTAATGCATTTTCCTCAGGAAACAAAAAAAAAAAAAAAAAAAGGGATGACAATATCAATGAGGTAAGGTTTTTTATTTTGCCGTGCACAGTGATGTCCGGTCTGTTATAATGTATGGTCTTATCAGTAATTATAGTCCGGTCAAAGTAAATTTTGTAGTCACGATTTTCTAATACGGAATTAGGGGCATATTTATAATAAGATGTCATCTTAGGTAGGAATGAGTATTGATGGCGGTAAAATCGCGAAAGCGCACTCCGCCATATGCCCCGCATGGGCCTAGAGAATCAGGGGGGTTTTAGTGGGTAGGCCGGTCCTGTTAGATCGGAGAGCCCCACACACGGCCGCGCCTAGCCAGCGCGGTGTCACGGTGCAGAAGGTGCATTTCCCCTCTATAAAAAAGGGTAGGAATTTGTGAGCTAGGTGCTGATGAATTATTGACGCTACTTGATTAATAGCTCTATATCGAAGCTCCGAGCTTTGGCTAATGTATCACCGCATTATAGCCTGTTAAGTAAGTAGTTGAGCCTACTTGTTCATGTGGCAACTTCTCCACTTGATATACACACAGGATCGTTTAGTAAAAATTAAAAGTTTTTTTTTAATAAAAGCTTTTATTAAATGCGCTACAATACAAGCTTTTATATTATACAAGCTTATTTATACAAGCTTTTATAAAATAAACTTTTACATATAAAAGCTTGTCGCGCGATTTACTTACTTATAGAATACTTTTAAGATAAGCTTTTATATGTAAATCATTATTTTGTTCTTTTTAGCGCATTTAATAAAAGGTTGTATTCATTTATTTTTTACTTTCAATTTATTTTCCGACTAAAAAACCAAGCTTAGAAACCCTTTCGTTTGATACCCATATTGTATTATAAATAATTGGTCCGCCATCTTGGGAATTCCGCCATACTGGATTAAGAGTGACGTCACATTATTTATCGAGGTGTTCTTTGCAAGCCCTTTCATTTGATACCCATATTGTAGGGGTGCATTAAAAATAATTGATCAGCCATCTTGGTAATGCCGCCATGTTAGATTTAGAATGATGTCACACACATAACCATGCATTGTCATCCGACTTACACGTGCATGCAAAATTTGAGCGCAATCGGAGACCGGGAAATAGAGCAAATTAAGATTTTAAGATTTTCTTACATAGTTACAAGTGAAGCTAATTTAAAGCTTGTAAAAAGCTGCGATAATCTTCACTTTCCTCTAATAAGTCATTTGAGGCCAATAAATAGCATATGGCATAAATAATAATTCATATAAATGTGTTATTGTGATTATATATTTTACTAAATAATTACCACATGCTAATAAGATATAAGCTACATTCGATAACTATCGACAAAAAAAAAACTATATTGTGTTCGATACAAAGTTTGGATAAAGAAAGAAAGAAAGAAAGAAAAATATTTATTGACGACACACAGTAGAAAATAGTCTTAAATAAAAAACATTTAAAAATGTATAATGTGTCGCCAAATAGGCCCCAACCTCAGCACAAAGTTACAGCGACAGAGACTGCCACCGCAACGCTGATATTCTGGAGGAGCCTAATAGGCGAGTAACGGACAAACAATATACAATATACGAGGAGAGAAACAATAAAAATAACATAAAAAAACAATATTATCATTGACGGAGAATTTCGCACTGCACGCAAGAAATCACAGAATATATTACTATTTATAAATATATTTAAAAAGATCACTTTTTATTCTGTGATCGTGACCGCGTTAGTCGCTAACATTATATGTATGTAATCCTCCTTCGTGGGAACGCGTTCTGCAGGACACCGTTTGAAGGTTGACATTGCAATTATAATAAAAGTAACACCACAACGATCACATTGTAAAATGAGAGAATGAAAAAAAAAATGGGGTCTCTTAAAGAATTCTATTGTTAAATCAATACATCGACACAAGATAAACGCTTGCGCCACCTACTCGCGGACACGGAGACAGGACTTGTAGTTTCCTACCATCTAAGTAATGTCCTTAAAGTACACGTTATTTGCAACTTGTAAAGTAACAAGTAGTTACTTACAACTTGCTTGACCGTTTTTAACAAGCCTTTGATTATACGCCCCCGGAATTCGATCCTCCGACGCCGAACTTTCCGAAGACGTTGCGTTAACTAAGAAAACTTTTACAATTTGGGGTCTCAACCAAGAAACCTGATTTGCTGACCATCTCACGATTTGCGTACTATCAACGTCGTATTACGAGCGATATCGCTATCCAAAAATGGATTTTAAGTGAAATCGGTAACGATCATTATTGTTACTCGCTACCATTCGCCATCATTGAGGATTAAGTAAATAAGCCGAACTGTAAACTGCTGAGTTAAAATCAAGCACGACTGTTGGTTTATGATTCGCTATAATGAAATTGGTGATTCAGTGTTTACAACTACTCCGGTAATAGTTATTTAGTTCGAGGCTGTTGCCAAGTTCAATATAGTGCGAGCTTCTGCAAACAGACAGTATAATTGGTAATGATAAGGTAGAAAGTAAACCAGTTCTGTTAATGTCGGTAATTGCTACTGTGGCACCTTCCAGGATGCTCCGGGATCGTGGGGGATACTTTAAAATATTAATACTTTTCTTTGTATAAGCTGATACAATGTTATCGCTAGATTGTCGATTACAGAAGTTTCACTACATCAAACGCAGCGGGTACTTAATTTGAAATCGTAAACACTCGCCGTCGATAACGAAAGAGGCGAACTCCAAATGGGTTCGTCACATCCTATATCATACACTTCAGAGTGTTTTAGGATCATGGGGAATACTTTAAAATATAAATACGATTTCTTTTTCAATTATCTGTGTTTCTTTTCTTTAACGAAGCTAATACAATACTGTCGCTAGGTGGTCCGTACTATTGGCGGTTGAATCGCGAAAGCGCACCCCGCCATATGCCCCGCATGGGCCCAGAGCGGGGGGTTTTAGACCGGAGTGTGTGGGGCACACACGGCCACGCCTTGCCAGTGCGTTGTCATGGTGCGTAAGAAGCATTTCCCCCCCAAAAAAAAAGGAATAAAAAAAAAAGTCGTCCGTAACTATCAACTATCTATAACTTCCCAACATCAAACGCGGGTTCTTTATTTGAAATCTTACACATTCGCCGTGGATTCCGAAAGAGGCGAACTCCCAAAGAGTTCGTCACAGTACATATGACAGAAGCAAAGGTTGTAAAACCCACTCTCCCTCGCGACGATAAATGAAATTGCTAATAGGAAAATTTAAGTTAGAAACTTTTTGGAATGTGATAGAAACGAATAAGAAGAGAACTACTGAGTGATACAAGTAATTCAAGGCAGAATCTTCTTTTTATACGTAACTGCGTTAGTTTCAATTATTGTACAGAACAGAGTTTTAGAATAATAAGTTTTGTTTTCCGATCGCTCAGATGAGATTGATTGAACAGACTCTTAGTTGTCTTTTTGTTTCTTTAGTGATATTACTGTACTATAGGTATATTACTTATAGGTATATAAGCTATTTGAAATAACTTAATATTTGTATATATTTATTGTATTTTCTATTGCATTTGATATATTTATTTTTAACCAATGTTTGGCAGACTTAACCATGAGGTATGCCCAGAAAATAAAGAATTAAAAAACAATATAATTAAAAAGAGATAGGTGCTATGTAGACTCAAGTATTTCATATTTTTTCTTCAATTGTTTTTCCAGGTTTCTGGCTCAAATAGCTCAAGGGACCGGCAACGCATCTGTGACTCTGGTGTTGCTGGTATCTATGGGCAGTGGTTATCACTTACCATCAGTTAATTCGTTTGCTCGTTTAAAAGTTATAAATTATTATAAGTAACTAGCGACCCGCCCCGGCTTCGCACGGGTGCAGTGAAAAAATGGTTATGGTGGGTTATCCCTAAGAGATAGACATATACCATCGCGGACTTTTTTGTGGATTTTTGTAAGTTGTACAATACTGTAGTACATTATTTTGGTCTATCTCGTAGGGTTCAGCCAGCGTTTGCAATATAAGCGCAAAAAAACGTGCTTATTTACGACATCACATTAGAAACCTTTAAATTTATCAGTGTTTCTCTACTATATTATGCATTTATTATACATACAAACCTTCCTTAAGAATCACTCTATCTATTAAAAAAAACCGCGTCAAAATCCGTTGCGTAGTTTTAAAGATCTAAGCATACATACGGACATACAGCGAAAGCGACTTTGTTTTATACTATGTATTGATATTAAGTTTATTATAGTTAAGTATATGATAAATAATTCTAGTTCTAGCTAGTTTTCAATGACCATGGATACAATTGTTTTCAATTTAAATTACAATTATAAATTTTACGTACAGAATTTCACATTAATATAACAATATATATTTCAGCTGGGAAGTAATTTTAAAGCACCAAAACCACGGTCAGTAAGATAACAATCCACAGAACCAAACGGTTATTACCGGTATCTGTGTCAGAACAGATTGCAGATAAGACAGCTAATTAAAACCTCGCGGAGTCCGATCCCTTTGCCTAAATTAAACTCTTTGCATAAAAAATTGATCTACACCGCTATCTACGCCCACTACACCGTTCAAGAAAGATTAATCAACTACACCGCTGTTTACATACCGCATTCTGCTACCACTATATCGAGTTGAATCACAGCGGCTAGTTCGTTACGTTCATCATACATTGCTTGTTCTGTAAATATTCAACAATTAAAAGAAAGTCACAAAAGTGTCGTCGCATTATTATCATTGAAACTTACATACTTTTAAATGTTATTACAATATCAACATGTATATGTATGGATGGATGTTTGTTCCTCTTTCACGTAAAAAGTACTGAATGGATTTCAACGAAATTTTACAATAATATAGCATATATATTAAAATAATACATAGGCTACAATTTATAAAGATATACACTCCGCTAATATAAATTTCTCTTAATCCTGCGCAGACACAAGCTATAGCATAGCTCTATAAATACGACCATAATTACTTTTTTGTGTATTTATTGGATGTATGATTCTATTGTGTGTATATGTGTATATTAGTTGTACATATACAAAATAAAATCGTGTATATTAATAAAGATTGTATAATACACGCAATGTATTATTTTTTACCATTTATGCAGTTTCGAACATAGGCTTGAAAAGCTGCCACACCTCCTGTTATCTGTCCAAATCTACGGGCATTTTGCTTCGCGCTGCGAGCTCACACCTTTGGCCTCACTGACTGCTTTCGTGCAGCGATGCCTTTTGTTCATTTCTGCCAGCACTTTGTTTGGTATGTAATGGCCCTGTGGATGTTCAGACGATCGAAATGTTGGGTGTAATATTTAGTTTGTTTAAGTAACTAACTGATAGTTCTTTTAGCTAAATAAGTTATAGAAAAACAACGAGTTAGCAACGAGGCTCTGGAACCTATTGCAAGAATTCGGGATAGTTCATCCGTGGATGTTTTCAAGAGAGTACTTAAAGATCATTTGCTTTCTACTCTTCCATAATCATAATGTGTTAGTATATAAACTGTTTATTGTACACAATTAAACAATACTACAATAAAAATTAAAAAAAATATTAGGAGGTACTAAGGACGAGGGAGGTTGGAGGGCTGTGGCCTCCTTCTGTGAAACAGTGATGCTCCAGAAGGAGGCCGCCGAGCGGGGTCGGAAGATGGCCGATCCCGCTCGAAGGAAGCGGCGCCGGGCTCGGTAGCACAGCTGCGGCGCCGCCGCGGGTCGCCGGCGGGCACGAGGAAGTCGCGACTGCTACGGCGACCCGGGATGGACCACGCCCCTTCCGTGGCCGGGGGCGTCGTCGGTGGAGGAGACCGGGGGAGGTAGTAGCCTCCCCGAGGAGGGCTCCCCTCTAGGCAGGGGAGCGGAGGCTGGGGTTCCCGGAAGTGGCTTGATGTTCCCGAGGGCTCCCTACATGCCTGAGGAAGGCCATCCCTGATGTTTTAGTGGGTAGGCCTCCCCCTTCTGGGGAGGAGAGCCCCACATAACCGCCGGCTCGCCACAGCCGGGGTATGCAATTTAATGCATTTTCCTCAGGGGAACAAAAAAAAAAAGGAGGTACTAAGTTAATTGTGATAATTTAAAAGTAAAATTTGCGGGCATGCGGTAGTTATATATAATTGTTTTTAAAATATAAATAATAGAAGCGTCATCTATATACTACATACATTATTAAATTAGATATGATTAATTAATTTTATATACCCATACATAATCAAAGCAATACATACATGTAATAAGTAATGTTATTATGTATTTATTATTTTATAAGTAAAATATTATTAAATTATAATAAAAGTTGCATATAAAGTTTTCCCGCACATTTCTTTCAGGACGTCCGTTTTGGTTGGCTGGAAGAGATCTTTATTAGAATACACCACCATTGTAAATATTCTTTTTTGTATATTTTACCTTATGTCTAATTGTGCAATAAAGTGTTATATATATATATAGAATTTCCTGGATAAAAAACTGAAGTAGGAAATATACTTGGTAGATCTAACTTCTACAAAGAGGTCAATCGACGGATCCAACTCGGCTGGACAGCGTTCAACCACACTCGCTCGCAAATGTATGCAGGTTGCCTCGCAAACGAATGATTGAATCTCAACAAAGATACGTTTTTTCCATCCTCAATTTGTATTTCACGATTAACTGACGGAACTGAGGTGAAACATATACGCGCAAAACATTACGTCAATGAGCTTATATTGCCGATCTCCTGTTCCTTCTGAAAACTACAGAGGAAAATGAGCGACATGTGTTGAGGCTTTGCTAATTTCCCACCCTTAATTCGCATCTGCAGCGTCACTGGTAAGAAAAAAGTGTAATACAAGTATAAATATAGATAATTTATAAATTTTAAGTAAGCTGTAACGGTACGCAAAAATTCGTGAAATTTTCCGTTTTCATTCCTGTGTTAAAGAACATGACTCAATCTTTTGCTACAGCTAAAAAGGGATAGCGCTATATATGCTCAATACCCGCATCCCTTTCTAACTGTCCATAAGTACCAATGATACGGTTAACGCTGCGGTCAAGTTCGATTCGTATTTGACTGTAAGATTTTGTGTCTCTGAACTGCACACACGACACAGGATAAGATTCGAGAGTGGCGCAATGTATTTTTAGGGTTCCGTAGCCGAATGACAAAAAACTACTCTTTATAATATTAGTGTAGATATACAATTACGCAGAGAAACTCCAACTACAGCCCTCTCTATTGCTTTGGGTAACCCATTATGAGTGGCTAGGTTTCAGTTCCATATGTCATCAATAAACTCTTTGATTCGTGCATATTGCAGAATCAAAGACTTTAGTCCCAACTTCCCGAACGCTGCCCAGCCAAGCCAAGTCCAACTTCTAGAAAGAGGTCTATCAACGGAGCCACCCGTTAATCGACCTGCATCGAAAATTTGTTCCAGGTAAATATATTCGGAACAACGTTCAGTGTAGAGCCTCCAAACTGGGTTTTCGTCTTTCCATGTTCATTTCAAGACCCATTTTTTGGAAAATTTCACTGCTATTTCGCTATTAAGTCAGTTAAATTAATTATCGATGTCAATTAAATAGTTATTATTAAAGTAAACGTTAATAAACTTTATTTATAAGCATTCAGTTTGCAATTGCATGACTTCTTTCTTCGAAACTCCAAGCATCTTCTCCATTGCCTTTTGACTGACTTAGAGTTTCCTTGTAAGAAGTCAGTAGCTAGGTTTGTTACTGTATACGATTATTAGTAACTCCCACAAATCAATGACAAACGATTGATAATACTGCGATAACTGTGCTCAGAATACACCCCATTGTTTCCAAATTGCTGCTCCAAAAATTTGGAATCCAATTAAAAATACTTCACACAGCGAAGCGTCGCGATAGTACGCTGTTTATTCAAACAGCGTACTATCGCGACGAAGATCGGCGCGCTAATAATAATAAGTAATATATTGGAGGGCGGCGCGGGCGACGACGTGATCGCTGATAAGCGCGAGCGATTCGCGATGCTCACGCCACGCCGATCCGACGATAGCGTTAAAGCACTTGATCATTAGTTTATGGGCCGAGGATCTAACAGCTAATTCTTCTTGAAGCGATAGCGAACTGTGAATTGTTGGGCGGACTGAAGGATCAATTTTGCGTGTTAACGGCGTTAATACGATGGTTTTGTTGTTTGTTTATCGTGGTAAACTTTGACTATATAGAAGTTTAGGAAAACTTCTGAATTTATTAAGTACTTAGCTGTGCCCGCGTCATCATCCGCGTGGAATCGTAATTTTAGTTAGCATTTTAATGACTGAGTGTCATAAACGTAAGAGTAGACAAATATAATCAGAAAGCTGCGAACTGCTAAGCTATCGGGAGCTACACGTGTTATTGTGAGTCAACCATAAAAGATAGACATATGCTGTCGTGGGATATTTTTTCTATCTTTGAGAACATTTCCGTCATACGTGATTTATATGTAGCTTTAACCATTAAAGTTGCACACGCGACGGAAGTTTAAAAAATGGAGTAACTTCTCCCGTTTCCCAACATTTCCCTTTACTATTCTGCTCCTATTGATTGTAGCGTGATAAAAAGTATACTATAACCAGCTCAGGATTATGAAAAATATCTCTAACAAGTTTTATTACAATCCGTCCAGTCGTTTTATATAATGGTTACACAGACATGCAAAAATTTTACTGATTGCATTTTTGGCATCAGTATCGATCCCTTATCACCCCCTGATAGTTATTTTGGAAATATGTTTCATGTAGAGAATCGACCTCTCCACAGATTTATTATAAGTATAGATTATATTATCATGGGGAGAGAAAATAGTATTGTAACTTTAAAAACGATGTTCGAGTAAATATAAAATTCTGTCTTGTACCTTAGGTTAGGTTGTTAAAATATATTTTTTTATCAAAAACTTATATATGTATGTCTATCCGTTACCCTAGATCCTATAATACAAGCCTTATAGAGCTTACTTTGGGCTAGGCTAATTGGTGTGAGTGTAACAAATATTTATTATTTATTCAAAAAAGCTATATTATTTTTTTGTCAAAGAGTAACACACATCTGTTAGCACTTACAAACTTTTGCGTTTATAATTGTTGGTTAACGTTATAATATTTTTACGTTTTTAACACCTTTGCTCGTAAAGCTGATGTAATTCCACTGGTTTTTAAAAAGTGGGTCATAAAAAACGCGTGTGTTACCAAAGTAAATAGTTAAGATATAGTCCATACAAATTCCGTAACAGTATTATTTGCCATTTCGCGCGCTGTTGCTATTCAAATTTAGAACTAATCACCGCGCGGCGCCAGTTAGTAGTAAAATGGCGGGAAAGCAACAGTGTGCATCAGAGATTGAGTTTATTTAAATGTTATTTTTTTCTGTTTCCTCGCAAATGTGTTAAAAAACATCGTACGATGTACGTGCTTATTGGTTATACATGCTCGGTTCAATTACGCCCTCGCTTTCAGCTCGGGCTGAAATTCCGCCTCGCATATTTTAACCATCATAACGCACCAATATCGTAATGTACGATAACCGCACTTGCACTTGTAACGGCTAACCCACGTTCCTCGCCTAACATGCGCACTACACCTATGCGTCTACGCAAAACGCGAGGCTGACCACTGTCGCGTGGAAGAACGAAATATGTACGTCCTACGCTTTGTAAAGGGCTATGTTCGGCGTTTCTCTGAGGGATCGCATCAGAAATGAGGTGATACTTCAGAAAACCAAAGTCATCGACATAGTCCACAGGATTAGCAAACTAAAGTGGTAGTGGGCTGGCCATGTTAGCCGTAGAACCGATGGCCGTTGGGGCAAACGTGTTCTAGAGTGGATACCGCGAAACGGCAAACGTAGTGTAGGACGTCCTCAGGCAAGGTGGAGTGATGATTTGCGCAGCACGGCTGGCAGGAGCTGGATGCGAGAAGCCGAAAATAGATCTCAGTGGCGTACACTCGAAGAGGCCTATGTCCAGCAGTGGACAAAGACGGGCTGATGATGATGATGTAAGTAAGCTTTACAAAGCGTCATCATGAGGCTTTGTAAAGCTTACTTTGGGCTAGGTTAATTGGAATAAATATAAGAAATATTTATTTATTACTAGCGGACCCGACAGACTTCGTCCTGTCAAAAAGATTTGTAAAGTGGCAGTTTTTTTGTTCCTACTTGAAATGACATATGATGACATTAAATTTGTTTGACAGAACTAACGTCACTTTTTTGTCTTGCCAAAGGTTCGAATTGGCTTTTAAGTATTATTACAAATGTTTGTATAAAAATGTTGACTTTACACTTTTTCAAATTTTATTTTTTTTATTTTCTCTACGCACAAACCTTCTCTGGACTTCTACGAATAATTCAAGACCAAAATTAGCCAAATCGGTAAAGGCATTGTTGAGTTATGCGCTTACCAACACATTTTGCGATTCATTTTTATATAAAGATTATTATTTTTTAATTATTCATACTAATTATAGTTATTTTAAATATAAATTTAGTTATTTTTATTATATTTTTACTGGGAATTATTTTTGTTTCAATATATAAGCAATCAATATTTATGTGTGTTTGTTTATGTGTTTTCTGTTTGTTTGTATAGTTAGAAGCTTGGCTCTACATGTAAACTCTTTAACAGTGCAAGTGACATGTTCTTATCTTAAAAATATTTCAAATGAAAACATTTTTTAGTGGGACACATTTTATTATTGTAAATATTAGAACAGATTAATTAGAAGCATTCAGTGTTATTTAACAGTTATATTTGTTGAGTGTTCTTGTAGGTCCCATATTGGTTTACAAATAGCGGCCACAATACGTCGTTAGTTGTCACAGATCATTATACAGTCTCAGTACAACGGCGGCGTGTTTGTCACTTGCCAGCCTGGATCGCGAGCACGCAATGCATGCGCGACTATTATTACAGTAAAACTAATATTCGTAGTTTTAGTTCGTAGTTTGTTAAGCTTTAATTAACAGTCGAAAGCGAAATTGTTTATCATATTTTATTTATTATTTTTTATAGCATCTGGTATTATAGAATAAGTTCAAGGTACACGTTAAAAAGACGCTAATGAGTAAGGGCTATTACAAAGTCAATGATTATTTAAACGATGCCAATGTTTGGTGTTGATTTAAAGATTCTAAAACGTAAATATCTTATTTTGTGAGTACATTTTCCCCGAAATCGGGGTCCACCTCTCCGGTACCGGATATCTTACTGGCTTCCCATTCTTTACTGCATCAGTCATCTTGGCAATATCTCAGAGGCTGCCGCCGCACTGTCCGCCGCCTGTACGAGGGCGTCGTGCGATCCGTGGCCATGTATGGGGCTCCCGTGTGGTCGCAAGACTGCGCGAGGTCCCCCCGCTGCAGAGCTCTGCTACGGAGCCTGCAGCGGATAATGGCCATACGGATCGTACGAGGCTACCGTACAATCTCGTACGAGGCGGCGACAGTTCTAGGACGCTCCCCCCCATTCGACATCCTGGCCGACATGTACGCGGCGACGTATGCGTCGCGACGTGTCGACCGGGGGGGCGATGGGGGGAGCGCCCTGGAACCCGCACACAAAGTGCCTAAGCGGGAGTGGCACCGACGGATTGTGGCGACCTGGCGTGCGCAGCTCGAACTACGGATCTGCGCGCGCCAGCGGGCCGTCGGTGCCGTACTCCCGCACCTCGAAGCTTGGCTCCACGGGAAGGAGGAGGTCACCTACCGATTGACTCAGATACTCACCGGGCACGGCTGCTTCGGTGAGTATCTGTGTCGAATAGGACGGGAGGGATCGACACATTGTCACCACTGCGCATCCGACCTCGACTCGGCCCAGCACACGCTGGCGGAGTGCCCCGCGTGGGCCTCCGAGCGCCGAGTCTTGTCGTCGCAGAGATCGGGCGAGATCTGTCTCCGCCGGCATTGATTACGGCAATGCTGGCGGACGAGGAGGTTGGAGGGCTGTGGCCTCCTTCTGTGAAGCAGTAATGCTCCAGAAGGAGGCCGCCGAGCGGGGTCGGGAGAGGGCCGATCCCGCTCGAAGGAGGCGGCGCCGGGCTCAGTAGCACAGCTGCGGCGCCGCCGCGGGTCTCCGGTGGGCGCGAGGAAGTCGCGACCGCTACGGCGACCCGGGATGGACCACGCCCCTTCCGTGGCCGGGGGCGTCGTCGGTGGAGGGGACCGGGGGAGGTGGTAGCTTCCCCGAGGAGGGCTCCCCTCTAGAGAGGGGAGCGGAGGTTGGGGGTTCCCGGAAGTGGCCTTTGTGTTCCGGGGGCTCCCTACATGCCCGAGGAAGGCCATCCCTGAGGTTTTTAGTGGGTAGGCCTCCCCCTTCTGGGGAGGAGAGCCCCACATAACCCGGCTCGCCACAGCCGGGTATGCAATTTAATGCATTTTCCTCAGGGGAACAAAAAAAAATAATAATAAAGAGGCTGCCTACTACCTACTGTGCTTCCTGAAGACAACGGCTGACCGACGAGCTAAGGGCATGATGGTGATATTATAGATAATACTCACTACCGGTACACTACCGGTTGTGAATGCTAGCTAGACCTTTACTGTTGTTCTATTTTGTTATTATTAATACACTAATTGTTACATTCTGTCTTGTATTTGTTATATTATTTACTAGCTTTCTGCCCGCGGCTTCGCCCGCGTGGATTTCGGGATTGGGTCTATAGAAAGTTAAAGCTCATAGCTTTTGCCCGCGGCTACATATGCGCGGAAGTCGGTTTATGGCGCGAAGGTTTTATCGCGCTTCCCGTGGGACTATACGTTTCTCCGAGATAAAAAAACACCGCCATCTATTGATGATAACCGCATGAAAATCTGTGCAGTAGTTTTTGAGCGATGCCTCTATTGCGCCTCCCGTGGATTTATCGGTTTTTCCGGGATACATAATAGTCTAGAACCTTCTTCAAGAATCACTGTCTATTGATGAAAACTGCAGGAAAATCCGAACTGTAGTTTTTGAATAGTCTTTATCGCGCATTCTACGGGATCTGTCGGTTTTCTGGGATAAAAATAGCCTAAAACTTTCCTCGAGAATCACATCATCTATTGATGAACAATACATGAAAAACCATGCAGTTTTTTTTGAGCGAAGCCTTTATTGCGCATCTCGTGGAATCTGTCGATTATTCCGGTATAAAAAGTACCCAATTATTTAATCCGGACTTTTATCTTTACGTCTGCAAAATTTCAAAGCAATCTGTTCAGTAGTTACGGCGTGAAAGCGGAACAAACAAACAAACAAACTCACTTTCCGATTTATAATATTATATAGTGAGGATAACAAGAAGAAGTGTTACATTTTTGTTGATTTTTGAACACAAGTAGAAAGATAAAGTCTTAGTAGGTACAAGGCGTACTTTGACATATCATCATTCCATTCATATTTTCTCCGATCTTCCACGCCCATTCAATTTCATGACCATAAGTTTCCTGTCATTCTCTCTTCTTATTCGTGACCATGGCAGGAAAGTCTCCTTTCTCCCAATTTTTCAACAATAAGATCTGCTCTCAGACTTCCCCTGGCATATTTACTCCTCACCCTATCTTAAGATACGGATTTCAGCTACATGCGATCCGCTTGATTGATTGATTCTGCATCACTTTTCTGTATCGCTCACAAATGTGACCGATATCTAGGAATCAATTCCGCCCTCTATTATTGTCAGCGTCGAAGACACCTCTAAGCCGGGCTTCAAATCTGTCCCCATTCAATATTTGTCAGTGTTATTCTGGACAAATGGACACGGGAACCCTTCCATGTCGACGAGGAGGCGGACAGTTCGCGCGCTTTCGCCATTGTTATTTTTCGTTTTGAATGTTATTAAGTATCAAGCGAACTTTTGTGTCGAAATCGTGAATGTCATAAGTGGACACTTGTAAAAAGTTGTATTTTTAATAGAAGTATTTCACAAAGCTTTGAATGAGAATTCTTCTTGTCCACTTCGTCTTTTACATTTGCTTTTACTCTGTAAAGTTAGTTACAGTAGTTTGTTCGATATATCTTACAAATTTACCTTTTCAAGGCATAGTGAAATAGCAATAATAAAATACTATACAAATCGTAAATTAAATTAAATTCAATAAATTAATTGTAAGTTATATAAGTCCAAGAAGTCAAATTTAAAGAAATTGTATCCGATTATAATAATGTTAAACTATATTTAATTCTACTGTAAATAATTAAATAATGTCACTTTATTTATTTAATTACATCAAATTAAATTATAATAAATTAGATTATGTGAATTTAGATTGAATATTACTAACTTAGGTTCTGTTGAAACATATTGTATTAAACTTCATTAATACTATTTTCAAAATATAATAAAAATAAATTGAATTAAAAAATACGTAATTTTTTTTCTAATTCTGGATTGTCTTTAAGGTATTAAGGGTGTGTATTGCTATTCAGCAGGAGCCGATCTTATTTAAATTGTTTTTGTATTGTACTTAAAAATAAAAGAGATTAATAAACAAAAATATGTAAACAAAAATAGACAGTGCGATGTACAGACGTAAAGAGTTCGGAATTTAATCTAATTAAACAAAATTAATGTCTAATTTATTATGCATTTAATTATTTAATACTTGTATTTTACGATTACGATTCATGTTTTACATGTTGATAATGAGACAGCTCTTATATCGTTTAGCTCGACGTTTTGTTTTTAGCAACTAGAAAATAAGCCGCTGCTAAGTAAATCAATTTTAGCTTTACAAACTATTTTTACTTTAGTTCATTCCCTGATTAGAAGTTCGTCGTTTGACAGCATCAAACTAAAATGTAGTCAAGTTTAGATTGCGTTCCATAATGCTTGGTAAAAGTATACGTCGCACATTCTTACAGTGTATCAGCTCCAGTGATGGCTCGTGGTTGCGCGGCGACAGGAATGCTAGCGGCCTGTTACTCGTATTGGTCCACCCGAGGCCTGCCGAATCTGAACATATGCTAATGAACAACCCGATTTATGCTGATTGAGATGACTTACCCTCTAACTTTCTAAGCAAGGCTTGAAAGGCGGAATTCACTGTTCAACGCTGTGTGGACGTGCTCTTCATTAACTCCGCTATCACTGCATGCGTCAATGTATACTTGAGCAAGTATTTGTAACGTTAACTGAAGGCTTACACAGTAATCTTCGAAGGTGTGTCCTCTCTATAAATGTAAAGTAAGTTTCCGACAGTATACTACATGCGTGCTTTTGCCGTAACTCCAAACAGTTCTCTAAGCTTTGTAATGCAGATTACAGGAGCCCGTAACTTTGGCTATGAAGTGTGCAGTATCCGTTTTTGTTACATTTGGAATTTCACATTTCGATAAGAGGTATAGTTTCTGGGTATATATTATTATGTGGCATAATTTTTGAACAAGCCATTGCAAAAATCTGTTAAGCAAGATCATTATTTAACTATTTATTCCCTTACACTATCATTAGAGGCTAATACCTAATGAGACAGTGTATCAAAATTATTAAAAAAAACGGATTTATATTCTAATTTATAAATTTATGTTCATTTATTATTATCATCCACACGTGGATGTGTGGTGTGACAAGGATGGATAAGATAAGGAATGAGTACATAAGAGGAAGCCTGAAAGTAGCGCCAGTGGTAGAAAAAGTGAGAGGAAGTAGATTAGCATGGTTCGGACATGTGATGCGGAGGGATGAAAGTCATGTCACAAAGCGAATGTTGAATATGAAAGTGGAGGGATACACGGGCAGAGGAAGGCCGAATAAAAGATGGATCGATTGTGTGAAGAATGATATAAGAATGAAAGGAGTAAGCATGGAAATGACGGCTGATAGAGAGGAATGGAAGGAAAAGATCTACTGCGCCGACCCCAGATAATGGGAAATGGGCGGCGCCGCAGCTGTGCTACCGAGCCCGACGCCGCCTTCTTCGAGCGGGATATGCCATCCCCGCTCGGCGGCCTACTTCTGGAGCATCACTGCTTCACAGAAGGAGGCCACAGTCCTCCAAGCTCCCTCGTCCGCCAGCATTGCCGCAATCAATGCCGGCTGAGACAGATCTCGCCCGATCTCTGCGACCAAGCCCCCGGGAACTATCAAGCTACTTCCGGGAACCCCCTCCGCTCCCCCGTCGATACAGGGGAGCCCTCCTCGGGGGTGGCTACACTACCTCTCCCGGTCTCCTCCACCGATAGTAGCTCAGGCCTATATTGACGGGAACCAACTTGTGGCTAAGCAGAAAGCTGCTGAGAAGGGCTTGCAGTTGTTGAAGGTCCTGCATTGATTGATTGGCGGGATCGCTAAGGGCCTGTCGCGGTCTACGTATCCTCTGCCGATTTTGATTGAAATGATTCGCTGAAGGCGGTATTGAACTCTAACTTGCTGACTCGCGAATTAACGGGTTTGGGTGCTTGTCCACGGCTTTGAAGAACCGATTAAAGCACTTCCTAAAATGTTGATATATTATGATTAATTACTTTTGAATTTATAACACACGTTCCATGGATTATCCCGACACAGTCCTACGCGCTAATCTGGATAAAATACGACTACGTATATGTAATTATTGGGTTATATTATATGTTGTTCTTGTATAACTGCATTACAAAGGTACTGGGACGGCGTGCCATATAGTAGGGGATAGAGGGTAGATGGCTGTATATGATTCTGTTTCCGTCTTGCCTTTTTCGGACAAAAATCAGCAGTGTTCGCCAAAATCGACACGTAAATTAACAACATAAAAGTGGCACAAATCGATATTTTGTAAAAACTAATCGGTCATCAAGTTGTATCAATATTGTAGCAACATGAGCCCGTGATCGCGTGCGATCGCGCGGGAGCGGCGGTATCGCGCGATCTCCGCCATTACACCGGCACCACCGCTACGGCTCACTCACAATATTTCAGATGCTATCGCCACTATACACTGAAACTGAAACAGTTCGTGAAAACAATTCCTGTGGTTATTTATCTTTTCTTTGGGTGACGAGACACGCTTAGTTACGCTTGTCTTCGAGCGTTTATGTCGTGTACACATTACAAAGACAGTATAATGTTATTTTGCATCGAAATCTATCTGTTAAATAGTCTTCATTTGATAAAGTTTAAATTAGCTTGAAAGAAATATAATTCCGAGCTTTTGGCTTGTAGGGTTTAGGTTATCTTTCCTAAGTCTTCATAAATGTGGTGGAGATCGGGGGAGGTATTGTAGCCTCCCCCGAGGTGGACTCCCCTGTATCGGCGGGGGTGCGGAGGCTAGGGGTTCCCGGAAGTAGCTTGGTGTTCCCGGGGGTTCCCTACATGCCTGAGGAATGCCATCCCTGAGGTGTTTAGTGGGTAGGCCTCCCCCTTCTGGGGAGGAGAGCCCCACATAACTGCCGGCTCGCCACAGCGGGGTATGTAACATTTTTTTTTCGCCTCGAGAAGACTCTCCTAGTTTCCGGACAGATGTAGAGTCCATTCTTTATTCATTGTTGTTATGCACCTACAAGGTTTTAGCTTTCTTCTAGTGATGTGCCGAGTCGCTGTTTTGGTTGATCGAGACGATTCTAGTCAGTTTATACGGTATTCGAATCAGGACTCGATTCCCTCGGAAGTAGCTTGGTGTTCCCGGGGGCTCCCTACATGCCTGAGGAAGGCCATCCTTGAGGTTTTTAGTGGGTAGGCCTCCCCCTTCTGGGGAGGAGAGCCCCACATAACTGCCGGCTCGCAACAGCGGGGTATGCAACTTTTTTTTTTTCGCCTCGAGAAGACTCTCCTAGTTTCCGAACAGATGTAGAGTCCATTTTTTTTTCATTGTTGGTATGCACCTACAAGGTTTTAGCTTTCTTCTAGTGATGTGCCGAGTCGCTGTTTTGGTTGATCGAGACGATTCTAGTCAGTTTATACGGTATTCGAATCAGGACTCGATTCCCTCGGAAGTAGCTTGGTGTTCCCGGGGGCTCCCTACATGCCTGAGGAAGGCCATCCTTGAGGTTTTTAGTGGGTAGGCCTCCCCCTTCTGGGGAGGAGAGCCCCACATAACTGCCGGCTCGCAACAGCGGGGTATGCAACTTTTTTTTTTCGCCTCGAGAAGACTCTCCTAGTTTCCGAACAGATGTAGAGTCCATTTTTTTTTCATTGTTGGTATGCACCTACAAGGTTTTAGCTTTCTTCTAGTGATGTGCCGAGTCGCTGTTTTGGTTGATCGAGACGATTCTAGTCAGTTTATACGGTATTCGAATCAGGACTCGATTCCCTGATTCGAGCCCAGTACTCAAATTCTATGTTTGATATTCGAATATTTCTAGACTCGAGTCTGATTCCTAGACTGGAGTCCAGAAATTCTAGTCCAGTCCAGAACTAGAGTCCGATTTTAGAAAAAAATCAAAACAAAAAGTTGCAGCTTAAAACTTGTTTGTAATATGAGGTCCGCGCCACTTCATTGCTTACGTTAACAGTTTGCGAGTCTCGAGTCAGTAGGACTCGTATAAATAGAATCGAGTTAGCGAGTACGAACCGATTCTTCCTGGATCGAGTACCGGCGTACTCGAATCAAAATACATTGGTATTCGAGTAAGCGAATCCAAAGCAGGAATCGAGTCTGACTCGAGTCAAACCATACTCGGCATATCGCTAATTTCTTCTAGGTACTTAAATTAATTTTCATGTCAATATGTAAAGTAAAGGCCTATTAAGTATATATATAAGGTATTAATTTTTTTTATTTTGATACAAGGCCAAAAGTGTGTGAGACTAGTTAATAAAACCCACTAAAATAAATATAATAAACCTCAGTGAAAAGTGTGTAGTGGTTATGAGATAATTTGTATGTCGTAGACGTAGACAAATCGGCTGTTCAAATTCAAAACCTAGTAACACCTAATTTGAAAAAATAACGGCTTTTGGCATTTTTCGACTTATTAGGTAGTACCGAAACGACGTGGTACCTTAAAACACCCATTTCCATACGTAATTTTAAGATATAATTTAGCAAGTCTAAGCAATTTAACATGATTACGAGAATTTCTTTGAAGTACAAATTCTAAACTTAGTATACAAATTTAAAAACCCTAGCATCTCAAGCGACTTACTAAGTTATGCATTTGAAATACCAACTTGTTATGATTTTAATTTGGCGCAAAGTAAAAACAACAAATAAATTAATAAATATCTAAATAACCTAGTAAAGCAGACTTACTAAGTTTTGATAATGTTTTTATATATTTGGGTAAAGTATGAGCGATTTTAGTGTAATTATATTCCAAAACGATGACGAGTATTACAAAGTAAAATGTCAACCATATAGCACAACTTTTCGTCAAACACCCAAATCGTTATCTCTTCTGGTTTCGTCGAGCTAACGAATCAAACTAGTGGACCCGTTTTTTTGCTCTCCTGAATATTTTTATTGGAAGGAGTTGATTTTAAGCAGCCGAAATAAATAAGAAGTCCAACTTACACGATACAAAGTACTGTATAGTCTAGTATTAGAATACATAACAACATAGTTTTTATAGCGCACGATAGAGAAAAGTAAGTTACATATCTAAACAGAAAGAAATAATTAATTAATAACTAAACAATCTTAGTACAGCGTAATTCCTACATTATTTGTATAAGCGATCAATAAGTATTCAATAGAGGTCGTCACTGACGGATTCCTTAACCCCTGCGCTCGCGCCGACGTTCGTCTTGTAGGTATATAACGCATTTTATGCTTGATCGCCGCTAGTGAACAAGCCTTGTTCGACAATGTCGACAAATTTTTCGACAAGTCGATATGACTTGATCTCAATGTATCGATATTCTATGTATGAATTAGTTTATAATTGTATATTATAACTAGCTGTGCCCGCGACTTCGTCCACTTGGAATGTAATAAAAAAAATAGTTTTTTTAGTAGCCTAAGTTAGTCCTTATTACATAAGCCATCTGCCAGTAAAAGTCCCGTCCAAATCGGTCCAGCCGTTCCAGAGATTAGCCGGAACAAACAGACAGTCAAAAATTTTTAAAATATGTATTTTGGTATGTGTACCGTATATACATTCATATGCATGTAGTAGAAAGCGGTTATTTTAATATTACAAACAGACACTCCAATTTAATTTATTTGTATAGATTATAAATAAGTATGATTGATTTGTGTGCGTTTTTAGTTAAGTATTGTAATATGTAAGTAAGAAACTCTGAAGATCTGTATTTGTAGAACAATAATAAATTATGTATAGTTGTCTATAGTCTTTGTAGGAAATCTAAATTTATGCGTCTAAATAACTTTTGTTTTTCCGTCGCATTACATACACTGCAATGAACGCACAAAAAGTCCGCCGCCTGCATCTGTTCTAAGCCCTTTACTTAAAAACCTGCCAAGTGCGAGTCGGACTCGCGCACGTAGGCTTCTGTATCCCTATACATATGTGAATAAATGTTTTCCTTTATTCTTTATTATATTGGAGTTGATGAAATGAAAGGAAAAATGCGGTTTACAATTTATAACGATTTAAAAAACTAATTATTAGATCTCGTTTTTTTTCGAAGTTTGCATGGGTATGTATATCATATATTATTTTTACATTTATCATTTCCTTATTTAGAAGTAACGGGGTTTCTTTTTTTGTTATTCCATACGGTGGCAGACGAGCAAATGGCCCACCTGATGGTAAGTGGTAACCATCGCTCATGGACATCTGCAGTGCCAGGGGCACAGCAGAGCGGCTGCCTACCTGGAGAGTAATACTCTTTTTAAGCCTGGTTTGAAGTTAGACATATCGTAGCGCTCAGGAAACATCGCAGCTGGGAGCTCATTCCAGAGTTTGCATGTACGTGATTGGGGGGGACGGGGGGGGGGGGGAGATGACGATGACACACACTTTGGAAATCTCTCGCGCAAACTATTCAGCTTAGAAAAAGAAAATTAAATCCTTCAAAATCATTTTTGAAGACCTATCCTATTGATAAACGTATATGTTTGATGAAAAAAAAATCATTTTCAGTTTTAAGTATAGGCGGTTCATCGAATACATCTACGTACCAAGTTACCAGTATAGCTCTTATAGTTACGGCAAAAAAGTGGCTGTGACATACGGACGGACAGACATGACAAATCCATGAGGGTTCCGTTTTTTGCTATTCGGCTACTGAACCCTAAAAACCAAAAGCATTTCATTGAAAGGGCACCAAGGGCCGCTTAAGTTTCAATTGGATCGGAGCGCGGAAAGAAAATTTGATTTAATGTTGCAATTTAAGCGGAACGCGCGGCTTACTGCACCTTAATGCCTATTACGTGGGATTAACGGGCACTTGTGCTAACGCGCCGTTACACAAAAAATATGTCTTCGTTTCTCCGTTGGTGTAAACAGCTAGGGGGCTATTCTCAAGGTAGAGTCTAGAGGCCTGATTGAAAAGGCATGGCTGTGTTTAATGGCGGCTGGTTTGCAGGCCACGTCTTCTGTGATAAATGATTTTTTATGTTAGCATCAATTATCATCATCAATCACTATTAAAATTGCATTCGAGCAGTCCCTTTGTAATGTGTATCAAAATATTCAATAGACTTCCTACACACATTGGAAATATGTCAGAGGAAAAAATATACTTAAAACAAATAAAAACTTTACTGATTCAAAAGTGCTAATATTCGGTACAGGAATATATGTGCGACCAAAAACTATAAAAACTTAAACAATGACATAGTAAATTGAACTGAGTCGACTGAGATGTATGAGGAATGTTATATAAGTAGATGAAGCGAAAGAGATATGTAAAGACCGTAGCAAGTGGAAAGACGTAATCTCTGCCTACCCCCGTGGGAAAAAGGCGTGACTGTATGTATGTATGTATGTATAAAAAATGGGCAAGTTATGAAGGTTCTAATCATAGTCAGTTTGCAACATAAAAATTCTTATAAATCTTCTTATATTGTTTAAAAATAAATCGCTGAAATGTATACACAGACTGAACGCTCATATTTTTTTGATCAACTGAAACAAATTGCATTATAATAGGATTTTTCATTTTTTATTATCTGGTCTGTATATCTTTTTTTTTTTTTTTTTTTTTATTCGTTTATTTAATGTACACAATTATACATACAGTTATACATGGATGTGGCTCAAAAACCGATAATGGTTTATCCGTCCACAACGATTCACTCTAATACATAATTTTTTAGTATATTCTTACAATTTCCATTTATATAAGCATTCTGAATATCAATAGGTAACTTGTTTAGAAAATTTGGAATAACATAATTAAGTTTTCTAGAACCATACACATTGTTATTTTTAGGAAGAACAAATTTCTTATTTTTCATGACGCGCAAGTTTTGCGGTCTATTATATTCTGTTAGATTAGATACATAATTAAATTCTGTTAAAAAGGTAAATTTGATTTTATCGTATACATTCATAACTTTACAATGCTTAAACAATCCCTCATCATTATCTTTGTATTTATTATTTATATATTTAGGAACAATTGACTTTAAGATTCTTAGTTGCAAATAATAAATATCTGCCAAATAAGTTTTATAGGTGGTGCCGTAACTACTTAGCCCATATCCAATAACAGAGTCAGCTAGGGCCATATACATTAGTCTCAGTACCTTATATGGTAGTCTATATTTAAGTATTGAAAGTTTGCTTAGAATAGATCTTAGCTTAGCACATACGTTATCTTTGTGTGGTCCCCAGCTGAATCTACTATCGACAGTAAGGCCGATATACATGTGTTTTTGACAATCTCTAATGCTGGACATGCACAATTTTCAACTGACAAGTGTAGACAGTGATGGTCATGAGCAATGATGATCGGTGTAGTCGATGCCTTGTTATGCGATGAGTGAATGTGCAATATTTTTGTTTCTAGTGCATTTATGCTTAGACCTACATCATGAGCCCATTTACATAATTGGTTATAACAATATTGCATATCAATTCGAGCCATTTCTAATTCATTGTGAGCAACTAATAAGCAGGTATCGTCAGCAAACTGGTACACAGACCCCTTAGTGATTACGTTACACATATCGTTTACATAGATAAGGTATTCTGTAGGTCCGAAAATGGAACCTTGAGCAGTTCCTTGGAGCGTAGACGTTAGGTTGCTGTATTTGCCACCTATCTTAACCGTAGTGTGTCGGTTGTTATGATAGTTCTTAAAGTGTTGAAATAAAATAATATGTGCATGTAAACTTGGTATACTTTTTATTCCTCACATTACATTTTACAAACATTTCCTATACAATTCCCATTACGTTCTTTTGTCAATATATATAACTTCATACGGCAACTAATCAAAGACAATCTATCTATGAAGGTTCCTTATACCAACAAAGATTCCAACACCCCCGCTCAATGTTAAATTCACAAATTTAATATTGCACATAAAATTAAACTATTCATTACAATTTCAATAAAAACCTATTAACCTACATATAAAAATAATCACACAGATGTGGGTTGTGTATTACAATTTTTCATTAACATATACTTAACTTTCCACAAAAATAAGAATGTTTGACTGCACATAGTGGCTTGGTCAAAACGTCAGCTATATTTTCATTGGTACTAATATATGAAACGCTAAATATGTTTTTACAAATACAATCCTTTATATAATAATATTTAATATCAATATGTTTCGTCCGTTTACTGTTTACATTACATTCGATCATTTTTATGGCACTTTGATTGTCCACTAGGAGATGTGTGTCAGCACTGTTGATATCAAAATCTACTAGTATACCTTTCAAGTAGACCAGTTCCTGAGCTGCCATGGCTGCTGCTACAAATTCGGCCTCAGCTGATGAAAGCGCCACTGTTGTCTGTTTCTTACTGAACCATGATACTAAATTATTATTATGAAAAACTGCACAACCACTTACGCTTTTCCTGTCATCCTTGTCAGTCCCCCAGTCTGCATCAGTATAAGCAATAACTTTTGGTGATACGTCATTACTTTTTGTATACATAAGACACGCATCAGATGTCTGTTTTAGGTATCTGATTACTCTCTTACCTGCAGTCCATAACGTCTTAGTGGGCTTATCTAAATATTTACTTAAAAATGATGTAGCAAATGTTATATCTGGCCTTGATGTACACGATATATAATTTAGACAACCAACCAACTCTCTATAAGGTACATTCACACTATCCTCCTCCGTAATAGCTATTGTAGTTTCAAGAGGTGTAGATACTCCTTTACAGTCTGTCATGCCAAAATTTATTCAGTATTTTATTAATCAACTTTTTCTGGTTTATCATTAACTTTCCATCTTCTCTTATAATTTCCATACCAATGTATTCTTTGACTTCACCCAAATCTCTCACATTAAACTCTTCTTTTAGCTCTTTTATTATACTCATATTTCTTCCCATTACTAAAATATCGTCAACCCATACTAATAACCAAACATTTTTCCTTTTGTACAAACAGAAATCATGCTTCGAATGTTTAAAATTTTGTTTAACTAAAAACTCATGTAACCTATCGTTCCAGCATTTGGGCGCCTCGCGTAAACCATACAATGACCTCTTTAACCGTAAAACTTTGCCTCCTTTTACGTTAACTCCTTCCGGAGGTTTTATATATACCTCTATGTTTAGATGACCATTCAAAAATGCCGTTGGGACGTCTAATTGTCTTACCTCATAATTTTCCTGTACTGCTTGGCTCAACATTAGTCTCACTGTAGACATTCTCGCCACTGGCGAATATACATTATATTTATTTTCAGTCTGAAAACCCTTAGCAACTAAACGTGCTTTCTTTCTACCATCAGACTTCACCGCAAATACCCATTTGGTATCTATCGCCTTTTTCCCATTTGGCAAATCACACTCTTCCCATGTTTGTAAGCTTTTCAATGAATTAATTTCTGTCTGCACTGCTTTTTGCCATTCTTCACCTTTCATAATAGCTTCTTTATATGTCTTAGGAATTTCATCACACATTAAACAGTACGCTACATTAACATCATAAAATTCATCATCTTCTGTTACATAATCATTTAAATATTCAGGTTTCTTAACATTCCTCTTTCGCCGTTCGCTTTCTACTTCTCTATTTTCAATCTCTTCTTGCCTTTTTGACTTTTCACTTTCATCATTTTCTATTTCACTTTCTTCCTCATGTTCTACCGGAAATTTTGTCGAATCACTCTTATTTTCCAACTCTTTATATATTACATCTCTTTCATTAAACCTCACATCTCGCGATATAACAATTTTATTACTCCTAGGGTTCCACAGTCTATACCCAACCGGAGCATAGCCAACCATTCTTAACTCAATGGCCCTGGGATCTAGTTTATCTCCTCTAGGTAAATTTACTGCCCATACTTTACTCCCAAACACTCTTAATTTTGATAAATCTAGTTCACCGTTCATAATTTTAGCCGGAATTTGATAATTTATTGCAGATGATGGACAACGGTTTAGGTGATAAGCTGCTGACTTTATTGCCTCTCCCCATAATGCTCGTGGCAAACTAGTTTCGATTAGCATAGTTCTAGTCCTATCAAATAATATTTTATTCATCCTTTCGGAAATTCCATTTTCTTGAGGTGAATAAATTTGAGTGTATTGCATAATTATCCCTTTTTGTTGGCAAAATGACTCTAAATGCTTATTCTTAAATTCTTTCCCATTGTCACATCGGATATATCTTACTTTTGTATCTTTACCTGTTTCTAAACGATTTATGTAATTTATCAAATTTCCAGTAGCCTCACTTTTATTCTGTAGCAAATATACCTCAGTAAAATGTGAAAAATCGTCAACTACCACCTGATAATATAACTCACCGCGTATCGTTGGCGTCCTTGCTGGTCCCGCTATGTCAGTGTGGATTAACTCACCTATATATGAAGATCGTGGTTTTGGGGTTGGCTTGAAAGGTACCTTGTTGCTTTACCCATCATGCATGGTCCACATGGCTCACGACTCGCTGGTAAACCCATAATACGCAAACCTTTATGATTGAGGTGACCTAAACGTTTATGCCAAATATCATCAGTGCTGTCAACATTATTACACATAGGAATATCGTTATTAATGATAATAAATTTAATTTTATATAAATTTCCCGATGAATAGCCTGTGAAAGTAGAATTATTTTTACAGTTACGTATTATTACATCTTTACCAAATTGTACACAGTTTCCATTTTCAACTAACCTTTTTACTGACATGAGATTATGTGATAATTTATTTACAATTAATGCTTCTAAAATAACCTTTTTATTGTTGAAATGCATGAAAATTTTACCTTTTTTGTGTGCTGTAATATATTCTCCATTCGCTACATAAATTTTCTTAATATAATTTAGTTTTACTACATCAAACATGAAATTTTCGTAATATTCTTGAATAAAGTGTTCTGTACAACCTGAATCTATTATCCATTCTATTGCGCTGTTCTCTACTAGTAAATTAGTTTGAACTTCTATATCCGATGACAGAAAACTAGAAATATCAGCATCTTGCGTGGCCATTGCCGATGTTCCTTCATAGGCCCGTCTATAATCATTTCTACGGAAGTAATTACCTCGACCCCGTCGAGCTCGTCCGTTGGTTCCTCTGCTCCTGTTCCTGCAATCTCGGGCTATATGTCCAGGCTTTTTACAAATGTAACACGTCAGGAAAGCTGTTTCTTCGACTGGTGTACCGCTAACTTTTTGTTTGTCTTTTAATTTCATTTCTTCGTCTAATAAACGTGCCTTTACAAAATCCAACCTCAGATCGCTCATCATAGAACATTCGATTGCTGTTATTACTGTGTCATATTTTTCATGTAATCCAGTTAGTAGATATGCTATTTTATCCATTTCCGATATAGATTCTTGTGTCTCTTCAAGCTCTTTTATAATATTATCAAAGTTATGATAATAATCCTCCAATGACTCTACTTGTCCCTGCTTAAGATTCAAAAGTTTTCTACGAAGATGTATAATAGATACCATACTTTTACGCTGAAACATTCCCTTTAATGTATCTATCATTTCCTTGGCCGTAACGCAGTTTTTGATCAAGTTCAAGTGTCTATCAGCTATACATTGTACTATAATATTTTTAGCCTTTGCATTATCTTTTTCAAAAGTTTGTCTTTTACCTGCTTCATCATCAGTTATCACATATTTTATCATTTTCTCTTCCAGTATGCAGCTGACTCGGAACAACCAATTATTAAAGTTTTCCATTTGCAATTGCGGGAAATTTGACGTTGCCATTTTTCTCTATATTTTCTTTATTATTTTATTTTACTACATTCACATACAAACATGCACATTTATCTTACTATTTATTTGCCCATAACCTGTTGAAATAAAATAATATGTGCATGTAAACTTGGTATACTTTTTATTCCTCACATTACATTTTACAAACATTTCCTATACAATTCCCATTACGTTCTTTTGTCAATATATATAACTTCATACGGCAACTAATCAAAGACAATCTATCTATGAAGGTTCCTTATACCAACAAAGATTCCAACATAAAGAAATCTAATAGGGGTCCCTGTATACCAGCTCGTGAAAGCTTGTCATATAATATTTCGTATTGTAAAACATCAAAAGCCTTGCTAAAATCAATAAATATCACAAGCACATGCTTTTTTTTATCTAAATAATCATTAACTTGATCTGTGAACATACGTAGGAGTTGTGTTGTGCTTTTGTTTTTCTGAAAACCAAATTGCTTTGAGTTAATTACATTATTTTTTCTCAGAAACTCGTTTATTTGATTACTTAAAAATCTTTCTATAATTTTATCTAAAGATGATAATATAGTGATCGGCCTATAGTTACTGTAGTCGTCACGTTTCCCTTTTTTATGTATAGGTCGTATAACTCCTATTTTTAATATGTCTGGATAAATAGACGTGACTAAGCATCGGTTAATTAAGTGAGTGATTAAAGGCACCAATACCTCAGATGCAAACTTAATATCTTTTATACGTATACCGTCATAACCTGGACTTTTTTTATCATTGAGGTTTTTTATATTTTTTTTTATTTCATATGCATGTGCTTTTTTAACTCTAATACATTTATCAGGCTCGATTTGATAAGTCGACTGTTCCAAAATTGGTATTTTACATAAATTACTGTTTTTTGTACAATTAATAAATTCTTTTGAAAAGTTGTTAACAAGGGTATGTGGCTTAAGCTTGAATGACTTTAAAATTATAGTATCTATACACTGTATTATTTTGCCAGAAATTCTATTAATAATTTCCCACACCTTTCTAGAGTTCTTAAAATTATTACTTATCTCCAATTTTATTTGTCTATTTTTTACAAACTGAGTATATTTATTAGTTTTGTTTCTATATCTATTATACAATAATCTATTTTTAGCATTGAGTGGGTCCGATGTCCATATCCGATACAGTTCGTCACGTTTTTCACACATATTTATAAGTTTCCGATCAGCCCACATACACATTTTACGTTTTCCGGTATTTTTATTAACTATATGTTTACATTTACTGTATGCTTGATCAAAACTATTCCATATGTAATTTGCAATATCGTTGGGATCGCTAAATGAAAGAGGTGTAAGCCAGTCTATGCTCGTTAATTCCTTATGAAGTTGTTCACTATCTAACACCGTCGTCAGCCGATCGCTGCGTGAATCATCGCCGCTGCTGGCAGTAAGTATGGCGCAACCGGTTATGCAGTGATCGGCCGGCGCGATGTTTATTACTCCGGTGTACACGTTACGATTACTGACTTCACGTACAAATATGTGATCTATACATGATTTGGAAATGGACTCACCGTATTTTTCTATACGTGTGTACTGACTCACCCCACATTCAAAGCCCAATACACTCAGATAATTTAAGTATTCTGTAGCTAAGGCGTTAGAAGGAATAATATTTAAGTTAGTGTCTCCCAGTAATAAATAGTTGTGTTTTTGTGAGTATGATGTTATCACACTACCCAATTCCTTAATGAAACGGTGTTTGTCTGTATCGGGTGGTCTGTACACAGCGCATAGTCCCATTTTATTTGTATTATAATAGGTTATTTCGCCAGTTATACATTCAAATTCCTTTGTGATTATGTTACATCTATCAAATTGTATAGAACTATGTACATATAATAAGACCCCACCGCCCCTTCTATTTGTTCTTAATTCTGAATATAAAGAGTAGTTTGGTAATTCAAAAAAACATCGGCTATCTTCTTTTATATTAGCTTCGGTTACAACAATAATATGTATCAAATGATCTCTTTTTGGCAAGGTCACCGCACAAAATATTTCATTCATTATTGATTAGTGTGAACGCTCAAAGGTACGTGGAGGAAGTTCTTCAAGAACATGTCGTACCTTTCGCGCCATTTATTGGACACAACTTCAGACTAATGCATGACAATGCACGTTGCCATACGGCAAGATCAGTCACTGATTATCTTAATGAGGTCGGGATTCAAGTTCTACCTTGGCCTGCACGCAGTCTCGACCTCAATCCAATTGAACACATTTGGGACAAGCTAAAAAGACGCATACGAGCAAGAGTACCAGCACCTACGACCTTGAGGGAGCTCAAGACGGCTGCGATAGAGGAGTGGCACAATATTCCTCAATCGGACATCCAGGACATTATGGATGGATGGACCAAACCGGCTCCAAGAAGTCATTAGAGCCCGTGGCGGCAACACCCATTTTTAAAATTTTATTAAAAAAAATTAAACCATGTTTTTTTTTCAAAATTTAAAATTAACAATTTTTGACAAAATTTCTGTATTGAGTTGATTGTTGGCTCTTGGTGGAACTTATTATACATCTTGAATAAAACTCTTGTACTGTTCCACTACTTTTTTTAATTACTGTCGACCTGGCCGGTTTCGCTTTACAGCATTTTCAAAGGTTCTAAGCAAACACAGCTGTTCGTGTTTACGCTTCTATCTAAAAATTAAATTATATTATTTTTTATAATTATATATATTATATATTATTTTTTATAATTTAATTTTTAGATAGAAGCGTAAACACGAACAGCTGTGTTTGCTTAGAACCTTTGAAAATGCTGTAAAGCGAAACCGGTCAGGTCGACAGTAATTAAAAAAAGTAGTGGAACAGTACAAGAGTTTTATTCAAGATGTTTGACAAAATTTCGTTCAAAATCGTTTTCTTTTGTGTACTCGTGAATAAACAATGTAATTTAAGTCTTCTTCTCTTTAAGTTTACCTTGATGATTGTTTTCAACTTATCATCCCATGAAATTTGGGCTAAAATCCTGAATTTCCGCAAATTCAACGAAAAACGAGGTGGGCGGTTAATTGTGCCTGTGAGTGTATATAATCAAAATATTAATAGTATGTACATTAATTAACATACAAAACATAACATGGACAGGATATGACATCACTACATAGTATAAAACAAAAATGCTATCCACTGTCTCTCTGTCCCTATGTATGCTTAGATCTTTAAAACTACGCAACGGGTTTTGATGCGGTTTAATAGATAGAGTAATTCTTAAGGAAGGTTTATATGTATGAAACATGCATAATATAGTAGAGGAATACTAATAAATTTAGAGGTTTCTAATGTGATGTCGTAAATAATTACATTTTTCCGCTTACATTGCAAACGCAGGCTGCTACGAGATTTATCAAAATAATCTACTAAGTATTGCACACATTGAAAAGGTCTACAGAAAACTCCGCTATGGTATATGTCTATCTCTTATTATAAAATGTTCACAGTTTTTCTGTAGCGTATTTACTATAAGCATTGCACTCGTGCGAAGCCGGGGCAGATCGCTAGTTACATAATACAACATAACATTTGTTACACGCCAAAAACGTAAACACTGAAAAATACAATAAAAATAAATATAAAGGTGATTGTCTATCTTCATCAGGGTCAGCCATATTGTAACTCGTCAGTGTAAGTTAAGGTAACAACAAAATAATACGCCGAAACTCAATCAAAAGGTTATTTAATTAATTAAATATCTCTCTAAATATATTCGCAAAAAATCAAGGCATTGGTATAGTTTAACACTTATTTAATTTCCGATAATTATTTAAAACATCAAAAGTCATAAATTACGCGGATCAAAAGTGATTCGTCACATTCGTGGCGCGCTCGCCATAAACCAGAAGTGAAGTCCAATATGGCCGCGCCAACCATCGACACGACGTTCCGCTAGAGTGACTACTGTCAATCTAGTTCCGACGTAATAGGTGGCGCTAGCAATACGCCGTCAAATATATGATTGCTATTTTAAAATAATTACGGCATTATTGCCAATCAGCCATCTCTGCCAGGCAACTGGAAAAAGGAGATTCAAGTAGGGGATGGGTGCAGTTATTGGACTGGATCATTCTTAGAAAAATATTTTTTTTTTGTCTGAGAATTTCTTTTTCTCTATTTCTCTCTGTATCATCTACGTGTTGGAGTCTTCGATGTAATTTCATTTAATCTTCCTACATTTTGGATCGTAGTTATTCAATTTTAAGCAAAATCGTTCCGAGCGAAGTAAGCGTACACTTTAGGAACACGTGTATTTTGTTTATTTTCAGCGTATCCGCAATATCCATTGGCGGGAATCGGTAAATTATACATTGTTACATAGCCGCTGGCTCGAGACGCAATGTGGGCGTTATTAATATAATTATATTGACTTGCTCTTGAACCAATAAAGGTAATAAAATTAAATTTTATGTTAATCTAACCCGCTTAATTATTCAAAGTATTAATTTTAACACAGGAATTAAGAATATTGTGATGTTCCGCAATTTCAATACCGCATTTTTCATCTGTACATTTGTGATTAGATTATACATTTCCCGTAGTTTATTCCAATTGAGCATTGTGTAATGAAATATACTAGGTTTTTTTTTTTTTTTTGTGGTGGCAAACAAGTCTATACGCGGCTACCATAGCCTATGGACAATTGCAGCACTAGGAGTGTTACTCGCGCGTTACTTTTAAAAACGTATTTATTGCCCTTTTGAAGAACCCGGGAAAACCTCGGTAAGAAATTCATTCCTAAAACAAAGTGTACACGGCAGAAATTTCCTCTGGAACCGCACTGTACGGGACCAGTTAGGATCCCGTGTATGAGCATGAACTCCCTGTGAATAGCAGATGGCGCGATATATAATATTACTGATCCTATGATATTTTTTTTAATATAGGTAATGTTTTCCATGGGGGTAGGCAGAGATTACGTCTTTCCACTTGCTACGGTCTTTACATATCTCTTTCGCTTGCTCGACGATTGCGGGTACTTCTGACCTGGCCTTTTTTGAGGACACTTTCGATTTGTTCGAAATATGTTCGCCTAGGTCTTCCTCGTCCCGTATCTCCACTCACTCCAGCTTCATAAATCACTTTGGTCAGTCTACTTTCATCCATCCGTTCCACATGCCCAAACCACCCAAGCATCCCTTTCTCTATTCTTGTCACGATATCCTCTTTAATATCTGCGTAATCTAATCTACGTAATCTCTGCCTACCCCCATGGGAAAAAGGCGTGAGAGTATGTATGTATGTATGTAATATTTGTCTGATTTTCTGCGGACTCTTTGATCCGCACTCTTTTTTGTTTGTGTTAGTATTTTTTATGTCCTTATTTAATATCTATTTACAAGTAACATATCAATTCTCGGTTGGGATATCCTATGATATTACATTACCCTAAATATAAATTAATATTAATAGTAAAAATTCAAAAAGAACCTAAAAATAAAACTCAATTATAAAACAAAAACAATAATTAACAAATAATATTTAGAAGAATAATATATAGATAAAAATGAAAGTTATGTTCAAAATGGCTCATGCTACACAGACTCTATGATTTTGTCTGTGGAGAAATTTTTAATTTACAAGCAATTTGTTAGTTTACGTTAAAAGTAGTATTACTTATTAGCTATTGTAATCGGCTAAATTGTAATTAGTTGAAGTGTACTGTAACAACTGACTATTTTAAATAAAAAAATGAAATAAAATAACCTTTCGTTCTCATAGTAATAGTATACAATCATAAAATACACAAAAAAAATGAAAAAATATATTACCTATCTATTTCTTAAGAAAGAGATGAATACGGTCGATATGACATCTTTTGCAACGTACGGCTTAGACTACGCATACATTATCTGTACATTGCTCATTACGACACAATGACTTTCGCTAGTCATCGCTCTGCCTCTCAAAGGCAAATTATATACATACGAGTACTTCATTTTACTAACTCTTGCAGTTTTAAGTAAATCTACACCTGTTTGTGATATTTTTCTTCGTACCCATGAAGGTCACGCCCATAATCGCCACGCTGGCAGGACGTAGCTTCTCGCACCGGTGACGCTGCTGCCCATCACCGGCCTGCTGCATTTAGCTACGCCTGAAAAGGATGGATATACCGCCATCATTCGGTCGCCAGGGCCTCGTCCGTCGGTCAGCGGGATGCACCGCGTGCAGGTGAGGTTGGCTTGGGGCAAAAAGATAGTGGTTTGCTCCCTTACATCCCGTCGTTGATCCCACAGTGCCTAAAGACGAAAGTCTTCAATCAGTGCGTCCTACCCGTAATGACTTACGGAGCCGAAACGTGGACACTGACGGCACGATTAGTCCACAAGTTCAGAGTCGCTCAGCAGGCTATGGAAAGGGCTATGCTCGGCGTTTCTCTGAGGGATCGCACGCGAACCCAAGTCATCGACATAGTCCACAGGATTAGCAAACTGAAGTGGCAGTGGGCTGGCCATGTTAGCCGTAGAACCGATGGCCGTTGGGGCAAACGTGTTCTAGAGTGGATACCGCGTAACGGCAAACGTACTGTAGGACGTCCTCAGGCAAGGTGGAGTGATGATTTGCGCAGGACGGCTGGCAGGAGCTGGATGCGAGAAGCCGAAAATAAATCTCAGTGGCGTACACTCGAAGAGGCCTATGTCCAGCAGTGGACGAAGACGGGCTGATGATGATGATTGTGATATTTAATATAAAAATTAATAAATAAGTGTATTGTGATCCCTGAATTGGGGATTCTACACCTAGTACTAGAGTGTATCTACCTACCTACCGACGCAATCCTGACCGTTCGCGGACTGCTGCAGAACCTACCCTTACTCCGTTGACACTTTGACGTTGCAGCGACTGGATCGAACCAGGACAGTAGTGCTTTGATATTTTTTTTAGACAGTTCGGATACTGAATATTAATTCTAGTTCGCACGACCTACTGTATAGTATATAGAATAAATATAGTTGTAACTAAAATAATATTAACCTTTTATTTCGCTTATGCGAGTAGGAGTAGAAGTGTTACAGTACGTTTAAAAGACACTAGAAAAAAACCCAAACATTTATTTTTATAGAACACTTTTTTAAATAAATTGCCACCACCAAATGGACAGATAACTACTCGTTCTGAAAGTATGTGTTCACTTCCACTAGTCTATCTTCACAAACACATACTCTCCATGATAAGAACCTATTAACTTTTGAACACAATTAGAGCAGCTCGTATTTAAAGCTATCAGGATCTCTAACACACATTAAGAGAGACAAGCAACGCTTAAAACAGCTGCCCGCTGCAGCTTAATACCCATTACTGAGAATTTAGCGGAATCCAACAGAATAAGTCGTTAAAGAAAAATAATGTCTTCTATGGAACCTGGAGCATGAAGTTACTGCGAAATAGAAATGCCGAGCATCAGCTATTCTGATCTTATAATAAATTCCTAATTTGGAGCCATCTCTACATGATAAAGTGTGGTTGAAGATTTTATTAAAAGCTACCTTCTCAATATATCGGCTGCTTAAAATCAAAACATAGTAACTTCTTCCAACAAAAATGTTTAGGAGAGCAAAAAAACGGGTTGACTACTTTGATTCGTTAGCTCGACGAAACCAGAAGAGATAACGATTTGGGTGTTTGACGAAAACTTGTGCTATATGGTTGATATTTTACTTTATAAGATAAGACTCGTAATCTTTTTGGAGTATAGTTACATAAAAATCGCACATATAGTTTATTTTTTTTTTCGTGAATTTATCCAAATATATTAAAACATCATCAAAACTTAGTAAGTCTGCTTTACTAGGCTATTTAGATATTGATTAATTTATTTGCTGTTTTTACTTTGCGCCAAATTAAAATCATAGCAAGTTGGTATTTGATATTCATAACTTAGTAAGTCGCTTGAGATAGATAGTTCGGCAGCCTTCAGCATCGCCATGACCCGCCATTCCTCGCGATAAGGCCACTAGCTTCTCGCGCCTGTTCAAGCGCTTTGGGCCCCTTTTATGGGCCTGCACTGTATTGCCTCTTTCCTGAGGGGCGGTCGCCCTCACGATTTGCCTATATGGTTCTAAGAACTTAGACACAAGCTGAGTTTAGTTGGTAGGTCACGTGGTCAGATCGCTCTGGTCGCGTGGAGTCCAACATAACCTTCGTGACACTTGCTGTTGCGGGGGTATCCTTGGCACGTTTCGTGCTCCAAAATTAATTAATTTTATTCAAATAAAACTTTATAGAAAGCTCTTTTGAATCGTCCAATTGTGTTGTCCTCACCATTTATGGATTCTCAGCCTTCCTCTCCTGAGGAAAAAATAAAAAATCTTCCAGCGACATTGTTGATTCAGTTATTGTTGTGTTGATAGTATGTCTCCAAATACAATTAACATATAATAATAATCAGAAGGATTAGAAGAAATAATGGCACAGATAACAAGCGTTCACAAAAGGGCACAGCATAGTATAGACGTATAATCACAAGAAATATAAATACAATTAGATATAACAAAAAGAATGAAGCGTTAATAAATAATTTATCGTAATAATATGCGGAGTGCCGAGACACACGGGCTCGCGTAGTGCATAAGATCTCGACTGGCTAGGTGAGCACGAGCCTTGTGTTGCGAAACCTGTGCCAGTAGAAACGGCATCCAGAAATTAGATTTTTGATTATTAAAGGTTAGTTTAGGTTACATATATAGGTTTTAGTTTTTTGTAAATATTGTTATTATATAAGTTACCTACAGGCTAAAGCACTAGCACTGATTGCCTCGAGGTCTCGAAGGAATCGAAGACCTTTTCATAACCTGTCGTCATGCATAAAGATAATTTGAATTCTTCAATCTTCTGTATAATATTGTCAGAACCAACAGGTTCAGAAAGCTGGAAATCCTCTATCATCCGTGGGAGACAATTCTTGATAGATATCAAGTGAGTGTGCAAAAGCATGATGGTTATGTAGTTCTTAAAATAGAAAAATGGAGCCATTGAGAGTTTCTAAATTGTCCTCTGATCTAGTAGTCCCACTTTCTGAAGCTTGGGTTTAAACCTGATATCTTTTTGCTCCATTATTGTGAGGATCTGGTGTGAAACGACGATAACTAATGATTTTTCTTTTGAATCTTTAATCTAGTTACACCAAATACGTCCCCACCGAGGCGCGAGTCTACCCAAACTATGCTAGGGTGACTAGTCCTTTGTGGCGGCCTGGCGTGCGCAGCTCGAATTACGGATCTGCGCGCGCCAGCGGGCCGTCGGTGCCGTACTCCCGCACCTCGAAGCTTGGCTCCACGGGGAGGAGGAGGTCACCTACTGATTGACTCAGATACTCACCGGGCACGGCTGCTTCGGTGAGTATCTGTGTCGAATAGGACGGGAGGGATCGACACATTGTCACCACTGCGCATGCGACCTCGACTCAGCCCAGCACACGCTGGCGGAGTGCCCCGCGTGGGCCTCCGAGCGCCGAGTCTTGGAGATCTGTCTCCGCCAGCATTGATTGCGGCAATGTTGGCGGACGAGGGAGGTTGGAGGGCTGTGGCCTCCTTCTGTGAAGCAGTGATGCTTCAGAAGGAGGCGAAGGAGGAGCGGGGTCGGGAGATGGCCGATCCCGCTCGAAGAAGGCGGCGCCGGGCTCGGTAGCACAGCTGCGGCGCCGCCGCGGGTCGCCGGCGGGCGCGAGGAAGTCGCGACTGCTACGGCGACCCGGGATGGACCACGCCCCTTCCGTGGCCGGGGGGCGTTGTCGGTGGAGGAGACCGGGGGAGGTAGTGTAGCCTCCCCTGAGGAGGGCTCCCCTCTAGGCAGGGGAGCAGAGGCTGGGAGTTTCCGGAGGTGGCTTGGTGTTCCCGGGGGCTCCTTACATGCCTGAGGAAGGCCATCCCTGAGGATTTTAGTGGGTAGGCCTCCCCCTTCTGGGGAGGAGAGCCCCACATAACCGCCGGCTCGCCACAGCCGGGGTATGCAATTTAATGCATTTTCATCAGGGAAACAAAAAAAAAGGTGACTAGGCCTTAATCAACCATTTGGTTCGGTGTGTATTTGTTAATTTCATGCTTTGGCGGCTATACGGACGGCTATACGGCTTTGAATTTCTACACAGGCAATTTTTGTAGGACCGGCATTAACAATGTACATATGAAAAACAAACCACACACAATAGCAAGATCGATCCCATGCCCTTGGCAGTGGAGTCGCGAAGCGGATCCTGCCATGTGCCCTGCATGGGCCCGGAGAGGGTAGGCCGGTACTCTCAGACCCCCACACCGAATCTCTCGATTCGAAGATCAGTATGAGACCATAGCACCACTAAAGCTCACACATAATGCTGCTGTAACTAATAGACACCGACTGAGAAAAGTCTTACATTTGAATAGAATTCTATAGCATTATTTTAAGCTGTTGCAAATTCATCATATTCGTACCAGCACTTAATCTTAATTTGTTAATGGTTTACCTGCTGCTGTTAGGCGAACAGCTCTATTCTTAGATAATTACGGAAGATGAGTCTCTTAGTCAGAATACAAGCTAACGGCTTTTTGCATTTCGTTGCCTAACTTAGTTTACAAGGAATTTCATCCAAGTACGAGTATAACGTCAAATTGTTGTTTGATGTCATAATACAGATAGACGGATATTTATAGTAAAAATTTTATGACTTCATTTGAAAAACATTTGTTTCAGGCACTCATAAAAACTTGCATATACGCTTGAAATAACGTTGACCCTAATTATAATGGGAATTCATATAAACACTTTATTGAACGGAACAACTATAACAATAAAAATACTAGTAGGTATACATAAAACTTAGTTGACAGGCGACCTTATCTCTCACACTCATTAAAACTTTTCACCATACATAATTATTCAATCTCGTCCCCCCTCTTTATCATAGTCTCCATTTATAAATAAAGCGTGTTACATTTAATACAACACAACATTTTCCTCAAGCTATCACAATGTAACACGCTTTTATTTATAAATGGGGACTATGGTAAAGAGGGGGACGAGATTGAATAATTATGTATGGTGAAAAGTTTTAGTGTTAAAATTAAATAAATTTGTACAATATGGAATTATTTTGTCCTAGATGAAGACGCTTATTTGTCGTTAAAGGTTACAAATAAGTTACAAAGTGTTATATTTCTTTTTAGAGTTAATTTATTTTTAACTTTTTAGTTCATTTTATAAACAAGTAATAAAAGCTTGTTTTTAAAAAGGTTTTTTTTGTTTAATTTTATTTTTAACTTTTTAGTACCTCTACAGGCTTGCTGAGAACAAGCCCTTTCATTTGATACCCATATTGTAGGAACGAATAAAAGAAAATTATCCGCCATTTTTGGTGTTCCGCCGTATTGGATTAAGAGTGACGTAACATTATTTTTTTCTAGTTATTCTTGGCAAGCCCTTTTATTTGATACCCATATTGTAGGAGTGCATTAAAAATAATTGGTCCGCCATATTGGCTACGCCGCCATGTTGGATTTAGAATGACGTCACACAGTTAATCATGCATTGTCATCCGAACTAAACGTGTATACCAAATTTCAGCTCAATCGGAAACCGGGAAGTGGATCAAATTTAAGTTGCAAGATTTGATTACAGAACGACAGACAACGAGACAGGTGAAAGTAAATAAAAGCTTGTATTTTTGTAAATTATTTTTGTACATTATTTAAAATAAATATTTCTTACACTTACAATGTTTAATCTAGCCCAAAGTGCAAGGCTTGTGTTGTGGGATCTAGGGTAACGGATAGACATACATATAATATATTATACATATATAATTATATACCAACCTATTCTTCTATATTTCGGAAATAAGGAGAGCCTTCTTGAGGTGAACAGACAAGAAACTCGAAGGATATAATTTACATCTCTTCTTTTTAAATCACAAGAATAAATACAATTACATCTACATAATACATTACAATAGTGACATATAGTTTTTTTATATATCGACGGTGGAAAGGAAAAACCCCTGAAGCGACACTTTGGTCGAAAATGAGTTATATACATATTTGAAATCAGCGAATTTTTCTGCGTCGATTGGTCTTGGTTTCGTGTCAATCTGACCACTTTGGTGTCGCTTGAAGTAATGGCACTATTAGGTTAATTTTATTCGGACGCTAAATGAAGTGACAAAGAATTAAAGCAAATTTGGTCCATTGGCCGTTTAAAATACCGAATCTATAATAACATTGTAATTTAATGTGTTTTTCCTTTTTTGTTTAGGATATTATAGGTTACTTAAATGGTTTTTCAACGTCATAGGAAATCCTGTTTTAAGCACTAAATGTGTTTTTGCTTACTGTTATTTTGTTGGTGCCCAGTCGCTACATTCGTTTTTTCCTTGCTTACCAATATCTGAGTGATGGAGTTGATGTGTTTTTCTTGCACTATTTTATAGGATTTTATGGTTTTCAGTTGTTTTGGTAATCACTGTATAAAGCAGTCTTGTCGGTTAAAGTAAACACACGAATAAAAACCACATACATATTTAAATTAACCGACATCGTCTTTTATATCCGAAATGGCGGTTCATTTAATTTTGCTGAATTTATAAATGAAGACGAAAGTCGGTTAAGGCAAGCATTATTTGGGACTTAATGTATTTAAACTAACAATTCAAAACACGTATTGTCGCTACAAGCAATGAATTTTGGTCTCTTTTCTGTGAGTGACGTAACCAATATAGGGTAGTGATATGTGACGTGGCGCTTCATTCATCGGTGAACCGTCGTCGAGGCACGTCACGTTTCGTTGCATCGCTAACTATCGCCACAGCGACCGCGTGTTTTAGTAAATGTAAGTACCTAACTGTAAATACGTATGTGGTATTATAACGTAAATTGAAATCCAAAACTAATGATTCTTTATGACGAAGTGATTGGCTTAATGAGATGAGTATCTAGCTATTATTATTTTGTCTTGCGATATTTTGATGACTTTGAATTATTAAGCGAATATCATGGCCTTATTTGTGAATGTGAGCCTATTTATGTTTTTCATTTGTCTGTACTTTTATTGTAGTTTCACAATGGACAGGAAGATGTATTTTAAAAAGAAAATATTAGAAATGGGCGAACCCTTGCATGTCAAACGTAAATTGATATTTCAAGAACCACCTGGATGTCTGGAATCTGGAAATATAGACACTTCGGATGATACAACGATATTGCAAAGTATTGAGAATGCAGAACAGAACTTATCTACAAGTGTCCTTATTCAAGTGCGCAATAAGTTATCGGAACTTGACTCAGGTAGGTACATAAAAAATACTTTTTTATTTATTTAAACATGGGGCAGGAACAGATACTTTTTTGGTACATAGGTGATCACCTCGATTCCACATAATGCGACGCTTGCACGCAGCAGCAGTTGGCTAGCTTTAAATACTTAGCATTGTAATACTGGAAATCCGATACCGTCGCGCGATCTGCCAGGCGTCAGACGTTCTGCCACCTAACGCGTAGTGTGTAAATATCTACCTACTATAGTTCCGTATTCATGTTGCAGTTTTTTGTTTTTTACACGAATTAGTGGTTTAATTATGTAGCTTAATTATGATAGTAATAATAAATATTTTACAAGCGCCTGTTGAATTTATTATTTTTAACCGATTTAAAAAAATAAATATATAACCAAGTAACGAGTAGTCTGCCATCTCGAGAGGTTCTGGGTTCGATTCCCGGAGAGGGCAAGGCGATGAATTCAGGCAGTTGTTCTCCAGTCTTGGATGTTTATATGTGCTGTATACATTATGAATATTTAAATGTGTATTCATGTATTAAATTCGTCATCCGTCATCTAGTATCCGAAAAAACAAGCTGCGTTAGGTAGTTGCTTAAAATGGGGCTAGTTGATAGATGTGAATGTCTGAAGATATTTATTTATTGTTATCATTAACTTTACATACTTATAGTTTGGAGTCGTAAGAACAAAATGTTAAAAAAACACTGATAATGAAAAAAAGTCGCTGCACTCTTGTATTATTTATTTCGTTTTATAGGGTGTTAGTATTTGAAATCAGGGTTTTGTTTTCTTAAATAATTTGCCTAATGCCTGCTCTATTTGTATATGCCTTATTGTTAGTTAATTGTTTTATTCCAGCGGCAAGCGATAGTAATAAGTCACCACCTCTTGACCGGAGAAGCGATACTAATAAGCCATTCAACAATGCTCCAAATGAAAGTGTAGCTGGAGTTAGTGCATGCGAAACTAATGTTACAGAGGTCCTTGAAGATAATAGGAAACACGGTCAAAAACGGAAACAAACGAGTCGAGAGCGTGCTAAAGGAAATCGAAAAAGTTACTATGAATTTATATCTGACAATGAAGATCCTTTTTTTACCGACGGTGATTCTAGTTCATGGCAAGGTAGTAGCGATTCAGACAAATCTGAAAAAGATATAAACAAGAAAAAAACGAAAAAAAAGAAACTTTCTAAAAAAAGTGATGGCAAACCTTCAGAGACAAATGATAACATAGAAACAGTCGGAGAAAAAGGATACAGAAAGAAAACGCAAAATACCAAAAAGAAAATGAAGGAGGCTAAACAAAAAGGAGAAGAATATATTAAATCTAACGGATCTATACGCAAACGGAGAGAAATGAAACCGAACCCGTGCACTGGAAAAAAATGTGGTAATGACTGTCAATCCATATCAGATGAGAGAAGGTTATCATTATTTAAACACTTTTGGAGCTTGACTAGTGAAAAGCAACGAGATTGGCTTGTTCATATGAGTCGAAAAACGGACATTAAGAGAAAACGCAATAAAGACAGCGGACGACGAATCTATTCGTTTGAATATTACATAAATCATAATGAAGACAGGCGAAAAGTATGCCAACAATTTTTATTGAACACCTTAGACATCACACAAACTTATGTCTACTATACTTTGACAAACGCGTCCCAAGGATGCTCAAAAGATGATCTCAGGGGCAAAACTATTCCTGCCAACAAAACCAAGGAACAATCTCGCCAAAGTGTTTATAATTTTATTAAAAATTTACCGGCTCTACCTTCTCATTATTGTCGAAAGGATAGTACAAAACTTTACTTACCCGTTGAATTTAAAAACCAAAAAAATTATACCGCATTTACAAAGACCAAAAAACTTCAGAAGGTATAGACGTGGTAAGTGAGAAAATCTTTTTGAATATTTTTAAGAGTGAATTCAATATCGGATTTCACGTTCCCAAAAAAGATAAATGTATAAAATGTATGAAATTTGATGCTTTAAATACCGAAGAAAGTAAAACCCAGAAAGCAGAACATCTGAAAGAAAAAGAAGCCAGTAAAGAGAGATACAGTCAACATCGAGAACTTGCCCAAAAGCGCAATGATGTATTATGTACATCATTCGACCTGCAAAAAGTTTTAAATACTCCACATGGTGAAAGTATGCTCTTGTACTATTCACGAAAATACGCTATGTACAATCTATGTTTTTATGAGAATGGTACAAGAGACGGTTTTTGTTACATTTGGGGAGAATCTGAAGGTAAGAGAGGAGGTAACGAAATTAGCTCTATTATTCAAAAATACATAAAATTGGTAGACGCACGTGGGACAGTAAAACATCTAATACTGTATTCGGATTCCTGCCCTGGTCAAAACAAAAATAGAATTGTACTGGCCGTTGTTCATAATGCACTGAAACAGTGCGACAACCTTACAAGTGTTCAAATGAACTACTTGCTCCCCGGACATACAGAGATGTCTGTGGACTCAATGCACTCTGTCATTGAAGGGTCGGTAAAAAATACAATTGTATGGGCGCCTTCTCAATGGATAACAGTTTGTCAGCTAGCTAGAAAAGAACCTAGGCCGTACAACGTTAACTATTTAGATCATACTGACTTCCAAGGGTATGATGAGTTTTCCGATAAATACTTTCGAGGAAACTTGACCGGAAAAATAAGCAAATTGAGGATTGTCACTTTCAAAAAGTCAAATCTTAACGTGATGGCAGTTAAATACTCTATGTTACCTGATGCCGAAGAAGAAATTATACCTATTAATGGAGCTACAATTTCAAAAATTATAAAACATCTTTATGCAAAGACCTTACCAATAACACAGAAAAAATATGAGGACTTGGCAAAACTTTGTGAAAATTTTGCTATACCAAGGGCTTTCCATAAAGAATATCTTACTTTACCTCATGTTCTTGGTGTAGATTCATTGGTGGAAACAGACATTGAGGATTGAAATTGATTTAATATTTCTTATGTTACACATGAACCACCGTCAAAGTTTAAAACCATTTAATTATAATAATAAATGTGATATGATGTTCCTATTAATAATTTAATTGTGATTAATTTTGAAGATTTTACTTAAAGTGTTAACAATGTTGATTAAGTAATAAGTCTGAAATTAATACTACCTAAATACAGACTTTATTATTATTTAAGTCCAATAATGACTGATTTTGTTACTTTAATTTTATTTGTTGTTTATTATTAGCTTTAAAAATAGTAAAAAACTGGTCTTATCTGTATATTCTTTTTTATTTTTTGGGAATCTGGGTAGGGACTTGAGTTAAAAATACAACGTTGTATTATTGAATACCTAGCGCATATCGTGTTCTTCCCCTACTTAGCATATTATAGATTTGTTAGTTAACTGATTTCTCCCCAACCATGTATTTTATGCCCGATACGGTTCAGTTGTTTTTCACCATATTTATATCAAGCGTAGCTTGTCACTTCATGTGTTTTTCTTTGCGTTACTCAAAGTACTGCATTTGCATTTAATGTGTTTTTCCTTCTGCTATATTTGCAAAAAAATAATTAAGCGACGCATATTTTTTTAATTTGTGCTAGCATATTTTTCAGACTTTAATATTTGACAGTAAATGAAAAATAAAGAAACTGTTTTTAATTTCGTCACTCTAACTTCAAAATTCAAAATGTTATGATTTTTTTTCAAAAAATATAAACTTTGAATGGCTCTCCTGAACAATTCCATAATTGGCGCTTCAAGGGTTTTTCCTTTCCACCGTCGATATATATATGGAGTGAGTGAAGATACGGGACGAGGAAAGAACTAGGCGAACATATTTCGAACAAATCGAAAGTGTCCTCAAAAAAGGCCAGGTCAGAAGTACCCGCAATCGTCGAGCATGTATGAGGAATGTTATGAAAGTAGAGGAAGCGAAAGAGATATGTAAAGACCTAGCAAGTGGAAAGACGTAATCTCTGCCTACCCCCATGGGAAAAAGGCGCGAGTGTATGTATGTATATGTATATATATATATATATATATATATATATGTATATATATATATATATGTATATATATATATATATATATAAGGCTTGTGTTATGGGATCTAGGTCATGGATCTGAAAACAGATAATCTATATAATGACTTAGACGAGGCAGGTGTTATCATCAGCTGCAATCTGGTGTTTGTCAGGTAAGTTAAGAACTGAATGATTTTGTAATTCAAGGAAAATCAGATGAGATATTTGCAGGATGGATGTCCTTTGGTATGAAGAGAATGAATTAAAAAAGATTTCATCAATTCCTGGCCTAGGTAGCTACGGCCTAGAAGATGTGATAAATAATTAACCTAAATTTGATTAATTCATCATTCATTCATAATACAAATTATTAATTCATTAGTCGATTAATGAATTAATAATTTGTATTACTCCCTCTTTTTATCATTGATTAACATACATATTAAGTCAGGTATGGTCTTGGTGGGAATCGTTGTTAGTGAGAACAGCATTACCTACAAAATGCCAAGAAACCATCTGCAGTGTTAGCGACGGAACACTTGTCAAATGCAGAACCCTGATAAGTCCGAGTCACCCACGTCCCCGTCGTCCCTTCCGGGAACTGCTGCATCCGCGTTACCGTGCGGCCGTCGCCCAGAGGTGCAGCTGAGCTGAGGGTGCAGGGCGAAAGGCGAGTCTTCTGCGCCTCAAAACAGAACCAACTCACTAGGGAGGAAACCCGAAACAAAACCGAGCTGGCCCACCAGCTCTGAGGTGGCAGCCCCACCAGTGAGCTAGGGTATAGTGGGCTAATCACTCGCTTACCTGAACCCAAGTTGATTAAAGAAACAGAAACAGTGTATAACCGGACCGATCAAACTACAACGACCTTTGGCATGAAAAAACGGACACGAATTGCTTGCTGGAATGTGCGAACACTGAGCGAAGACAGCCGACTAGCCCAAGCTGAAGCAGAACTGCAGCGCTACAAGCTACAGATACTCGGCCTAAGCGAAGTGCGCAGAAATGGATTCGGAGAACTGAGAACGTCCAGGGGCCATACATTTCTTTACTCCGGGAAGGAAGATGAAGAGGGCGTACGCGAAAACGGCGTAGGATTCCTCCTTTCTGATGCTGCGAAGAAGAGCCTTTTGGACTGGAAACCCATCTCAGAACGGATCATCACAGCCCGGTTCAACAGCAAGGCCCGAAAGATAACCGTCGTTCAGTGCTATGCGCCCACAAATCTGGCTTCAGAAGAAGACAAGGACGATTTCTATAACTTACTTAACCTGACCCTGAAGAACATCCGCAAACAGGACATAGTGATCGTCATGGGGGATCTGAATGCCAAGGTTGGCACAGAGAACGACGGCTGTCAAAGGCACATGGGCAGACATGGGCTAGGAGTACGTAATGAGAACGGAGAACGATTCTTGGAGTTCTGCCAAGATAACGATCTCACCATCGGAGGCACTTTATTTATCCATGGAGAACACCACAAATATACTTGGAACTCACCCGATGGAGTCACTAAAAACCAAATTGACCACGTTGCCATTAGTTCAAGATGGCGATCATCGCTGCTTGACGTCCGCAATCGCCGTGGCGCTGACATCGACAGTGATCACCACCTAGTCGTGGCGGAGGTGCGGCTTAAAGTAGCGGTTGCTCTTCGGACTGAGGCAACCCACAAGATTGGTAAGCGGTTTGAGGTTAACAGGCTTCGAGATGAGAATACGCATGCCGCATTTAAAATTGAGCTCCGAAACCGTTTTTCCGTCCTCGAAACGGACTCTACTTCTGTCGACACGGAGTGGAATCACATCAAAATGGTCTACACAGAAACCAGCTCCGTAGTTCTTGGACACAAAACAAATTCGCGTGAGGACTGGATGTCACAGAGAACCTGGGACCTAATTGGACAAAGGCGTGAACTCCATCTTCAACTTCTGGCAGCCGGCGACGAAGCAGCACGGCAAAACCTTAAGCAGCAATATAGACTGATACGCAAAACCATTTATCGCAGTACTCGCCGTGATCGCCGTATATGGGCTGATAATGTAGCGGAATGCGCTCAACGTGCTGCTGACGCCGGTAATCTTAGAGAAATGTACAAGGCAACCCGAACCTTGGCCGAAAGCCGGACCCAGAGGAAGAAAAAGCCATTAAAAGACAAGGAGGGCCAGCTAATCGTGACATCGGAGGGACAGCTTCAACGCTGGTGGGAGCACTTTAAGGAGATCTTCCGAGCCCACACCGAACCCGGTACCACCACCATACCTTCTTGCAGCCTGCCCGCACAATGCCTTAACATTGACGTATCTCCCCCCACCAGAGAGGAAGTAGTAAAAGCTATTCGCTCACTAAAAGACGGCAAAGCTCCAGGAGCCGACCGCATTATGGCAGAAATGCTGAAAGCGGATATGCACACTGCCGCGAACGCGCTGACGCCGCTCTTGCAGAACATCTGGTCAACCGAAGAGTTACCTGACGACTGGAATAAGGGCTTACTCATTACCGTTCCTAAGAAGGGAGATCTCAGCGAATGTGGCAATTGGAGAGGCATTACTTTGCTCTCGACCCCATCTAAGGTGCTCTGCAAGATCATTCTGGACAGAATTTCGGGAGCTGTTGAACCTCTCCTTCGCAAAGAGCAGGCTGGCTTTAGACCCAACCGTTCATGTACGGATCAGACCAACACCTTGCGTATCATTCTCGAACAGGCATCAGAATGGCAGAGGGAAATGTATTTAACCTTTGTGGACTTCGAAAAAGCCTTCGATACGTTAAAGTGGCCATGCATTTGGGATCGATTGCATGAAATAGGAGTCCCCGAGAAGATCATCAATCTCATCAAAGCCATCTACAAGAACTATTCTTGTAGAATTACACACGACGGCCTCGTCTCGGAGGATATACCGGTACATGCGGGTGTGCGACAGGGATGCCTTCTCTCGCCTCTCCTCTTCCTCGTCGCTCTGGATGGAATCATGCACAAGACGACCACCAATAAGCGCCGCGGCATAGAGTGGGGATTATCCAGCGTTCTGGAAGACCTGGATTATGCCGATGACCTATGTCTGCTGAGTCACACTCGCGCCGACATGCAAGCCAAGCTGGACGACCTACGACGAGAGGCTGAAGAGACGGGACTAAGGATCAACATCCGGAAGACTAAGGAAATGAGGAGGCTGTGGAGAAGGTCCACAAATTCACATACCTCGGGAGTGTAGTGTCAGAATCTGGGGGGACCGAGGAGGACATCACTTCGAGAATCGCCAAGGCGAGAGCAACCTTCGCACGGCTGCGCCCTATATGGCAGTCACGGAAGCTCACTAGAAGGGTCAAGTTAAAAATCTATCGATCAAATGTTAAAACCGTGCTGCTTTATGGAAGCGAGACGTGGAAAGTCACTAAAGACATCTCGCATAAGCTGCAGGTGGTAGTCAACCGTTGTCTTCGTCGTATTCTCGGTATTTACTGGCCCGAGAAAATCACCAACTTTGACCTGTGGGAACGCTGCGGTGAAACTCCAATCGATCAACAAATTAAACGTCGCAAATGGAAGTGGATCGGCCACACGCTCCGAAGGGACTCCGAACACATACCAAGGCAAGCCCTAGACTGGAATCCCCAAGGAAAGCGTAAGCGAGGCCGCCCTAGACAGACCTGGCGACGGACGATCATCGCAGAGGCGAAGAAAATCGGGAAGACCTGGAGCGAAGTCAAGCGCGAAGCTCAAGACCGACCGGGCTGGCGACGCACTGTGGACGCCCTCTGCCCCATCTAGGGGACATAGGACCTTATGTGTGTATGTGTATGTGTAACATACATATTGAACCTAATGCGCGGCTCGGAAAAATGATACTTCCCTTTATAATACAATTCTTAGAATGTGTTGTAAATACGATAAGCTTTAAGCCGAAATTGAAGTAAAACGGTTGTCAAAAAAACGTATGAGAAAAAGTTAATCTGTTTATACCTTTTGTGACATAATTTGTGAAATTTAATAAACTTAACTTCTTTAAGATGAAGCCACAGAAAACGAACATATAATTCTATATTTCTCTCTAGTCTATGGATCGTCACATCCTAACGATTTGGTTTGAAAAAGGTTTTATTTCGATCCAATTAAATCATACTGCGATATTGAATTTTGTCTCAATTAAATTGCAATCGAAACGAATGCGAAACGTTACGGAAACCAAACTTCAATCGTTCAAATTAGTGCGATTGGACAGCTGGTCACTCTGGACTACGCCAATTTTTTTTAATAAGCCTTTGTGCGTTTTTTAAATTTTTGACTGTATTCTTCTCGTCTCCTGCATGTGGGACGAAGTAACCTGATAGGGCACGACCTATTAGGGTACCCCGGTCGTCCTATAAGACTACGGTCTTTGCATTCACCACTTGTTAAAACAATCTGCTTCAACCCTCCGGAACATCTATGTTGTAAGTCACCATTTGTGCCTATTTGGAGATCTCTGCATATTTCCTTGGGATGCTCTTGCTATTGTACGAAGGGAGAGGGTTTGTTAGGCAGCCATTCTTTCCCTTATGCTCTTTCACGCCAACGCGTACCAGGTGGAGCAGCTTTTGTTAGCCAGGATGTATAGTTTATAGATCCCCGGCTTTACTCTGACTGGGAGGCTTAAGAGGAGGGACGATATTATCAGGGCTCGTGAGGATCTAGCCATGTTAATCAAAATCAAAATCAAAATAATATTTATTCAACATAGACCTTTACAGGCACTTATTGACGTCAACAAACAAAACAAAAAAAAAAGCTTAAAAAAAAACAAAAACCTTGTCCGTACGTACGAATAAGGAAAAAAAAAGAAAAAATATATTGACTCGACACCTGTTCGGAAATTGGGAGAGCCTTCTCGAGAAGAACAGGCAAGAAACTCTGAAGGTCTATTTTTTATCTCCTCTTTTCAATGTTAATAATTATAATAATATAATATAAAAATACAATATAGTATAAGATACAATCATACCTAATACGATTACAGTCGTATGTATGTTTACATACACAAATAAAAATAATACAATATCATAAATAATGTTGTTACCAAACATGGCTCTATGAATATTGAATATTGTATTAATGGTCCTTACAGCGTGGGTTCCTGTTCAGTGATGGGGCGGTCTATAGTTAGGCCCAGATAAAAATTGTATAATTTCTAAATAGGTCAAGTTCATAAATTAAATTGTAGTGGTTATATAAATAATTATGTTTTATTAGGTATGGTATGGTAATTAATATTAATTAGGTAAAATCCATAGGTTAAGTAGTAGCAGTAATATTTATTGTTTTTATGTCAATGTCACAGTTTAATGTCAATGTTTAATTTTTTATTGGCTCTAATCATTGCCCGTTTGGCCAACGAATTGGCTTCGATAAGGGTTTGTTGTCTCGTGTGTCAAGTAGGGCCTGTCCAGGGTTCCCAACATAGGGGGTTTCCCCCTAGATTTAGGGGCTAAATAAGTGAGATGGGATTTTTTTAGGGACTTGAAATTTTTAGGGGTATTTTTAGGGATTTTTTGACTCTTTATATTTTTTTTTAAGATAAATTTACAAATGGCTCTCGTGTGAATCAATGTAGCCAACAAAAACATTAATGTTTATTTCTTGACCTATCGACTTATAACATCTAGTTCGTAATTCTACAACCACTCTGTGGTCACGTTTTTAAAAGTTACCTTTCCCTCAAATTGAAATTAGTTCCCCACTCTAACTGGCTATTGGCTACAAATCTCTTAATTACGCCTCTGAATGTCCGTTTTTAAAAGTTATGCTACCCCCGAAAGCGTAACTGTATAGAGCGTCTGCTGTAAATATTTTTTAGGGGGACAACTCAATAATTAAGGCGATTTTAGGGGTTTTGACACAAACTTTAGGGATAAATATTTTTGAGAGTTGGTAACACTGGGCCTGTCGTAAGAACAGCGCCTCTGCAGAACTGCGGAAGCATTATGTTGAGACAGAGCCCTTTTTGACACATGTAGATCGCACCTATGTTCGTGTTTTTTTCTCATTATTCCTTTTTTCTTAATTGTTTAATAATTGGACTTTCAATTCAATTCAATTCAAATGCTTATTGCAACCATAATGTTAACAAAGGTGTTTACAATAATTTATGTGTACAGTTTATGGACCCCGTCGGGTATCGCAATTTTATAGAGAGGACGGCGTTTTATACCAATTAAAATGAATAAGTATTTTATATATTATATATTATTATTATACATTATTCATTTATTTTAATTTATTAAATTGTATCATTGTTATATTTTATCATTAATATATTCTTGTACACTATAGTAGCATTTATTTATTAAATTTTTTTTCAACAGTTTTATGAATTGTATATTATTTTTCAAGTTTTAAGTTTTCAGGGAGTTTATTATAAATCTTTACAGATGCGTTATATGTGCTAGATGAACATAAATTAAGGCGTGCAGTAGGGATTTTTAAATTCGTTCTAGGTCTTAGTGAATATTTTAATTGTAGATCGTTTTGATTTGTGTAAAACTCAGCATATTTCCGGACAAACTTACATATCTCCAAAATTCACACATGGAAGATGCACTTCTTGTTTTTGAAAAACGGTTTACAACTCTCAGTCTGTTTTAAGTTAGCAATAATACGAACTAATTTTTTTTGAAGGATAAATAAAGAAAGAGTGTCTGAGCTATCTGTGTGTGTCAAATAAATCTCTATTCATTCATTCATAAACGTCTAGCGAGAAGACGCTATCTCTCCATTGCCTTTCAGATGACTTTAAACCTTTTGTAAACGGTTTGTCAGATTAATTGCTAACGTCAATGTATAAAAAAAATATATATTCCCCAGGCTTTTCAGTAATTACAAACATTCTATTCTAAACTCTCATTCGATCGTTGTAATTAAATACTCTTTTAAAGCTTAAAAAAGGTCTGAACTCTGAACAATTCGAGTGATGGAACAATGTTGACCTTTCGTGCCATGTTCGGGCTCAATGTATTCAGGGAAAAAAATTGGACTAAATTCATTGAGGCTGTCCCTGCTTGTTATATTTTTCAGAGCGCGTGTTACCAGTTGTTGGATACTCGAAGTATTTCAATCTCCAAAATTTTAGTTAAAATTTGTCTGGCTCTCTCGTAGAGTCACTGGAATGTAGCGTCAGAGATCGCTAGATTGTCTCCATCATAGACTTTAAGGCCAGTGTCACAAATATTTATTAGAAGTGATATTAACAATTATTTTTTCTTCATTTTTGGCTTGTACCGCTTGTACGGCTTGTGCATCAGCCACGGACGAGGGTGAAAGGTAGGGAAACAGAAAGATTGGTTGTGGAATCGGTTATCGGATTTTAAGAATCAAGGACAGTAGGTATAACATTTTATAATTTAATACTATTATTAAATAAAAAAGTAGATATAATATTATAAATAGATGAGTTATTCATTGAAAGTAAGACGCTCATGGATGAAGGAAGTGGAATTCGAAAATTTATCAGATTGGAAATGAAAGTGGATGTGTCATTCAAGGTACGTGCAAAAAATATATGATTCAAGTCGCCAACATCAGACCCACACTCACAAATACTTGTATTAACAATATTGAGTTTTGCTAAGTGACCGGGTGTGCAAACGTGACCCAGTCTCATACGAATTAAAAATGGTTGTGGCAAATTTATTAAGACTTATGTGGAAGAACCATGGCTTAGACGGCACAGACGGCTGAATACACGCAAAATATTTACCATTCACTTGGCTGATCTTTTTCCAAAGATCTTCCCAAGATTTATTATAAATCAAACTTAGGAAGGGCAACAAGATCAAAACTATTTTTTTATATGATGGAAACATATCTCCGCTTTGGATTGCATCTTTGGCCAATTTGTCAGCTTGGTCATTACCAAAAATACCTTGATGACTGGGAATCCATAAAAAGTTTACATTTAAGCCTTTCTCTAAACACTCATACAATAGGTTTCTGCAATCAATAATAATTGGAAGATAATTATTGTTTTTAAAAAGAAATCTTTGCAAAGCCTCTAGTGCACTTTTAGAATCTGTCAGAATCACAGCTTTCTTCTTTAACAATTTGACAGTTTTTCTTTTTAATTTACGTTCCATTTTACGTGTGATTTATCACCATTTTTGTTATATTACTAGTTTATTGTACAGTGCTTTTTATTTTTCTGTGTCTAACGAAATTTAACAAAGTATTTATTTCGAATTATAACTCTGAATTCGAATGATTGAAAAATCTATAAGAATCTAAATAAAATTGTGAGCAGTCAAAAATACAACCGCCAGCGAAATATTTGTTTATTGACAAAGTTCATTTGGAAGAAAGACAGACGATCACCAGTTGCGCAATGTTGTTACTTTATTACTCAATCATTAAGATTAAGTGATTACATCGCCTATTTAAACAAAAACGGAGCATAATTATGCCTCAGATATCACGGCGGTTATAGCAATTTTATTAAGTCTCTGGACATAACAAAAATAATTCATTGCCTCCCTGTCTAGTACGTATATCATCCTCTTGCCCATTTCCCATTATCTGAGGTTGGCGCAGTAGATCTTTTTCTTCCATTCCTCTCTATCAGCCGTCATTTCCATGCTTACTCCTTTCATTCTTATATCATTCTTCACACAATCGATCCATCTTTTATTCGACCTTCCTCTGCCCGTGTATCCCTCCACTTTCATATTCAACATTCGCTTTGTGACATGACTTTCATCCCTCCGCATCACATGTCCAAACCATGCTAATCTACTTCCTCTCACTTTTTCTACCACTGGCGCTACTTTCAGGCTTCCTCTTATGTACTCATTCCTTATCTTATCCATCCTTGTCACACCACACATCCATCGTAACATTCTCATTTCATTTGTATGCAATCTATTTTCATCCTTCTTCTTGACGGCTCAGCATTCACTTCCATACATGACGACAGGTCGGAGGATCGATTTGTAAATTTTCCCCTTCAGCCTTATTGGCATTCGGGGATCGCCCTGAATGAGGGAACCGAGGTACTTGAAATCTGAGCAGGTAGGAAGTATAGCGCCTGTCTAGTACATATATACAACTAGAATAAAGTTATAAAAAATTGATTTTTAAATCACGGATATAATTGTTTCAATGTTGTTGAAATAGTGTTAGCGCAGCGATTGACTGACATTTGAATGACCTACAAAAATTTGTTCCGGTCGGGGTGTCTACCCACTACACAGGATAAAAAATCCTAGTGTGGGGCAACGTGTTTTTTCTAATAAAGAAAATGAAAGAAAGTTAGTTTCGCTGCCCATCAAAACGAATAAATAGATTAATATTAAAATTAGGAAAAGGAGAATAATTATAAAATACAAAATCAAAATTAACTTTATTCAAATATGACTTTATAGACAGCTCTTTTGAATCGCCCAATTTTTTTTCTCCTACCACCCATTCAGGGCGTATTTTTTAGCTGATAAGAAGAATGGCCGCAAGAAACTTATCAGCTATATCAAAAGTAATAACAACATCTTATATATAAAATCAATCGCATAATGTGTTGGTAAGCGCATAATTCAACAACGCCTGGACCAATTTGGCCAATTCTTTTTTAAAATGTTCGTTGAAGTTCAAGGATGGTTTTTAAGGGAAAATTCGAATAATTATCGGAAAAACTCTAAAAACAGCCTTTTATTTTCCTATGCAAACGTTTTCAAACTAAAACGTACAGTCGAATTGTGCTTTATTGTTATTGTATAAAGTTCATATTGCAAGCACTCACTGTTGTCTAAGCAACGAAGGTGTGTTCCTAACATCAAAGAGTCAATTTGCGCTTTATTAACGCTACATATAGTTGAAATTCAATCATATCTATCAAAACAGTGTGCGTGCGTACGTTGGAGCACAGAATACATCGTTGGAGGATTTAATGTCACGTTCCAAAATTAATAGTCACAAAATGTAATAGGTCATTTAGACTTTTTTTTGCAATTTGGTTGGCTATGCGACATTATCTATAAAATATTAGGAACAAAAAACTGCCACTGTACAAATCTTTTTGACAGGACGAAGTCTGTCGGGTCCGCTAGTTTACAATAAATTATGTCGTTATCATACAATGTACATATGTGTTTACAATTTATACTGGAAAACTAATATATAGGTACAATTTAGAAAGTAATATCTTCAAATCAACACCAAGCATTGGCATCATTTAAATATTCATTGACTTTGTAATAGCCCTTACTCATTAGCGTCTTTTTAACATGTACCATGATCTTATGAAAAGGCAATTCAGCTACAATAATTAACAATACAGAATAATTAACTTAACCCCTTACCCTTTAACACTAATACTTTAGAATAACTCAAGTAGATAAGGAAATAGTTTACTTTGAAGGTCTTTGGTTAGACAATATAATAAGAAATAGCAATTCGCCATTTTTTAAAACTTCACTTACTCATAAGTTCTGTACCTAAAATATCCTAGTTATTGTATCGTCGACATTATCTGGATCCGTCGAACGGTCTATATCGAGACATATTTCAGACTTCGCGGCTCGTTCAGGCTCCGATTCATATTCAGGATTTACTGTTTTGTACATCAGCAGTAGTCAGCGTTTATTTGTTCTGATTCTGTTGTATTGCTATAAAGTTTGTTAGAATTAAGAAATAATGATATTTGATTGAAAAATCGAGTTATTTAGTCCGATATTGTATGTTTAACTAAGACAACATTAATGCCCAGTTTCTGAATATCTTAGCTAAGCTCTCAATAACTAATGATTCAACAAAGTTATCGAAAAGATAAACGTCTCATAACTGTCAGTGAGTTTCTGAATGCGGGACCGTGCTTTCAACAGCTATGAAACTGTTAAGTAGTTCTAAATTATGTCACTAGATGGGTCTGTTCACAAAATATGAAATAAAAATTGACTTTGTTATATTAATTCATCCATAATTACAATTTAAACATTTATAATATTTTTTTTTATCGATATTAAGTATTAAAACACTATTTTATGAAATATTTTTTAACATTTCGATAGTATTGCCTGTATGAATCATACGCATAAATCGATAAAATAAAAAGATTATAGATGAAAAAAAAATGGCATGCTTTCGCACGGATTTTGAATTCGTTTGTGTTTAATTGTTTGTAGTGTCGCGGTACTTTATTTTAACATTTCAAATGAATTTCTTCTTTCTCGTAAGTTTCTGGGTATAGATATTCCAGAAATGAACTCCAGTACTTCTGTATCCGACTTTGAAGAACTACTCGTATTTAATATTGTAGATCTCATTGTCTTTTTTAAATATAATAATTTAAAATGTAGCTGTCACTATTTAATTTCACATAAAATTACCACGTTAATAGCCTTAAGATTTTTGTTTGCCATACATAAACCACAGATACATAAACGTCAAATAAAGTTATGGGACCGATAAACGGCACTAAATGGTCAGTTAGGTTAAGCTAAGTTTAAACGAAGTTTATCTAATTCTACGGTGTTCAGAAACGAATTGTTGGGAGTTATCGAACTGATAGCGTTATTGAACAGATAAACCATTGACAAAATGTACTCAGAAACCGGGCATAATATGTTACGTTAAAATTAGAGAAAGATATTAATAAATAGGAACCACTTGATATTAAGTGGTTACAGAAGTCTGCAAAGGATAGTAGACCATGATGGACCATGTTAATGATGGACAAAACGTATCTTTGTTGAGATTGGATCATTTGTATAAGGATCAGTACAAAGATTCGAATCAGTAAAGTGCTTCATTTGCATCATTTGTATCAGTGACTCTAAACCGATTTAAAAGGTCACTAATAAAAATATTCTGATATATGATACAAATACACTGGTATAAATATTGATAGTGATTCATTTGTATCAGTGATTCTGAGTCAATCGTGTAAATGTCGCGTATCGAATGAAAGCGAGATGCAATTGAACGACTTGATCCGAAGCGCTCCGACTCTGAACTATTTACTTATCTCAATCGTGCAAGTACCGCGTGCCGATTGAAACGTAGATGCAATTGAGCGAATGATTAATTTGAAACGCTGTTAGAGATTTGAATACTGATTCAAATCACTTGGAAGAAACGACTCACTGGGTCGTTTCTGTAAAGATTGACACATTATGAATAACAAAATTCAATTAAATTTGAAATCGTAAGATTCGATTACGTCTCTGATTCCTACTAATATAATATTTACTGGAAGTTACATTGACGATTTGACAGTGAAATGTTTTGACATTTGATTGAAATGTGTGTCATCAAAAACAGATCTGATTCGGAAACTTTGATATTTCGTACCGGATGCCATTGGATTTAAAAAACTCAACGATCCCTTTCTACTGGAAAAAAATTCGTCCATTTCTTTCTATTAGATGTTAGAAAATAATAAGCCCCGAAATACTTCAAAAATACCCCTTATCAGTCACTCAGTGAGTCAGGGGTAATCGAGCTTAATTTATAATAGAGAAGAGAGATATATATTTTTACAGAAAGACAAATAATATAGCTTTTGTTGATCGATTTCTATTATGGATTAAAGACTGACTCGATAAATTCATTATGGAAAAATAAATATATCATCAGTCAATGCGATAATATATTTTTTTTATTGCTAATTATTATAAACGCTGGAATTGCTAAAGTGCAATTAATTTTATTATTTGCCGAAATACATCAAGGAACGATTTTTCTTATTTAGATTCCGCTTTGGCAGATATTGTGAATTAGCATACAAACTGCAGACAATATACCACAGAACACAGCACAGAACACAGAAAGAGGTTAGAATGGCGAACATGCATCGTTTGTATGGGAGCCGCTGTCGCCAGTTTAAGAAGCCAGCGCTGCGTCTGTAAAGTCACGCATAACCAATCAGGAGAAGTACGCATCGCGCGATAACGAACTGAACCAATCACAGCACTGCACTCACCAGATTCAAATAATTCCGTCTAAAAACGATATTATTACCTTAGTGATTGACAAAAATGAAAAATTATCGATATAAAATGTCGATAGCAAATTTAATATTACAAATATTTTCAATACTGAAAACGAAATATTACATTCATGTAGGTATTTAAAATTTAATAATTAATTTAATTGTATATACCTATACTATATGATGAAACAAACTTATTAAGTGAAATAGATGTAGGTTGGAAGCAAAGTAAACTATATTTCTGTAAATCTTGTTTCCATAACAACATATACAGGCACTTTTATATGTGTGCGATAGCACATTTTTCCGACATGTTCATACATTTTTGCGATTTTGCAGTGGCTATCTTTTCACAATTTTATAATTTATTATGCCCTAGCTATCTGTAATATCATTCATTTAATACATTTACATATAGTATGCCCAAATTCAATAATAGTTTTTATATATTTAACGTATTTAACATGTATTTGGACATATTAATAATATTTCCACGGTCGCACACACCGATTAATTCGTTTAATAAAAGTATAATTTAAATTTATTTAAAACTTAAATAAATACTTGAACAATCTTCCAACAAATGTTCGAGTTTATCACACAATCATTTATTCCTACCAGAATATTAAAAATATATATTTATCGATAAAACATAATGCGTACGTTTTTTGGTAAGCACAGCACTATGGCCTTTTACTACGTTTATTGCTGTTATTCAAATGCGTCGCTACCGAATTCAGTGTACTACATTACGCGCTCTGAGTAATGTAATTAGACGCATGCGCGTACATAGCCGGCAATGTATATTTTTTAGAAAAATATTATGTGTCTTATCGTTACGATCAAGCTTTGATAATTTTTTTGTAAAACGTTAGTTATTACGATCAAATTTGCTATAACCGATGAAAAGATGTTCTATCTTTAGCTACACTTGAGACCTGACTTCTTGCTTTGCAGGTAATTACAGCACAAGTAGGCATTTTCATTAATAAACGCGCAGCACTTCGTAAAACACTCTCCGTGACCACTCGTGACTGACTAAGCAACGCGTTCGCATTATTGGCCACAGTCATGATCATTTGATCATAACTGTGGCTCGCGTGCCACGCCTACATAGCCGTTCTAATCTCTTTCTGTGTACCTCTTTCTGTGTTCTGTGCAATATACCTATAACTGCTTAAAAATAAAACTAATCTCTTTATCATTGATTTAACAACTGCAAGTTTTATTGTATCTCAGCCCCATAATATCTGTTTGGATGCCATAATATATTCTAGTACATCTTTGTAAAAAAGCACAAGTATTTTGAGACTAGCTTTCTGCCCGTGGCTTCGCCCGCGTGGATTTCGGGATTGGGTCCATAGGATTAAGGGTCATAACTTTTGCCCACGGCTACATATGCGCGGAAGTCAGTTTATGGCGCGAAGGTTTAATCGCGCTTCCCGTGGGACTATACGTTTCTCTGGGATAAAAAATACCACAAAACCTTGCTCAAGAATCACTCTATCTATTGATGAAAACCGCATGAAAATCTGTGCAGTAGTTTTTTAACGATGCCTTTATTTCGCCTCCCATGCGATTTATCGGTTTTTCCGGGATAGAACCTAGAGCCTAGAACCTTCTTCAAGAATCACTGTCTAATGATGAAAACTGCAGGAAAATCTGAACAGTAGTTGTCGGGTTTCTGGGATGAAAATAGCCCAAAACTTTCCTCGAGAATCACATCATCTATTGATGAACAACACATGAAAAACCATGCAGTAGTTTTTAAGCGAAGCCTTTATTGCGCATTCCGTGGGATCTGTCGATTTTTCTGGGATAAAAAGTAGCCTATGTTAGTCTTCATCCCTTCAACTATCTCCACGTAATGCACAAATCACGTCAATTCTTCGCTCCGTTTTGCCGTGAAAGACGAACAAATAGACGGACACACTTTCCCATTTATAATATTAGTATGGATAATCAAGTAGAAAGAATTCATCCAAATAAACGTAACAGCTTAAGAAAGCATTGTAATAAAAGACAAGAGGCTTATTTATATATTAGAGGAGTATTTTTTCTAAGAACAACAGAGAAGCTTTTGAAGTTATATTATTTAATATACTTACTGTGCTTTTTAATAAGAAGCACAAATGCTTCTGAATACTTAAATTGTGAATTCTTTATTACAATGTCTGTAAATTACATATTCAACAACTTTGTTTCGTTCAAAACATAATCAAAATTACTATATTATTTTTATTGTATAACGGATTCTGTCTTCCGCCCGCGGCTTCGCCCGCATGAAATTAGTTTTTGCCAATCCTTCTTTATCTTCAATTCAACCCCTATTTCACCCCCACACTGGTAAAAAATTCAAAATGCTACAATAAACGATTTTTTGTTTCTTATGGCGTGATATATGACGAACTTGCATACTAACTTATAACCCTTATTTTACCCCCTAGCTGGTCGAAATTTCCAAAATGCTAGAACAAATGTTTAGTGATTTCTTATCAAGTGCTGAAATATAAAATTTCATGGTTTTATATTTTAAAATTAAGGAATCCCATACAATCTTTCAACCTCTATTTCAACCCCTTCATCCCTTTTTTTCGAAATAAAAAGTAGCCTATGTTTTGTCTCAGGGTCTAAAGATTGTCTGTACCAAATTTCATCGAAATCGGTTGCGAGGTTTAAGCGGGAAAGCGTAATAATAAATAATAATAATAAATAATAATTTGTGATCAATCACTTCACACTAACGAAATGTAGCTAAAAAGAAGAATGGCAGGCCTGGTACCCATTACATTGTTAAATGTACGATTCTGATTTTTTAATATTTTGTAAACGGTAACTGGTTACCTATTTTTCTTTCACTGAGAAAAATCTATAACTTTTGTAAATAAAGAAAAATTGAAGTTACAATTTCAGGGAATATTGATAACAAAACGTATTTATGCGCCAAGCAATATTAAAACGCAATATGCATAAGAAAAATAACTATTTCATTCGTTACGGAAATATCGATTATAGATTAATACATATTCTGATTATTGATTAATGACAGTTAGAATACCGATAATATCACTAGAATTTATGAATGTAATATACTATTCCTAGCTGAGTTCCTATATTTTTAGATATAAATGAAAAATCTGTCACTATTATGTCAACTGGCAAAGTCAAGTTAACGTCACAGATTAGTATATTATGTTAACGTACGTAGCTTCTACTACTTTGTCTGTGGTCACATGCAATATCATTTATGGTCGTGTCGTGCATAGAGTATGTCAATATTAAATCAATCACACACATTTTGACATTTACAACGTTTTGATAACACATAGTTATCGACAAAGCGTCGCAAAAGTCAAAACATAAGTGATTTATAACGTTTCGTTACCTCTATGCTCTATTTTTTAAATGAGTTTATCTTTTTATCTAGCAGTTGCAGACATATGGTGCGATTACCTTTTTAAACGGTTTTATTTGTTATATTATTAAAAACGAAGAAATACATGGTATTTTTATCGCCGTACACTTAGTCTAACTATGGTACCAACAATGTATAGTTTCCTGCCAATCTTCTTTGAGTATCTATACTAATATTATAAAGAAGTAAAGTTTGTGTGTGTAAATATTAAGGGGTAATCTCGGGATCTACTTAACCGATTTTAAAAATTCTTTCACCAATGGAAAGCCACATTATTGCGGAGTGTCATCATCATCATCATCATCATCATCATCGATTTTAAAAATTCTTTCACCAATAGAAGCCACATTATTGTTGAGTGTCATCATCATCATCATCATCATCATCATCATCATCATAATCATCATCATCATCATAATCATCATCATCATCATAATCATCATCATCATCATCATCATCACCATCATCATCATCATCAGCGGACGTCGCGCGATGGCTTCGGGTTTAATTCAGTTCGCTTTCGTGCTCGCTTCGGGGATTATTAATATTATGCCCAACGAAGTGGGCGCGGGTCAGCTAGTTTACTATAAACTTAGAACTTGAAGAAAAGGTATTGTAGCCTCTACCGAGGAGGGCTCCCCTGTATCGGCGGGGGAGCAGAGGCTGGGGATTCCCGGAAGTCGCTTCGTGTTCCCGGGGGCCCAAATAACCGCCGGCTCACCGCAGCCGCGGGGTATGCAATTTAATGAATTTTCCTCAGGGGAACAAAAAAAAAAGCATAAGTTGGATGCTAGCAGCGCAGGACCGACTGATGTGGAAATCCTTGGGGAAAGCCTAAATCCAGTAGTGAGCATCTTGGCTGAACATTAATCTATACTCATAATGCATTTGTAGAGAGGTCAATTCTGTAGATGAAATATAATTCTATGATTTGGTATCGATACTGATTCCAAAAATGCAATCAGTAAAATTTTTGTCTGTCTGTCTGTATAACCGTTATAGAAACAAAAACTACTCGACGTATTTTAACGAAACTTGGTACAGTTATTTTTCATACTCCTGAGTTGGTTGCAGTATACTTTTCATCACGCTATATACAATAGGAAGCAGAACAGTGAAGGCTAATGTTGGGAAAACGGGGGAAGTTATTCCATTTTTTAAGCTTCCCGTTGGTTTTAACGTTAAATGTCTATGTGAGGAAATCGCTTTTAAAGTAAAAGATTGAAATAAAAAAAATCAAGATTGACGGTGTTTTAAGTATTTTAATAAAAAAAACTCAATGTCACAACAGCGAGCTGACTATGTAAGTGAAATATTCACACCACATTTTTGTTTCTAAGACTAATAGTTTTTTAATTATTAAGGTACGATGATATAGACCTTTTCGTTACGGTCCTCTTTTTGAACCTGGTACCCGTATGTTCCGGCGCGATTTTAAAGACATTTCACGTTAAAAATATTCTACGACAGTCTAACTTTTATGGTTGACTCACAATAACACGTGTAACTCCCGATAGCTTAGCAGTTCGAAGCTTTCTGATTATATTTGTCCACTCTCACGTTTGAACAGCTCTCAGTCATGCCTTATTTAAAAAGTAAACATTATTATTTTATTCTATAAAAAAACATACGCCAATTGTAATAGCCCTTACTTATTAGCGTCTTTTTAACACGTACCTTGAACTTATGAAAGAGCTACACTATGTGGAATCTTGTTATAAAAATGTATAATTATAATTTGCCCATAAACGAACCTCTATGATTTTTAATAAGTTTCTCTGAGATTCTATATATAGGTTGATTTATATATAGATCGCGCAAATCGCTCTTTTTTTGTAATACAAACATATTATTTACTAGCGACCCGCCCCGGCTTCGCACGGGTGCAGTGAAAAAATGGTTATGGTGGGTTATCCCTAAGAGATAGACATATACCATCGCGGACTTTTTTGTGGATTTTTGTAAGTTGTACAATACTGTAGTACATTATTTTGGTCTATCTCGTAGGTTCAGCCAGCGTTTGCAATATAAGCGCAAAAAAACGTGCTTATTTACGGCATCACATTAGAAACCTTTAAATTTATCAGTGTTTCTCTACTATATTATGCATTTATTATACATACAAACCTTCCTTAAGAATCACTCTATCTATTTAAAAAAAACCGCGTCAAAATCCGTTGCGTACTTTTAAAGATCTAAGCATACATACGGACATACAGCGAAAGCGACTTTTTTTTATATACTATGTATTGATATTGATAAAATGGATGATAATATAATAAAGTAATAACATATTTATAGCATGTGCGTAATTTTGAACCTCAAACAAATTAAGGATTCTAGGATAGAATCCCGTACACAATGAAGATTGAAAGAGAGAGCTGGAATAAAACATATTTTTGCGAGCAAATAATACATAGTTCTTTTCATTATCTTTTGTGATGCAAACACAGTATAGCCAGACTTTTGGTGTGTAATTTGACAGTACTGCGTTTTTTGTCTCGCACAAGAGAGAGGCTATCAATCCTCGCAACGAGTACGAATTGATTGAATTCAGACACCCAGGCTCGATTCTGCCTTATAAAAATGTGTTATTAGATTTTCGAATTACATATATACATTCACCTAACGCTCGCTTTTATATAATTTCTATGTAATCACTACTCGCCATGTAAATTAATATAAGCGCATAAAAATTCCGCAGCCTTTAATATTCATTCGCGCGTTCCACCTTTCAAACAATCCAGCAAATAAGATTTTATTAATTAATTCCACAAACGGAAAACATATCGGAAAGAACAAAAATATTTAAAATAAATTCCACAGTGGTAGTGAATTAAACGAACAAATAATAGAATAATTAAGCGAACGGACGGCACTATTCGTTTGCGAAACACAATTATGTGAGCATTTAGAAAATGCTCTGAAAACTCCAATTTTGTTTTCTTTGAAGTGAGCGAGCAGAAATGATTTGCTCCGGCCTTGGAACTGATTTTGAAAAACAAATGGATATAGCACTCATATTGTTTGTATGTAAGCATTTCAATAAACTAATATAAATAATTAGTTTATTTCCTCGTAGTGAGATCAACGCAACATAAGCTACATTTTGTTATTTGGCAGCGAAACTGTATATAATTGTATATAACACTACATATAAACAAGAAAAATAATTAACTCATATTGGATTGACTTAACCAATTTGAAAGTATGAAAAATTATACAATATTATCCATTCTATCTTTAAAGTTTTTTTTTTCTTTCAGGAGAGAGAGGCATCTCGGTAGCACAGCTGCGGCGCCGCCGCAGGTCGCCGGCGGGCGCGAGGAAGTCGCGACCGCTACGGCGACCCGGGATGGACCATGCCCCTTCCGTGGCCGGGGGGCGTCGTCGATGGAGGAGACCGGGGGAGGTAGTAAGCCTCCCCCGAGGAGGGCTCCCCTGTATCGGCGGGGTAGCGAAGGCTGGGGGTTCCCGGAAGTGGCTTGATGTTCCCGGGGGCTCCCTACATGCTTGAGGAAGGCCATCCCTGAGGTTTTTTAGTGGGTAGGCCTCCCCCTTCTGGGGAGGAGAGCCCCGCATAACCACCGGCCCGCCACAGCCGGGGTATGCAATTTAATGCATTTTCCTCAGGGGGAAAAAAAAGGAGAGAGAGGCATAAAATCTTCACAAGGAGAACGAACCGTACCTCGGATACCACCGCAACGGCAAATGTTACGATGGTTAGGTCGGACTCTACGCCGGCTAGCGCGGTCTGACCACGTGACTTATCGACTAAACTCAACCTTAACCTTGGCCATAAGGGCCCTAAGGCTTGAATGGCGTTTTTAAAGATAGACATGCAACACACACGTACGCACACATAAACACTTAGACACAAACATAAGAGGCGGGGAATCCTCACAAGGATTCCAGGGTACCAGGTGTCGAGGGGACCTGAAACTGAACGGAAGCGGTCCAGGCTACCTACCAACTAAACTCTACCTTAGGTGTTCGGTAAATAGATTTTCGGTTGGCCGTGGACCCTTGCGCAGTGGAAGACTTGAAGAGTAAAAGCACGGATCCAACGGCGACACACAATTCCGATAGCCTATTCAAGGAACTGCCATGCGATACACAGGGCTGGTAAATAACAAAATAAACTAATAAACTTACGAAACAAATTATATAATAGTCTACGTTTGCGGCAGTGTTGGTCCAGTCGTCAGGCTGCTCTTCCACGACCCAGAGAGTCAGGTTAAAGAATAATTCTCAGGCCTGAGGGGAGAGGGGGGACGTAGGCTGCAGGTGCCACACCATTCAAGACGACTTGATCACAAACAAACAACGCACTGATTCACAATGTATTATAGTTTACAAATAATTTGTATAATTATACTTAATTACTAATTAAATGTGCAATATAAAGATCACCAAATCACCTCCTAGCACTCCGATCCAAGTCAGAGGATGTAAGGAATACAACAAACACTATGTATTAATCCCATAATACCCGGGTCAATTCTATCGCGATCTATTTTATTCCACGCATTGACAAACAGCGGCGCGAGTCCTGGTTAATTACCTGCTTGCTACTACTGCCCGCCCGACCTTACGACCTACCTGACCAGCTTATCGTTAGGCACGCGGCGGGGAGGATTGCGTAACATTTCGAACCAGCGGCAGCCGCGCCGGCGATGCATGATTTCGAAAGACAATAGGGAATCGATATTTTAAATCAAACATTAGGTGTTGGTTTTAAGGACCTTTTACGCTAAGGATGAGAGTGACTGCTCCATGAGGAGAAGGAAAGATTAAGCATTGATAAAATCTCATCATATACGCTTGAAGTAACACTGGAATGGGAATTTATATAAACACTTTATTGAACGGAGCAACTATAACAATAAAAATACTAATAGCTACAGATAAAATAACTAAGTTGATAAGCGGCTTTTTAGCGGCTTTATCTCTCGTAGAGAGAGCCAACCTTAGATGTTACTGAAAATTATGATTTGATATGATGGGACACGGGATTAAAATATTATTATATCAAACTGCCATTAAAATTATTTATGTACATTATTAAAATATACTTAAATAAATATTCCTTACACCAATTAGCCTAGCCTGCTTAGCTCTGCAAGGTTATCCGGCAATGTCTATCCGACAACACATTGTGGGATCTAGGGTAATGGATAGACATACATATGTTATATATATATACATATATACAGTGGACCCCCGGTAGTCCGACAAACATTTTGCAGGGCAGTGTCGAACTATCGAATTTGTTGGATTGTTGAGTACTGCCTAAGACTCTTTATAGTCCGATTTTTTTTAGAAAAGAGTACCTTTTAATTCGACAAATTACAGATCCAATAATAAGATTCTTTATATTACATATACGTACATACTCTGAAGTACAAATTATACTTTATTGTGTATGTCAAATTCAGTAAATTTTACAACACAATAAGAGAGCTTCACCCAAAAAAGCCGTGATTCGTCTGCATTGTACACCTGTGACGGGTTAAGATTTGAATCTTTCACCTTTTGTGAAAATCTTAATTTAAATGGCTCTATACAGGTGGCATCGTTAGGAAGTTTATCTCCTGTATGAAACGTTCTAGCCATCCCTTGCTAGCCAAAAAATCATCTTTTTTTTAATTATTTCTTTATAATAATATTTAGTTTTCTTGGCCAACACGGGTCTCGAAATGGGCGTATGCCTATTTCTTTGTTCAATCGCGCATTTGCGAATATACATGTATTCAATAATAAATAATAGACCATGTCGGATTACAGGGGGTGCCGGATTAGACAGGGGGCGGACTACTGGGGGTCCACTGTATTAACAACCGTAACTAAGGTACAAATGACTTCATCACACAAACATCTGCCTCCACTAGGACTGAAACAGATTCCTCAGGCCTCAGAGAGGAAATCCTCTACAACTGTTCGGAAATCAAGAGATCCTTCTTGAGAAGAACAGGCAAGAAACTCCGAAGGTGTAATTTTTATCTCCTCTTTTTGAAATCACAGAATAATACAATTACATCTATTTACTTATCAAAAGGCATATAGTATTTTATCTACTATCATGCTATTAATCCTCTATAAAAGAACCTATAACAATTAGCTTATTGCCAACATTAAAACGATCAATGATATTATGATCATTATTTCATCCAAACGCGTGATATTATAAATTTAAAAAAAGAACAGTCTCATGCAATTATATATTTTCACCACCAGATCGCAAAAATTTTGAAGAAAGAACAAAATGTAGACTAATTCGTACTCGTGATTTCGGATTCTAGTCTTACCGTGTTATTTCCCGCCTTTTTTTCACTCTAATATTGGAAATCGCAAACAAACAATTACCGAGTGCGTTATTTACAAAAATGAGTGATTCTAGCTTTGATGACACACCACCAGATATTTCTAAAGCAGCAAAGGAAATTGATTATACAACAGTTGCATACATAAGTATTATATCGCATTTAAAAACTTTTTTTGTCATTACAAGATTATATACTGTAGAAGATATAAAAAAATATGCCTACGGAGGGTATAAAAGCGAGTGCAAACTATTGACCCGGGCATTGCCGTCCGACATTTTTGCGTGTTTTCGCTGACGAAAAACAGATGGCGCTACGCGTGCTATGTAGCGCTCGAGTGGCAGCAACCGAATTTATCCGAGCGCTCTCAAGCTCGGCGGCTTCGTGGCAACTTCACTTCTCATTTACTTAGTCGATGAGTGAACACATGTTTTTCAAATTACCCTCTATAGCTTTTTATTAAATATTATTTGAGCTTCTTTTGCATAAATTAAATCAAAGTCATGAGCATCTAGTGTTATGTAAAATGTTACGTCATTCTCTTTTTAATAGCGTGGATCTTCTTACAATACAATGTCAGATCGCAAAAAATATCTGGTAGGAGGAAGCACAACAAAATTATTCATATAATGAGGAGTTATAAACATCACATAAATTATTTAATACAGAAAGATTCAATACAAATTTATGACATAAAAATAAAATCAAACATTTTTATAATTCTAGAAACATTGACCCTGGAGACCTATTTTTGAATTACGAATGCGATTTCGAAATCACCGCTAACTAAATAGTCAGCGGTGACTTTGAGGTCACGGATTCCTAAACATCCAATTTTTGAAAGTCGATCGCAGAGCTGCCAACATAGATAAAGTACCTACACACATAAATGTAAGAGTTCGGTTCCACGCAGAATGTACCGCTGCCGGTTATTGTCGGCTTAACTATTGCGGTTATTATATATATACATATATATATAATATAAAAAATATATATATGTGCTACACATTCATATATATATATTGTATATATCGACTTAAAAATCAAACAAAACACAGATAACATTTCCACAAGTAGGACTTGATTACGAGTGGGTGAGGGCACTCGTAATGAAATCACACCTGTGACAAAGGTGGTCACATCAGTGATATTCAAAAATAAGAATTATTAAAAATCGGTGATTATTAGTCACATCGGTGATTTCGAAGTCGCATTTGTAATTCAAAAATAGGTCTCCTGGAGCTGAAAAAGCGATCCCAGATTTTGCATTTTCTAAGACATATAAATAATATTTCTATTTTCAAACAGATATATGCTCAAACATTACACCGACAATGTTATAATAATTTAATAGACAAAGCGTCGGCGTCCATTTTGAAACGATTAATTGAATCCCCCACTCACCCACTTTATAATTTGATAGAAAACTCGATAACGCTAACGATATTTTAAAATTACAAACTTCTGCAATCGAGTCTCGGTTATTTTAATATTGGATACCTCGAAATGGACATAAATCTTGTCTAAGCCCTAACGAATGACTTACAGCGTTCTAATTAACATTCACCTTTGAAATTTCACGCAAAAATACCTTTTGAGGACGAAAACTTAAATGAAAGTCAAAGAATTATGCGAACGTACGTTGCTTTCAATTGATTTTGAACTTTAAAAGTAATTCCATAAGACATCATTTTGATCTCAATGGTGAGGTAGATACGTCGTCGTGGAAACGGTTCATGTAATGTTGTCAGCCTTATATCTATACTAATATTATAAAGAAGTAAAGTTTGTGTGTTTGTATATTTGTTAAATTGTAAGGGGTAATCTCGGGATCTACTGAACCGATTTTAAAAATTCTTTCACCAATAGAAAGCCACATTATTGCTGAGTGACATAGGTTATATAAGAAATCGAAAAATAAAAATGCTTTTACGTGGTAGTCCGTTTCGCGAAGTGAATCGGAAGAAAACGGTCGAATGAAACGTTTCTTACGAACGCTGCTTTAACTATGAAAGATATATTTTTCAGTTCTAGAGAAAAGATGTGGAGTTTGAAAATGCCTACAAAAAAGTCAACGACAGCATACGTCTAACTTTTATATTTAAGTTACAAAGATTAGTTTTTTTAATATTACAGTTGGAAATTAAAATATAACACTCTGCACTAAAAAGTGAATATTAATATTATGCCCAACGAAGTGGGCACGGGTCAGCTAGTCAGATATATTATGGAGAAATATTTCTGTAACAATTGAATTCGTATCCGCATTTGAAAATCGAATAGGATTCCAAATCCAAAATTATTGAAGACTCATTCCATGAATTGTGCAGCGAGCGGTCCTATTCACTTGTTTCTGATTTCTACTAGTAGAATATTTACCAAATCTAAACTGAGAGTTTATCGCTGGTGGGGTATTTAATGCCCCTTAATTGCCATAAATACCCCATCAGTGCATTCAGTCTCCCTTAGGGCAGCTAGTGGCGAGCTGTCGTGAGTTCCGTCATCGAGGGAACCGATGTCCTTCAGGGACGTATGCAACATAACGTTGCTCCCTTCACACCAATATCGGTCTGTTTTTTTAGAGGGCTCATTTAGTGAGCCTGCCATATATAAATCAATTAGGAGACTTTGAGAAGTCACGTGACCGGAGTCTCTTCCATAGTCCGGTTTTCTTTACCACCAAAATCGAAATGCAATAGTCCACAAACGTTTTGACTAATCATTATAATAGTTCCTGTGCATCTAACTGCGGATAATCTTCAACTGCATTTGTCATGGTGCCGATATAGATAAACCTAGTTGGTACACTGCACGCACACTTTCATTCAATTTCGGTTAAGAGCCATATTAAATCTCGAACGCGATTTTTGCGTAAAATGGTCAATTTTGGCGTTCTCGATCTCTGAAACAAAGATACATTGACAATTTTGACTTAATGAATATGGATATGGATGCAGAATAGCTATTGACATAGTTCGTAGTGGCCTCGCTTTTTGTAAATTTTGCTTAACTTATTAACAAAACCTAAAATTGTAGAGAAAGATTTTCATAAAATGCGCGAAGGCACTTTTTTGAGCTCCTGGATTTAACTACTGTTCTACATAAATAAAATTAAAAAATGATAATTTCATCTCTTGTATAGTCATATAGTTCGTAGCGGCCTCGGAATTTTGATATATTATTGATTTAATATAGAAAAAAAAAACCTTATTCTAAACGAAAAAACTACGAAAATCGCTTTAAGTTGACTGTGAATATCTTCTATCTACGATAGTATTTATTAATAAAATTTATACCAGAATAAATGTCACTTTATGAGGAATAAATATGTTATATTTTTTAACCATGAATTTATTATCTTATTTTAATAAAAACGATAAATCATACTGCAAAATTACTACAAAATGCGATGCACAGGCCGTCCGAATTCATTAGAGCTTGAGCGCTCCTCAGAGTCGGACCTATGTCGAATTTCTTCGCGCCAACATCGATCGAATCCGTTGATCGTCAGTGTATAACGCGATTATCAATTTTGATTACGTAACTAAAATTATTATTTTGCGACTTTTAAACTATATTTTTTTTAATTTCATATTTTGTCTAAGGTATTATCTATTCTATATATATTATTTTTATCTATTATTTCTAAAGCTTTTTCACGTCAAAACCATTGGATCGATTTGACGGAAATTCTGCAAATAGATGATTTTGTTTTATAATGATTTATACTCCTATATAATTGGTAACTAGTTTATTTTCTAATCTGACCTATTTTTAATTTAAAACTAAAACCGACTTTTGCTAAATAACATACTAGGTAATATTTAATAAACATTATTTTTAACAATATCATCTGTCCTATTTATAATATCATCTTCATATAATGTGTTTCTTCATATACGATATATATAGCAATAACGAACTATTCCATAAAAATATAAATATAAAAATTTTGGGAAAAGTATCAAAATCGCTTAGTCGTAGCGTCAACACAGTATTTTGGACATGTGACCTTCAATGAGTTGTCGGGACGCTTCCAAATACTTAATCTCGCAGAATGAAGAATTGTAATAGGCCTCTTAAATAATTTAACAGTTGAATGACAGTTAGACAGTTATTTTAATTTACGTTTTCCCGTATAAATTGTAAACATAATATTTACATTGTATGGTAACGACATAATTTATTGTAAATGTTGTTATGTATTACTTTTGATAAAGCTGATAAGTTTTATGCGCCCATTCTTCTTATCAGATAAAAAATACGTCCTGAATGGGTGGTAGGAAAAAAAATTTTGGTCGATTCAAAAGAACTTTCTATAAAGTTATATTTTGAATAGAAAATTGATTTTGATTTTGATCCCTGAGATCCCTGGAGAAGACCTATTTTTATTAGTAGCATACAAAAAGAAAAAAAACCAGACAATTAAATCAATTATTGACCATTTTTAATACCATTTCATGGTCGCGGCAGCTCTGCCGGGAAATTGTTCAGAATGACCATTAATCGAATCATTAGTCAGACAATGGACGAAGCGGCAGGCGAATTAATTGTTCATAAAAATTTAATTAGGAGGAATCGCATTTATAGACCTACCAATGAAAAGTTATTGCTATCATAGAATATTCGTGTACTTATTGTATGTGTTGAAATTTACGAGTTTTATGAACTCCTGACCAGACTTTCACTGAAGAATTTATTTGGTGGTAGTGAAGTTTCTCCTAAATTTGTTAAATAACATTGTTGCATTCTAACAATGTATTTATTTAGTTATAATAACGGATTGAGATTTAATTAAACTCTATATAGGTATAACAAAAAAGCTAAGATATACAGTAACGCAAGAAAACTGTAAACAGATTGACAGTAACATACTGTAAATATAGTATGGCCGTACTCGGGTAGAGTCTGACCAACGAATCGATGCGCAGTCTTTTTTGGAAAATTTTATTATGGCAACAATTTTAAATTGTCAACCGATAGTCAATAGATCATAGATTCCGACCAAAGAATCGAGACGCGGTCTTATTTCGAAAATTTTATTATGGCAACAATTTTAAATTGTCAACCGATAGTCAATAGATCATAGATTCCGATCATTCATTTCAATTCATTTAAATTTTAGGGCGCAATCGACATTACCCGTCACAAGACGAAGACGCTCATAAGACAGAATTTACAACCACCAAGATTAATGAGCGCAGAGTGATCCCCCTTCAATTAACAAACAAAGACAACAGATCGACAGTAAAAACCGGTTTTATCCGGACGGATCCGTCGGAGCCGAACCGGATAACCAAGTTTAATTGGCCACATTAACCCTTGCCAATTCCGAGATAACAGCACTCGATTCTTTAAAGTTCAGAGCGGCTTAGTGACAATCTGCAGCAATTAACTCGGCGTTAGTCGAACGTTCGAGTTTCTGGATATTGCTTTGGAGGCGTTTTAACTGCCCCAGCTTTCTTGGGTATCGCGGAGCCCGCTCTAAAGCTCGTTCTATTTTAAGCACAATTAGATGTCTAGTTTTAATCCAAGTGATTGTAGATTCGCAATCTAGTTTTACGGAATAAAATTTGAGCTTTATTGCGTGTTTTAAGTGTTATAATTAATATATTTTTTCAGAAAATTGTGTCCTTTCCAGTTGTGAGTTCTTATACTATTTTGACATTCACGTGGATACTTCTGATAAATGTAATAAAAGTTTGGGTCGAATCACAATTTAACTCAACGTTTCAGCAGAATTTCATCTATTGAGGATACAAGAACACTGTTTGCATCGTTCTCTCTCTCTGCTTGGCCTTATTCCCATTTATTTGGGGACCGCCCTTCTGGTCTATTCGCCAGGACGATTTGTCTTGAGTCATCTGGGGTATTAGTTTTCCATTTTTCAGTTGATATCCTTACTATAATTATAAATCAGAAAATGAGTTTGTCTGTTTGTTTGTTTGTTCCGCTTTCACGCCGTAACTACTAAACTGATTACTTTGAAATTTTGCAGACGTAACGATAAAAGTCCGGATTAAATAATAGGGTACTTTTTATCCCGGAAAAATCGACAGATCCCACGGGATGCGCAATAAAGGCTTCGCTCAAAAACTACTGCACAGATTTTCATGCGGTTTTCATCAATAGATAGGGTGATTCTTGAGCAAGGTTTTGTGGTATTTTTTATCTCGGAAAAACGGATAGACCCACGGGAAGCGTAATAAAACCTTCGCGCCATAAATCGACTTCCGCGCATATGTAGTCGTAGACAAAAGCTATGACCCTTAACCTCTATAGACCCAATCCCGAAGTCCACGCGGGCGAAGCCGAGGGTGCTACTACTATTATAAAGGCGAAAGTTTGTAAGTATGGATTGTATAGATGTTTGTTACTCTTTCACTTAAAAACTACTGAATGGATTTGAATGAAATTTTACCACAATATAGATTATACATCAGAATAACACATAGGCTACAATTTTTGAGGTTTCTAATGTGAGGTCGTAAAAAAAAAACATATTTTTTGCGCTTACATTGCAAACGCTGACTGAATCCTACAAGATAGATCAATACTGCAGTAGCTACCTATAGGCCTATGATTAGGGCTCTGCAGTGCTTAGTTACCGTATTTCTTACTTATTACTAGACTAGACGGGACGAACCTGAAGTCCACGCGAACAAAGTCGCGGGCAAAAGTTAGTTTTTAATAAATGTAATGAAAATGCGAAGAAATCACGATTTAAAGATTTGATCTAATGTTTCGGCAGGATTGCATCTACCATGATCCCGAATAGACTATTTGAATCGTAATTATTTAATTCTGATTATGCGTGTAATTTTAAACATTTATAATTAGTGTTTAAGTCGAAAGTACCTCTATTAATATTATAGTCTGAATGTTACTTTTTTACGTAAAATCGACTAAATGGTTTTAAATGAAACTTTACAATAATATAGTTTATACATCAGTATAACACATAGGTTCAATTTATGAAGATATACGCTACGCTAATATAAGCTATTCGAAATACTAATCCTGCGCAGACGAAGTCGCGGACACCACCTAGTCATTAATAAAGTAATAAATGAATAATGTAATGAAAGAAAAATATGATTACAAATCTAAAAACCTTGCAGTATAACAGCAATCCATTTGCCTTGGGAGGATAACACTAATCCATTTGCCTCCCTTCCATTATAAAAAAGAAAATAATAATCTGCAAGCAAAGGAATCAGTCAGTCTCAGAGCCATCAATATACTCTTATCACGGCGGGCAGACCTGTTCCTGACGACGAGGACTGATGCGGCACGTCCCTTCCATTATTCAGCTTCTCCCCAAATTATGATTGGGGATTTATCACAGTGATATAGAATATGTAAAACAATTCAAATGTGGCGATGCGGCGGACGTGGCACGCTCTGTTATATGTCGACTCATTCGTTCCGCGATTTCGCTGTTTACTTTTATACAGTAGTGATTTTTTCAAAGCTCCGAGATTTGTGCTTTGTAAGCTTGAAAGTGTTTATAGTAGTTAAGCTCCAAGAGTTGAAAATAGCCAGGAAAGGTAGGGAGAAATAAGAGTTCAGGCTGCCATTTACACCTATTTATACTCTGTCCAGAATGATTGATCAACCCATAGCCTTAACCGCTGATCTTAGAGAGCTGAAAATTGGAAAGTATGTTCTTAATATAATGTAGGCATTTAGAATTTCCGAAAAAGCATCAAATTTGTTTGAGACATCGAGATTCTTTACTAATAAATCACACATCTCGAAACTGGTACCAACCACTCGGTTACGTTTTGTATATTTTTTTTTATTGCTAAAGTTGACAAACAAGCAGGCTGCCCACCTGATGGTAAGTGGTAACAGTCGCCTATAGTACATGTGGTTCCCACGAGATTCGCAGCAAATCTGCAAACCTCATAAGAACCACAGTGTACGTTGCCAACTTGTGACATAAGATGTAAAGTCACAGTACCCAGTAATTTCACTGCCTATCTTGCCCTTCACGCCGGAACACAGCAAAGCGAACCCTGCTGTTTGGCGGCGGAAATAGGTAAGACGGAGGTACCCATGCAGACGACCCTGGTACAGAGTCTACCTCCTAGAGATATACGAGGGCTATCCAGAAAGAAGATTACGTTTTGAAATAAAAAAAAAACAAAGTATAGGGAACAAATTCTTATTATATCCAGATGAAAGCCACACTCAAATACTTACTTTTCTACATAGTCACTCAGTCAGTGGAGAGTTTGGCAATACCGTTGAGAGTTTATTGTTGTGCCTCTTTCCAGGAAGTCCACCAAAAATCACAGCTTTTCTGTCCCCAAAAAACAGTCGCAGAAAAAAACGAAGTGGTTGAAGGCACAGGCGGCTGAATTTTTCGACGAAGGAATTTCCAAGCTCGTATATCGCTACGATAAATGCCTTAATTGAATGGTGACTATGTAGAAAAGTAGTATTTGAGTGTGGCTTTCATCTAGATATAATAAAATTTGTTTCCTATACTTTGTTTATTTGTTATTCCAAAACGTAATCTACTTTCTGGATAGCCCTCGTAATAGGATTTTATATAGCAAAGGGGTTAGATATTTTGTATTACTTACAAAAAATTGTTCCGTCCAAGTGTCTATGCATGGAGATTTTAATGCTAGTGAATGCACTCACGATACAGGATAAAAAAACCTAATGAGGGGCGACGTTTTTTTTTTTGCTCTACGTCTGTAAACTCAATTTGATTTTATGCAAAACAATATTGAATATAGAAACCAATGAAAATATTGTTGTATATGAAATAACTAGCTTCCGCCCGCGGCTTCGCCCGTTGTATTTAGTTTTTGTCAATCTTGGTCCCTTATGTCTAAGGTACCAAGATCCACGGTCTTATCTTACATTCAACCCCTATTTTCACCCGCACACTGGTAAAAATTTCAAAATGCTTGAACAAACGATTTTTTGTTTCTTATGACGTGATATTTGACGACTTGCATACTAACTTCAACCCTTATTTCACATCCTAACTGGTCGAATTTTTAAAAATTCTAAAACAAATGTTTAATGGTTTCTTATCAAGTGCTTAAATATAAAGTTCAATGGTTTTATCTTTTAAAATTAAGAAATCCATACAAACTTTCAACCTCTATTTCAACCACTTTCATCCCATTTTTTCGAATAAAAGGTAGCCTATGTTCTGTCTCAGGTCTAAAGATTGTCTGTACCAAATTTCATCAAAATCGGTTGCGAGGCTTAAGCGGGAAGCGTAACAGACAGACAGATAGAGTTACTTTCGCATTTATAATATTAATTGGGATTATAAATTTTAATTTTTCTTTTTTTATCTATTTAAGTGTGTTTTCTCACTGAAATATTGGTTGTACATTAAAAACATGTGCGTTGCTTTGGAAATAGAGAAGAAACACACTTATAAAACGACACTTATATTTTTATATTATTTTAAAGTTAATAAAAGTATTTTTTAATATTATAAAGTTTTAAATCTTTGACTTTTATGACGATTGACATTTAGTCAACAGCTGTACTGACATTTCGTTTCGCATCAACATGCAGGTTAATTATAATAAACACATAACTGAAATGAATGAAAGTTACTTTCATTATATCTATTTAAAAATCTGCCTAAAGTATATTAATAATAAAGATACTCTATTTTGTCGTAGGTGCAGCTACAAACTTAGAAATGTCATACAGAAATATCAAATAAGATAAATGTTTTTGTAGGTCATCTTACCCTTTGCGTGGTAGCCGAAATCTCGACCGCTGTGCCAGCTCTCAATTCTTCAGACACGAACACAAATTACGTTCAATCAATCCAGATCAAAACTGAAGCACGTCCGTTCCCAATTCATAAAACAAACACACCTTCGCAATAAAAGAAATTGTCACTTAAAATAACAACGTTTCCGAGGAAACGGAATTTCATTTGGCACCCCACATAAACATAGGTAACAAAAACGTTGGGCGGCGTAAATAACAAAACAGGACTGTTATATTATGCCCGCGATCGCACAGATAGCGGCGTGCAAAACACCTGCGCTTATATTTCGCCATAAAATTTTATCTTCACTCTATTAAGTTTACGGTGGAGTGGCGCGGAATTATTGAAACGCCACAACTTCACATTGGTTACTAGTAGCCACATTCACGGCATTCTAAATACTTACTGATTTTGACCAACTGCAAAGAAGTGCTTGGTTCATGACGGAAGCTTCTTCTATTCCGCGATGAAGTTTTAGCTTCACTCTATTAAGTTTATGGTGGAGTGCCACGGAATTATTGAAATGCAAGTGCAACAACTTCACAATGGTTATTAGTAGCCACATTCACGGCATTCTAAATACTTACTGATTTTGACCAACTGCAAAGAAGTGCTTGGTTCATGACGGAAGCTTCTTCTATTCCGCGATGAAGTTTTAGCTTCACTCTATTAAGTTTATGGTGGAGTGCCACGGAATTATTGAAATGCGATTGCAACAACTTCACAATGGTTATTAGTAGCCACATTCACGGCATTCTAAATATGTACTGATTTTGACCAACTGCAAAGAAGTGCTTGGTTCATGACGGAAGCTTCTTCTATTCCGCGATGAAGTTTTAGCTTCACTCTATTAATTGGTGGCGTGCCACGGAATTATTGAAATGCGAGTGCAACAACTTCACAATGGTTATTAGTAGCCACATTCACGGTATTCTAAATATTTACTGATTTTAACCAACTGCAAAGAAGTGCTTGGTTCATGACGGAAGCTTCTTCTATTCCGCGATGAAGTTTTAGCTTCACTCTATTAAGTTTATGGTGGAGTGCCACGGAATTATTGAAATGCGAGTGCAACAACTTCACAATGGTTATTAGTAGCCACATTCACGGCATTCTAAATACTTACTGATTTTCACCAACTGCAAAGAAGTGCTTGGTTCATGACGGAAGCTTCTTCTATTCCGCGATGAAGTTTTAGCTTCACTCTATTAAGTTTACGGTGGAGTGGCGCGGAATTATTGAAACGCCACAACTTCACATTGGTTACTAGTAGCCACATTCACGGCATTCTAAATACTTACTGATTTTGACCAACTGCAAAGAAGTGCTTGGTTCATGACGGAGGCTTCTTCTATTCCGCGATGAAGTTTTAGCTTCACTCTATTAAGTTTATGGTGGAGTGCCACGGAATTATTGAAATGCGAGTGCAACAACTTCACAATGGTTATTAGTAGCCACATTCACGGCATTCTAAATATTTACTGATTTTGACCAACTGCAAAGAAGTGCTTAGTTCATGACGGAAGCTTCTTCTATTTCAAATTATGAAGGAGTTCAACGGAATTATTGAAACGCGAGTGCTACTCCGCCATAAAATTTTAGCTTCACTCTATTAAGTTTACGGAGGAGTGTGACGGAATTATTGAAACGTGACTGCGACAACTTCATGTGGTATTTGTACATTTACGGTGCTATATTCACGGCATTCTATATATTTAATTTTGACCGACTACGAAGAATACTTAGTAATTTCTGAATGAGGAAAGAGTCTTAAACTTCTTAAACTTGCATTCTTTTCTGTTATCACAGAGAGGTTCGTTCATTGGTCAATGTGTACCTTCCTACAAAACACTTCCTGAAAGTGTTACTGTTTTGTCTTTTAATAAGTTTAAACCACTCATTTTAAATGCGGTATTAAAAAGGGTGTTACAAGGTCAATGACTTCTTAATAGTACAGCTTCAAAATATCCTAAGACGGCAATGGTTACAAATTCATTTATTATTATTGCTTGTCGCTTTCGTACCGGATTAAAGCAGCCCTCTTGTCTTAATTTTTTTACAAGTTTCTCAAAAACTTTTCGATTTGGAATATTACGGCCAGGATAGCGTTCGGCATACCACTTGAAAGAGTTTGTTGAGCTTCGGCGATTTACAAAATACGCTTCGAGTAAATCAACTTTGTGCGTATTGGATAAGGCCATGATGAATTTTTAATAATAATTACAAGACAAACAAAATTTTGATAAAAATTAAAAGACACTAACTACGTTCGAAATTAGAATTTTTTTTTTTTAATAATTTAATGTCTTGAGACCATGGAGGTCCGGTTTTAATTCTACACTACAAAAACAAAATTAAAATTTTGAATTTGGAACGCTTTTTGTACGTGTAGGGATCACCCGTGAATGTAGTATGGGTACTTTGAGCTAACAATTTGTATGGGAAACTTTTTATTAAATATGACTAACTTCTGCTGCTCAGATTTTTTTCTTCCGATAGAATGAAATATTCCTAACATGAAATCGAGTCGATCCGCATCAAAAATTTTTTTCATCAAAATGACTAATTTCCAAGGACAACTCATGCCTGACCAAAAAATTACTACGTCATATTTATTTTCTCAAAAAAAAAAAGATGTAATGGTTTCTAAGACCGTTTCCTTATATCGTCAATGGTTTAGGTTTTCCCCATAATGACCCAGTTAAAAAAAAAACACTGTATATTTACGATTCTTGATTTTGGTTCATTATTTTACAACAACAAACATTGCAAGATACACTACCTACTGTTTAAGCGACCTTTTTATATTTTAATTACTTCACAGTTTCTGATCTACTTAGAGTATCTATTAAAAATACCGCATCAAAATCCATTGCGTAGTTTTAAAGATTTAAGCATACATAGGGATATAGGGACAGAGAAAGCGACTTTGCTTTATACTATGTAATGATTGAATTAATGTTAATTGATCTTGTAAAACGCTTAGTTTTTCCTTTTAAGTTTAACTATAATGTTACTTATAAAATTAATTTTTAAGTCAATAAGAAATTAAATACCTTTAAATTGTTAAGTAATCGATGATGTTTGTTAGGTTTTCAAGTAAAGGTCTCCGCCGGCATTGATTGCGGCAATGCTGGCGGACGAGGGAGGTTGGAGGGCTGTGGCATCCTTCTGTGAAGCTCTGATACTTCAGAAGGAGGCCGCCGAGCGGGGTCGGGAGATGGCCGATTCCGCTCCAAGGAGGCGGCGCCGGGCTCGGTAGCACAGCTGCGGCGTCGCAGCGGGTCGCCGGCTGTCGCGAGGGGACGCTCGCGGTTACGGCAACCCGGGAGGGACCACGCCCTTACCGTGGCCGGGGGGCGTCTCCGCTCCCTGTATTGTCAGGGGAGCGGAGGCTTGGGAAGCGGCGACCTCTCGCTGCCGAGCGTGGTCGTGGCCATGCTTCGCGGCGAGGCGGAATGGTAGGCTGTCGCCTCCTTCTGTGAGAGCGTCATCTCGCAGAAGGAGGCCGCGGAGAGGGAGCGGGAGGAGGACGTCGAGGCCGCTCCCCTCCGCCGCAGACGGATAGGTAGGCGAAGGCGGGCACACGCAAGCGCGGTGTTGCCCGTCTAGTGACCCTACCGGGAAGCCGCGTGCGCGCCTGGCTAAGCGCGCACGCCAAGGTGTGGTCTCTCTGTCTGGGGGACTGTCCAGGGGTTCTCGGACAGTCCCTCCTTTGGCGGTGGCTTGACCATTCAGCTGGTCGAGCCGGCCCCGGGACACATGGCGGTCGAATCGCGAAAGCGCACCCCCCATGTGCCCTGCATGGGCCCAGAGAACCTGCGGGGTTTTTAGTGGGTAGGCCGGCCACTCTGCCGGAGAGCCCCACACACGGCCGCGCCTAGCCAGCGCGGCGTCAAGGTGCATAAGCAGCATTTCCCCCCAAAAAAAAAGAAGAAGAAAAAAAGGGGAGCGGAGGCTTGGGATTCCGGAAGTCGCTTCGCGTTCCCGGGGCTCCCTACATGGCTGAGGAAGGCCATCCCTGAGGTTTTTAGTGGGTAGGCCTCCCCCTTCTGGGAGGAGAGCCCCACATAACCGCCGGCTCGCCACAGCCGGAGTATGCAACTTAATGCATTTTCCTCAGGGTAACGAAAAAAAAAAAGTTTTCACGTAAAAACGACTAAAAAAATTATAATGAAACTTTACAATATATAGCTTATACATCAGAATAACACATAGAATACAATTTATGTGGATATACGCACCCCTAATATAAGCTACTCGAACTACTAAATTTGCGCAGACGAAGTCGCGAGCACCAGTAAGTACATAATACAAAGCCAATAAAACCACAACATCAATAAAAATAGGATAATAATCTATATAAGTCATCCTACCTACTCTCCTATATTTGCTGTGCCCGACAGGGTTCATTATATACATCACTAGCTTCCGCCCGCGGCTTCGCCCGCGTGAAATTAGTATTTGTCAATCTGGTAACTTATGTCTAAGAGACTCTTACAGGCCTCACGTTGTGTACAAAAATATTTTGTTTGTTTTGTTTCTTATGACGTGATAATTTACGAACTTGCATACTAAATTTCAACCCTTATTTCACCTCCTATTAGCTGGTCGAAATTTCAAAAATGCTAGATCAAATTTTTAATGATTTCTTATCAGTGCTTAAATATTTCTAATTTCTTAATTTTAAAATCCCATCAATCCCATACAAACTTTCAACCTCTATTTCAACCCATTCATCCTTTTTCTTCGAAATAAAAAGTAGCCTATGTTCTGTCTCAGGGTCTAAAGTTTGGCTGTACCAAATTTCATCAAAATCGGTTGCGAGCTTTAAGCAGGAAAGGGTACCAGACAGACAGACAGACAGAGTTACTTTCGCATTTATAATATTAGTTGGGATTTGTAATACCTAATATGGAAAGTAAGATAAATTAAATGATACGAAAATACGAGTAACTAACTCGAAATAACTATTGTTGTCAACAATATCAACACCTTCTAGAAATAAGGGCTTAATTATTTAAATCAATGGAGTATTAGCGTGACTTTTATGACTTGCACTCCTGTCGCCTGACTGAATACTGATCCCAACCAAGTCATATCTAATTATTACACCTTTTAAAGTCAAATGTGCAACTGTGTTCCGCCACGTGGCTCACTGTGCTGCCATCTATTGGATAATGTCACAAACAAAAAGAGAGAGTAGTCAAATCCGCAATCTATCATCATGGTATAACCGCAAGCATGTGAAGTAGAATTGCATATTTACATTACCATAACTGCGTACAATAATTAAAGTTTTAACACTATAACTCAAGAAAAGCTGGATTTTAGCTAGTTTTATACAACTATTGAAGGAATCGGAATTTCTAGATTGTCGGCTTATACATGACATGAGCTGCCAATTGCGGAAAATGGCGGAATTTCAAAAATGACATTGCATACAAAATCTTCATTATCCCATTTCCCAGTTTTTTTAAATGTGTGAATATTTACTGTGTAATTTTCACGGAATCGAATTAAATAAAGATAACCAATTAGGCTGTTTTTTTGATTTATTTGATATAACTTACACGATTTTATTCCATGATTATAATATTTAAAATATGAATATAATTTCGTATACTCTGTTCAATACGATTCAATTAGATCGTGTTTTAAATTTGCTTAAATTATAGAGAATGACAAAATATAAAACTTTACTTTAAATTTATCGAATCGGTGAAAGCTAGTAAACACTTTTCAAAGTCACGATTCCGCTTTCTCTTCAATTGCCAAGTGCATTAATTGAATTGTAAGCGAAGCTTTGACGCCGAAGCGAAAGGATGTGCAGACGCACACAAAACAGATAGTTATATAGTGCGTTAGTATATATGGCAGTCGTGGCCGAGCGGTTAAGGCGTCTGACTAGAAATCAGATTCCCTCTGGGAGCGTAGGTTCGAATCCTACCGACTGCGAACTTTTTGTTTTTCATATTTTACTACAAATGCTCGTGTTATACGTGTATTATTTTTTTAACCATGAGGTTAGAATTTGAATTAAATTTTTAATATAGCAAATTGTTGAAATCAAAGTGAAATTGTTTTTTCCCTGTATTTTTACAGTCGTCAATTAGAAGTTAAGATAAATAATCTGATCCAAACTTTCGTTACTAGTTTAAACAAGTTCACATTCTATTTATAAAATCTGTAGTTATATTACGTTATTTACTACAGTTAAAAATATTCGGCAATGCAACTATTGTGTTATTAAAATTAAACCCAATGTTAGTTATTGTAATGTATATTACATTACATCTCCTACTCACCAACTAGAGTTATATAGAAAACACAAATAATACAAAATAACAAAATTACTGATTTAATTATTAACTTCCATATATTTAAGTTTTTTAACAATTAAATAAAAATAAAATAATAATCAATTAAAAATAAGTGTACTCTTTATTATGAACAACTTTATTAAAATAACAAGTTTTAATCATTAATCACAAGGGCAGGTTGGTTCTGGTGCTGTTTGATCAATCTCGGCAAGGATATTTAGCAACAATGGTTGATCAGGGTATTGAAATAAACTATTTAATTCTAAAATCTAAAAAATAACATGTATGCTAATGCTAGATTCCCATCCCCCGGTGGTTAGTACTGAATACCTTCCTTGAGACTGGGTCCAGACACTCTATTTTAACTCTTCTTCTAATATATTGCAGTTATTCTTCTTAACTTTTATATAATTTTCTTCAATGATATTGTACTTTATATATTTCTCTTACATAAATTAGTAGGGCCGGGCCTTTCAGGTATAGTCTACCTCCCGGTACCTTTTTGCCCTGTTACATATCATAAAAATGCTACATTATCATAGTCATGGACTCACTGTGGGTGGTCTATGCGGTTCAGAAGGAACCCATATACATTATTGTTCTTCATACAATTAAATCTGACAACTAGGTTACAAAGAAAAATATCAAACATGATCTATTGAACATTCATCAAATTATGGTACATTTACATTTTAAAAGAACAAGAATTTACATTTATGATTAAATACAAACACCAATTACCTCAAATACATGAGATTAGCAGCTGAGCAACTAATTTCAGCATGATTTTGTATGGGTGGTTAAGCCTACCCGCTCAAAACAAATATCAATAATTATTTGTGAAAATCATTACTATTGGGAACAAATTGAAATTAAAGAGATTAAAGAATTAAAGAGATAAATGCAACTATTACTGACCTTTTTATCGGGCTTTCAATATGTAAATATTTTAGTTTATTATTTTTTTCTCAAGTGCCGGGTGGCAACTGAATTAAATTATGTTCCAACAGATATGGATAATTTTATGGGAAATAAAATACTCCTGAAATTTGTGATCCTGACACCACTTTCCGTAACTTTTATACGTTTTTATATCCCGAAATATGCGTGAGATTTTTACAATAGATCGATTCCCAATTCCCAGATTTCAGATCTGTCCAAGTCACAGATTAGTATACCATTACAGATTGCTTACCACCGATGAGGCAAAGACATTCACCCACGTGCATCCCAGACTAGAATGTATAGTATGTGATGTTTGTTATTAAATGGAACTAGGATGATGTGGAAACTATGTCGATCCGCCACAAATAAAGGAAAGGAAGAATTGATCTTCCTAAATTTAAGTTTAATCCTAAATGATATTTTTGTAACCGGCAGTGCAAATAATTTGTTGTTAATTAGTATCCGGTATATAATCTGTGGGCAGTTATTAATCTACGACACTGTTTTTAATCTATGAATTCCGGAGTGATGTTTCAGTATTATTGATAAAGAACCTATCTTTGTAGACGACGCTTGGCTAGATTTGATTGCCCAATTTGCCCATAGATAATGGTGTTAGGATCATGATAAGCGGCCCACACTATAGAACTGTCAAAGTCAAAGTAACAATTCGACGAAAACATAACCAATGCAAGATACAATTGTAAAAGTGATTTTAATCAATATGAATAAAAAAGTGTCTTTAATAGTATTTAAAATCAGTGAAAAAAAGTGTTACATTATCATACTTCTCCGAAACGGCTTGACCGAATTTTAAATAATTTTATATGCATACTCAATAATTCTAAGAATCGGCTACTATTTTTGAAAAAGTAGAATTAAATTCCCTTTTTTCCCTATTTTTTCCTAGAAATAATTTATATCAAAATCATAATAAAATAACTATTCATAAAATAGGATTTCCACAATCACGTCACAGATATTACGCCATCGGTTCACAATACTACAGCGGCAGACCTTGTACTGGAAAAAACCAGCAAGGGGTTTTTTTACGACCAGTATTTTTATAGAGTCGTCAAGTAGAAGCTGGCCTCAGATAAATAGTCTAACGCATCTTCCTGTATAAAGCTCACATTATATTTACAAAAGCTATTGTTTCATTATATTATTTATATATATAGTCAACATATTTGACAATCTAACTTTATTAAAATTGAACGCAAATATATAATGTAACGCAATAAAAATAGATATAAGCCTAAATTTTCACCCTTCATCAACCTATCATCATCAACTCCTATTTTTAAGTCATTTCAGTGATTTCTCTAGAAATCTATACTAATATTATAAAGAAGTAAAGTTTGCGTGTTTGTAAATTGTAAGGGGTAATCTCGGGATCTACTGAACCGATTTTAAAAATTCTTTCACCAATAGAAAGCCACATTATTGCGGAGTGTCATCATCATCATCATCATCATCATCATCATCGATTTTAAAAATTCTTTCACCAATAGAAAGCCACATTATTGTTGAGTGTCATCATCATCATCATCATCATCATCATCATCATCAGCGGACGGCGCGCGATGGCTTCGGGTTTAATTCAGTTCGCTTTCGTGCTCGCTTCGGGGATTATTAATATTATACCCAACGAAATGGGCGCGGGTCAGCTAGTAATTTATATGGTAGCACAATGCTTGCTGATTTCTAACAAAAGTATTTTAAATGTATTCAAAGGAAGGTAGCCATTGCAATAATCAGAAACTTAACACCTTCCATTCCACTAGCAACTATGTTTTCAATTACAAAGGAAAGGTGAACTTACACTCGTAAAAATGGCGGAGGCAATAACAGCTGTTTATTCCAAGACGTGTTTAAGACTGTATTCTTATGGCTCTAACAGGAAGAATACTTGAATAAGTTTTAATGAACTTAGGTATTTATTTCCTTAAAATACCATCTCAACTAAAGGTTTTCATAGTATGGTCGAAATTATTTCATCTTCGCCAGAAATCACTTTGGTTTTTGTATCGTTTTTGTTTTTAATTTATTAAAGAGGGTTTATTCAGTTTGAATATTGCACCCCCATAGGAAAAAGCAAAGATTTCAATCTTATCTATACTAATATTATAAAGAAGTAAAGTTTGTGTGTTTGTAAATTGTAAGGGGTAATCTCGGGATCTACTGAACCGATTTTAAAAATCATCATCATCATCATCGATTTTAAAAATTCTTTCACCAATAGAAAGCCACATTATTGTTGAGTGTCATCATCATCATCATCATCATCAGCGGACGGCGCGCGATGGCTTCGGGTTTAATTCAGTTCGCTTTCGTGCTCGCTTCGGGGATTATTAATATTATGCCCAACGAAGTGGGCGCGGGTCAGCTAGTTAAGAATATGTTTCACTAATTTGTAGGTATCTCGTGCTTCTTTAGATAGTGGTTGCTCAAGTATACTATTAAACCTGCCTATCTTATGAGAATGACCGACCAGGTCTTGACGGTGAGTCTATCCCTGAATACACTCTGTTAAAATATGATGTAAATTTTCTAATACCCCACACATTGCACACAGAGGGCTATCTCTCCTTCTCATGAAGTAGGCAAATTTATTTAGTTGTATATGGCCACAGCGCAGTCTTAAAGCTAACACAATGTCAGATCTAGTTAAATCCGACTCCAAAATCTAACTCCGACTTTCCGAAATGTAACCTTGCCGATAACCAACCACCTACAGCTCCTCGGCATTGATATTTCGTCCAACCTAAACTTCGGGGGATACATTGAGTCCTTGGCGAAAACTGCAGCTAAAAAGCTTGGCATTTTATCCAAAGTTAGGCGCTACTTCACTGCAGAACAGATGCTCAACCTATATCAAGCCCAAGTTCGATCCTGCATGGAGTACTGCTGCCATCTTTGGGACGGTTCTGCCCGCTATCAGTTGGCTGCCTTGGACTCAGTAGAAAGGCGAGCTAGAAAACTTATCGACGACGAAATACTTATAAACTCACGTCTTCAGAGTCTAGAACACCGTCGAAGAGTTGCTTGCCTTTCGGTTTTCTATAGGTTGCATTTCGGAGAGTGTGCGTTGGAATTACATGAGTTAATTCCACCCGCTCCTTTCCACCACCAGTCAACCAGACGTAGGCTTAACTACCATCCTTACGTGGTGGACTATCCTCTTACACGTACAAAACGGTTCCAGTCTTCGTTTTTAATACGAACAGCTAAGATGTGGAACTCTTTGCCGACGTCTGTGTTCCCGGAACAATATAATCTTACGGTCTTCAAGTCACGAGTGAATAGGCATTTGCTAGGTAAGCGTGTTCCATCCTAGTCCTCATCGTCACTTACCATCAGGTGAGATTGTGGACAAACGCAAACCTATTTTAAATAAAAAAAAAAAATCAGACTCGTAAAAATAAATGAAGTGCAAAAAAAAAATGGTGGAGTTTCTAATGCCACCTGGCAACACACTGTTACTTAAGTTTGTTGCCATATTAATATTAGGTGTTAGGAAATTATGGCTTATTTCATACGAACATTTTCTTATTTATTTAATAACCAAGTGAGCAAACTTAACGTACTAGACATTAAACTAAGCATTAACATAGTTTTGAAGGCAAATAAATCTGGGGGTTATTGCAATATCCACAATAATCCCCCATAGGTGTTTAGAAATTGAGATCTGTCTCAGCGGGCATTGATTGCGGCAATGCTGGCGGACGAGGGAGGTTGGAGGGCTGTGGCCTCCTTCTGTGAAGCAGTGATGCTCCAGAAGGAGGCTGCCGAGCGGGGTCGGGAGATGGCCGATCCGCTCGAAGGAGGCGGCGTTGGGCTCGGTAGCACAGCTGCGGCGCCGCCGCGGGTCGCCGGCGGGCGCGAGGAAGTCGCGAACGCTACGGCGACCCGAGATGGACCACGCCCCTTTCGTGGCCGGGGGGCGTCGTCGGTGGAGGACACCGGAGCGGAGGCTGGGGGTTCCCTGAAGTAGCTTGATGTTCCCGGGGGCTCTCCACATGCCTGAGGAAGGCCATCCCTGAGGTTTTTAGTGGGTAGGCCTCCCCCTTCTGGGAAGGAGAGCCCCACATAACCGCCGGCTCGCCACAGCCGGGGTATGCAATTTAATACATTTTCCTCAGGGCAAAAAAAAAGGTGTTTAGAAATTGGTGTAACTGGACAGTTCCGGAAAAATTTGGTTCCTCAGCCCCTGGATCGTCCTTATTAAGTACAAGAAAGATATCGGGGTGGTTTAGTGGGATGCTGTACGGAGAGAGTCCTACACACGCCTGCTGACTCGCCATCATCAGGTATGGTGCGCAATGCATTCAACCTCGAGAAAAAAATGTCTGATTCCCTGTTAGTTCACAAAATTCTTGAATTTTATTGTTTTTTATGTCCTTTAATTTAATTATGATTGTTGTATGTGTCTGTAAACTAATTAAACAACTATCTATCTAAAATAGCCATTTTCTACCGTTTGCTGTGTTCCAACGTTCGTTTCGTCATCGTTCGTTAGTTCGTTTATGGGCAAATGTATAAATTTTCATAACAAGATTCCACATAATGTAGCTGAATTGTCTTTTCATAAGTTCAAGGTACATGTTAAAAAGACGCTCATGAGTAAGGGCTTTTACAAAGTCAATGATTATTTAAATGATGCCAATGCTTGGTGTTGATTTGAAGACATACATTCCAAGGTGTAAATATTTGTTTTCCCGTATAAATTGTAAACACATATGTAAGTTGTATGGTAATGACATAATTTATTGTAAATGTTGTTATTACTTTTGATATCTATACTAATATTATAAAGAGGAAAGCTTTGTTTGTTTGTTTGTTTGTAATGAATAGGCTCCGAAACTACTAGACCGATTTCAAAAATTCTTTCACCTTTGGAAAGCTACATTATCCCCGAGTAACATAGGCTACTTTTTATCCCGGAAAAATCGACAGATCCACGGGGTGCGCAATAAAGGCTTCGCTCAAAAACTACTCAAAGATTTTCATGCGGTTTTCATCAATAGATAGAGTAATTCTTGAGCAAGGTTTTGCGGTATTTTTTATCTCAGAAAAACGGATAGTCCCACGGCAAGCGCGATAAAACCTTCGCGCCATAAACCGACTTCCGCGCATATGTAGCCGTGGGCAAAAGCTATGACCCTTAATCCTCTATAGACCCAATCCCGAAACCTACGCAGGCGAAGCCGCGGGCAGAATGCTAGTAATTGATAAGTTTCTTGCACCGATTCTTCTTATCAGCTAAAAAATACGTCTTGAATCGGTGGTAGGAAAAAATAATTTGGACGATTCAAAAGAGGTTTCTATAAAGTCGATTAAAATAAAGTTGATTTTGATTTAGAAATGCTGTAATCCTGTATTGTTCCTACGTACACGTTGCGTTAAGCTTTTTAGTTGTAATTGCTTGTGTCATTTCTACTCCTCCACACATCAACCTTATTCGGGGCGTAAAGCGTTGGCGTACACGGGAACGCTTCTTGTTTTATTGCTGTCACTCCAACGCTTGGTTAATCGCCGGTCATTCTACGCTGGAATTGACGATGTGCGACCTTATGGCACCCGGATAGGAGTTGTTTCGCCGCGATTATTGCACGCTTACTTTGCGGGTTGTTTCTTTGATGGTCACTTTGGCTTTCCTGTTGTGTTATCTCGAAATTGTTTTTTTTTTCACGTACGCTTTTAACTGTGAATCTGTCATTTATTTATAACGTTCCTGTGAGGTTGCTATGAGCTCGCATACGATAGAGCATAATTTAAAAGCAACAACGAGATAGTTACGTTTTGATTAAGAATCCAATAAGTGGATAAAATTAATAAGTTTTTAATACATACACACATATACTTAAGTTTTCCCATGGGGGTAGGTATATATCAAAGTTGCTACTAGGAATTTGCAACTAAAAATCTATAATAAACTGCCAGACAATATTAAAATGTGTAATTTACAAAAAATCTAATCTACACTTTATACAGAATTAGTAATATTAAAATGTTATAATAGTATTAATGAATTCTTAATGGACACCGACATAGTATGTATATGTAAATGATGTGTATAATGTGTGTGTGTGTGTGTGTGTGTGTGTAAAAAAAGGAAAAGGTGAAACAAAAAAAGATAAATACAAGAAACTATTATATTAAAAGAAATATTATTACAGCACGGCCAAACCCTAAAAACTAAATTAAAATTACAAATAATAAAAAATGGTAGAGGAGAAAAAAGAAAGGCAGTACCAGGTAATAAGCAGACAAAGTAGCGGTAGCCTGGTAAGTACATAGGTATACCGGTATGAAATGAGCGTTTTTTGTGAAAATAAAACACTAATTATTAATGGAAAGTATAAAACATTTTATTCAAAGTATTGGCCATTGTTTTCTACACATTTTGACCACCTTTCTGGCAATTTGTGGATACCACGCCAATAAAATTGTTCGTTTTTTAAAGCAAACCAACCAGACACCCAATTTTCGACCTCCTCGTAAGAATCAAAGTGCTGCTCAGCCAATGTGTGTCCCATCGATGAAAACAAATGGTAGTCGGAAGGAGCCAAGTCTGGTGAATACGGCGGGTGAGGTAGCAGCTCCCAGCCAAGTGTTTTGATTGTATCCTGAACCGGTTTTGCTTTGTGTGCAGGTGCATTGTCATGGAGCAAAATTACCTTGCCGTGTCTTCTGGCCCATTCTAGTCGTTTCTCGATCAATGCATGGTTCAAATTGATCATTTGTTGTCGGTAGCGATCAGTATTGACGGTTTCACCAGGTTTTAGGAGCTCGTGCTACACCACACCTTTCTGGTCCCACCAAACACACAGCATTGTCTTCTTGCCGAATCCATCTGGTTTTGCAGTCGATGTTGATGGTTGTCCCGGATTAACCCATGATTTTTTCCGTTTAGGATTCTTAAAATAAATCCATTTTTCATCGCCAGTAACAATTCGATGCAAAACCGATTTTCTTTCGTGTCTTCGAAGCAAAATTTCACAAGTGTTTTTTCGATTTTCCATCTGTCTTTCATTCAATTCATGTGGCACCCATTTTCCACACTTTTGGATTTTTCCCATAGCTTCTAAACGGTCAGAAATTGTTTGTTGTGCAACATTTAACATTTCTGCCATTTGCTTTTGACTCAAAGTGTCATCTCCATCATATTGGATGGAGATGACACTTTGAGTCCGTCCTCGGCTCCTTAAGACCCTCGCCTGACGGCTCGGGCCTCAATGCGCCTCAGCGGTAAACATTACACACTTGTACCATAATGTACTATTGTACGCAGTTAAATTGGAAATAAACTATTATTCTAAGGTAAAGTTGAGACATTCTTATTTGTAGTTACACCAAAGACTCATAATTAAACATTACATAGGTATTCTAATATTATAGACGTTACAAATAGAATAATATTCCAAAATTATTTAATCTAATATTGTTTTGTTAATTATTTAATTGTTCGACATTATTCTACTGAATTTTTAACTTTCTATTTTTTCTGATTGAGATATCGTACATCCGGCGCGACACTGTCACTTTTGAAAAAAATTTGTTTTTCAAGAGAAGCAATTAAAATTTTGACACCTCACAAAGCAGTTAGGAGATATAGGCGAGATGAGTTGAAACTTATACTAAAACGTCTACTTTTAACTTTAATTTTAGATAAATAATTATCAAGTAAAGGGGTGCTCTATGATAATTATTACATACTTAACTCATTTTTTAATTGAACGGGGGTGCGATATATGCAACAATACCGCTATGTTAAAATCATACATTTGATAAAATTAGCCATATTATACAAGTTAAAAGTTAACTCTGCTTTGATTTGATTTTCAACTTAGACGAATGCTTCAAAAACCTAACTCAATCATTATAAAAGGCTCGCAGCTAGTATGAAATTCTATTATTTGAGAATTTTGGAAGACCCTTTCAGTCGGTCGTGACCAAAATACTGTCTGGAGGACGTTTGGCGCTGAAGGGTACTCGGAGCGAAAGGTACTGCGGCAACATAGGTACTTAACAATTATATGCAAGAGAATTTGTACGAATCTGGTTTAAATTAGACATTTAATTCTTTTTTGTTATAAAGTGAAGCATTTTGCTTCGGCTACTGTTCAGTGAAAATTTATAATTTAAATTTATTACAATAAAAGATACTTATTTTTATGCTGTTTCTAGAAAACCGTTCTATAGAAATTAAGGACAATTTACTTCTAGGTATTTAAGAGCATAAAAATTAGAACAATTACAAAATACCAACTCTCTTTCATAATATACTCTTAATTTTCATTTACGAAGAACGATATCAAATATTTGATAAATTCTACTTTTGTACAAAAACGAAAGTAGATTAATTTTTATTGTGGTCGCATTAATTCGTAGAACGCAAGCTTCAGTTTATTTCGCTAGACTCATTTATCAGTTCCGTACATTGTTTTGCAACGTATTTAAATTAATAGCAACTAGATATAACAAATTATACGGTGTATTTATGTAGTTTATGAAAGCTACAGTAAGTACCTACCTAAAAGAAAAATAATTTATTTTAGCATCATATGACACGGCACAATCAAAAAATAACACAGACCTCGCAGAGCAAGCTGAATTGGCATTCTGCAGAACGTAGAGGTAATATCGGGTGTAAAATGCAAACAAATGTAACAAAAAGTAGAAAAAAACAATGTAGCAGATAAGGTATAATGTTTCATACCTCGCTCAATTTATATATACTTAACCGAGGTATAAATACATAGGGGTGCAAACTGGGCAACGCTTTTTGACGGCTAATTGTTTGACCGAGGCCCCCCGAGGGGGAGAGGGAGGGGGCAGTTGATGGCCAGGTTCAAATTGGTGGACCGCTTCACGCGGCGAAGGGACGCCATTCCCTTCTTCCTTAAGAAGGGGTGGATCTGTCGCTCTAAGAGCCCAACCTGGGTCAAATTTTGACAGTGATTTAATAGTATCACCAATAATTGGAATATCCAGATATCAAAATGAAAAATTAATCATCAAATAGAGCTATAAAGATAGTAAAGTTTTGTTGAAATTACATGGTTAGGCTTATATAGGTTATAAATCCTCTGAAGGTTGGATAAATGACCAAGAAATTGACCTGAATTCCAATTCAACAAGCCAGTGAAGACTCAAAACTTTCACAGACCACAGATTGTATTCGAGCCATCAGCTCGGTAGAGCCCGAATTGGCACCTCGTTAAGGCCCTCTTCACACTGGCCACGATTGGATAAGACCGCCTCCACACCGATTGGCTTGCTAAGCAAACGCTTCGAAATAAAATCCCCAAACTGGCGAGCACCCTTGGAACTTTCGCCGCTTCAAACGCGACTGACTCGAACTTTTTAGTTCCGCAGATTGGAAAATCTTTTTCGCTGAGCAGTAGGACTTTTAAAAGAAAATTACTTGTTTTTGAAGTTTCACATTCACGGCTCTTGATGAAAAAGTGACTTGTTAAATACATAATAATATTATTGCGGGAGAACGTTGAAATCGAGGCATTTGTGAAAACCATTTTGAGTAAAGAGATATACTTTTTTATTTCACATAGCCTATACGTTCAACCAAACGTTCACAAGTTTGACTGTTCTGAATTGAAGTGAATATCATATGAACTGGGAATGTAATGGGATCCTCATATGATGCTTTAGCTAATAGATTTAGTACTGCAGCATATGCAGTAAAAAAAGTGAGACAACTTACTGATGTTGATGGCAAGATTGGTTTATTTTTGGAATTTTCTTGGTGTCGTGTCATGGGGATATATAATTGTTTATCGTTTAGTAACTCCTCAAGCACGGTGGAGATCGGGGTAGGTATTGTAGCCTTCCCCGAGGAGGGCTCTCCTGTATCGGCAGGTGAGCGGAGGCTGGGGGTTCCCGGAAGTCGCTTAGCGTTCCCGGGGGCTCCCTACATACCTGAGGAAGGCCATCTCTGAGGTTTTTAGCGGGTAGGCCTCCCCCTTCTGGGGAGGAGAGCCCCACATAACCGCCGGCTTGCCACAGCCGGGGTATGCAATTTAATGCATTTTCCTCAGAGGAGCCAAAAAATAAAAAAAAAACTCCTCAAGCAATCGACCCTGACGACCACTTTGATTTAACGGTACCTTTTTTACCGGATGTGAAATGCTTTGACTAACAATATGGATTCATTGTTTGTCATCGGTAAAAATGGTTTTTTTGCTCTGCAACACTGAGCTGTGTAGATATCTCTGCACAGCTGTTACAAAAAAATTAGTTATTTTATTACATTTTGTTGTGAAAAGTGTAAAATTATTGTATCTTGAAACTTGTTTTATGTGAGAATTGAGATATACTACTACTTATAAGTATATCCGAAGTGTTACATTTATTTTTAAATACACGGCGACTAACGACGTAAGCCGGGCTGTCAAAAATTTAAAATCAACGAAGATATTATTCAATTTTAAGCCCTACTCGAGCGAATGGAGACATCGAAATTGTTTTAATATATGTATAAATATAGTATTCAAGACTTGGGGTATTGAGGCAGTTTCTAGTAAATCATTGAATGTTCGTGATTTATTAACGGATTACCCACCATAAAAACCGGGGAAGTATTGTATTCAGATTTATTTTAATAAATTGATTCAAAGCTGCAGTTATTCTAAAACAGCACTTGTATCTGTTAGCACAATTTGCCATTGTTTCCACTTGCCAAAGTTGTAACTTTTTTAAAAGTAGCCTAAAACATTTATTATCATTTATTATATATTTACTACACATAATAAGCACTTTTAAAAGTCTGAACAAATCTCATGTAAAGTGAGACACATCCAGTATCACACTCGGCTGAGTTGTGTTTCTCTTAACTTGACGTAAAGTGGAAGTTAAGTTGAGACTCATCAACACATATAGCCTCAGACATTACTTACAGCACACTGAACAGTATATGTGCCCAAATCTTATTTGTACGGACAATACTATACACTAAGTTTATTAATATTTAGTATACAATATTTAAATTTAAATTTAAGATTACCTTAAACTTCTTTTCATTACTATTAAAAAAAGAAATAGGTGATTTGGCTTAATTGTGGGTGTAGGATACAGTGGCAGGTTTGTTTCCTTTGATGTGAGCATAATTATTTTAAATCTACAAACCTATTTCTTTTGTTTATTTTTAATTACCTGACATTTTATTTGTTAGGCAGGTATATCTCTTTAGTTCTTTGTTAGCCCCAATATTTTCTTTTCTCTTATATTAATATTTAATAATTATTATTTTCAATATATATCACTGTTTTTGTATTATTTTTCCCTTTTATTTCTCTCTATATTTTGTTCTAACGTTTAGTTTATACTGTCACTCAAAGGCTTCTTTACCTTTTAGATTCTGACTTTTGACAATAATTTATCATGGCAAGCTCACGATATAGTGTTATGACCCGCAAAGCAACAACCAAGGATCTGGAGCTTAAATTAAAGCAAGCGATCGAGGACCTCAAGGCTTCTAAGGAACTAAATGATGTCTTACTACAAGAGCGTGAGGACAGTGAAAGTGAGATCTTAAAAGTCGTTGCAAGGAACACTGAACTTAAGAACAACCTTGCTGACCTCCACCTGAAATATATGGACATGGTAGAAAAGTGTCAACAGATGGAAACTTTTATTATTTCTTTCAAGCAGTGTAGTGATGATCATGAACAAGCATTGAATCGCATAAATGACCTAGAAATTAGTCTTTCAATTGCTCAGAATTCAGTGTCTAAATTAGAGTCTGACAATAAAAACTTAATAGAAGACAGACACTCTCAAAGCTTGTTCAGTGAGCTACAGCACTGTGAAAACTCTGTTTTACATTGTGACAATACTTGTATGAATGGCTGCAATAAGGTAACAAAATTCAATAGTTCAAAAAAATTAAAAAAGTATATTAAAATTAATAAGTACATCAGAAAAACTAAAAATCTAATTAAAAGGCAAAATCAGTACACTAAATACTGTAACTTTAGAAAAGAACGTAGGCAGTTATTAACTCAAATGAAAGAAATGGAAAATCAGTCCTCTTCCAATAGCAATACATATTCCAAAGACATTAATAAATTAGAAGAAAAAATTGATAACCTGGAACTTTCAATTAGGGAAATGTATAACAGTTTAAGTAGCTATTCCCAAAAACAGCTTAATTACCAAATAACGGCTGCCAATGACATGATTGATATGTGTAACTATAATTCTGATAGATTTGAATCTTTAGGAAAAAAACAATTGTGCAAGTGCTTGGGTATCCAAAGTCAAAAACAACAGCAGGTCGATACTCAATTTGTTACACAGGTATCGACACAGTCACATACTGCTCCTGAGTCTGATATAATAGGATTACAATCATTAGTACAAAATGAGTCTAATCAACAATACAGAGCTTCTCAGTCAATACCTTCAGAAGTAGTACAATCACATTATTCAAAAAATACAATTTTATTCAGTGATGAAATTGGCAAAAACATGGGTCAAATTTTATGTAATATGGGTAATTCTGTAGTCAATAATTGTATGCCAGGTGCCTCTTTCATAGAAATATTGCAAAAAGCAACACTACAAAATTACTTACCTGATACAACATTAATATTTCTCATAGGAAATAGAGGTGATTTGAATAAAAGGACCCTATTAAAGTTATTAGATAATCTAAATTGTAACATTAACATACACAATATTGTATTGTTCTCATTGCCTTATTGCAGCAACTTGTCACAGGTTGAAAATAGTTATAGGTATAAATTAAATTTCACATTAAATACTGTATGCAACAGTAATAAAAAATTGCATATGATTGACACTAACAGACTAGTTAGTAATTTTTATTTGACTAAAAATAAATATTATATTTGTAATTATTTTAAGCGACAAATAGCAGTATCGCTATCTTATTTTTTTTCAGTAACAGACAAGAACTTGGCTACAATAACTGCTCCTATTGAGCAATGTGCTTTTATAGATTTGACTGTCAGTAATTCTTGTACTGACAATATTATTGATATTTCTTTAAATTAATTTCTAAGACAAAAGAGAATTCCTCTCGCTTAGAAAACATTAGTAATACTGAAATAAATTTAAAGAGTCCACTTAGTACTAATCTACATAGTAAAAATGTAATTAAAGTAATGCATCAAAACATTCAAGGAATGTTAGGAAAGGACTTAGAAATTGAATTATTTATAAATTGTAATAATATAGATATATTTTGTGTAACAGAGCATTGGCTTAAAAATTATCAGATCATGCTTAATTTTAACAATCATCTAATAGCTAGTTCTTTTTGTCGTGAAAATGCAATACGTGGTGGCTCCTTAATTTTATTGAAAAAGAAAATTAAATTTAAAGAACGCAGAGATGTTGTGAATCTCTCAGTTGAACGAACGATTGAGATTGCTTGTGTGGAACTGGAGCATCTTGTTGTATTAAGCATTTATAGGCCCCTTCAGCATTATATGATTGCTTTGAGGCTACCATGGATGAAGTTTTAAGGAAGATTTGTAAATTGGGCAAGAGTTTGATTATATGTGGTGATTTTAATATTAATTTATTGGAAAATTCTAGTTTATGTACTAAAATTATTAGCTTATTTCAATCATACAATCTCAAAAAATTTTTCTTGAGCCAACCAGAATAACTGCTAACTCTGCCACATGTATTGACAATATTTATACAGATCTTATTCTAAAATCTAAACAAGTTATCAATCAATTAGATTCTGACCACTGTGGACTAATAATCGCTGTCCCACATCAGTGTAAACATGAGGCAAAGAGAGACATCACTGTTATACCTAAAACTATAAATAGATTAGAACATTTTAAAAGTAACCTTTTTGATAAAATACCTTACTTAAAATACACAAATAATCCAAATAAATTTTACAATGATTTTTTTAATCTATTTTGCAAAGAATTCAATAATATCTTTGTGCCAAAAAGGATTTCAATTAATGATGTTGTTACTTTTAGTGAGTGGGCCACACCCGGAATATATAAAAGTAGAAAAAGACTTTTTGAACTTTATAATGAACGTAACTATAACACGAGTGTAGAATTTTATGAATATGTAAAAAAATACTCTAAATTGTTTAAAATGGTTTGTCGCCAAGCAAAGTCAAGTTTTTTAAGTTCGAAAATTAAAAACAGTGCTGATAAAATTAAAATGACCTGGAGCATTATTAACGCTGAAACTGGACGAGTTAAACTTCGTGACAGTAACTACAGTTTAAATATAGGAACTAAAAGAATAACTTCAGATAGTGAGGTAGCTAAAGAGTTTGAAACCTTTTTTACCAATATTCCTATTTTATCAACAAATTTTTTAAACTCTTCCCCAACTGTAGCAGAATCCATCCTAAAAGAAAATGTTAAGGATAGTCAGACTCTTTTTAAATTTCGACAAATTGAATCGGTTAATATAATTAAGACTTTTAAAACATTAAATAAAAAGAAAACCGCGGACCTTTGGGGAAACTCCGTAGTTGTCACAGAATCAGTAATTGAAATAATAGCTCCAATTCTAGCTTGTATATTTAATGATTCTATTGAAGGTGGTGTTTTTCCTGATTTAATGAAACATAGCAAGATAACTCCTTTGTTTAAGTCTGGTAGCTCATTTGATCCCACAAACTTTAGACCTATTTCAGTGCTACCAACGTTTAGTAAAATTTTTGAGAAAATAATGTTAGACCAAATGCAAAGCTATTTTCGTATTAATAATCTTCTGCATAATAATCAGTTCGGTTTTAGTAGGGGTCGCTCAACAACTGATGCAGGTGTAGAGCTTTTAAATAAGATATTTGACGCCTGGGAGGATTCACACGATGCTTTGGGTGTCTTTTGCGACTTATCCAAAGCATTTGATTGTGTTCTCCATGAAACTCTGATTAAGAAATTACGTTATTATGGTTTCAAAGGCTCTTCTCTGAACCTTCTTATTTCATATTTGAGTGACAGGATTCAGAGAGTCGATATTAATGGTACGAGATCTCAGGGATCTTTGCTTAAGATGGGCGTCCCACAGGGCTCAATTCTTGGTCCCTTTTTATTTTTAATATATATAAATGACCTTCCCTTTTATGTTAATAATAAACACGAAATTGTACTCTTTGCAGATGATACATCACTTATATTCAAAATTAAACGGAGACAAAATATTAATGACACTGTGAACGATGCAATCTCTAAAGTAGTCCACTGGTTTAACGTTAATAACTTGCTTCTAAATGAAAGTAAAACTAAATGTATCAAATTTGTATTGCCAAATGTAAAACAGGTGAAAACCGAAGTAATTATAAAGGATAGAAATGTGGACCTCGTGGACACCACAGTATTTTTAGGAATTACTCTCGATTCCAAACTTCAGTGGGGCCCACATATTGATAAACTATCAAAACGGCTCAGCACTGCAGCATTTGCAGTTTTGAGAATACGCCAATTAACTGACGTAGAAACAGCTAGATTGGTGTACTTTAGTTACTTTCATAGTGTAATGTCGTATGGTATTTTGCTGTGGGGAAATGCTGCCGACATTCAAACTATATTTGTGCTGCAGAAGAGGGCCATTCGAGCAATTTATAATCTAAAAATGCAAGACTCTTTAAGAGATAAATTTAAAGACACTGGTATAATGACAGTTGTGTCTCAATATATTTATGAAAATCTAATATATACCCATAAAAACATTCATTTATTTAGTAAAAACAGTGATGTCCATAGCTTCAATACTAGAAATAAGAATAAATTACATTTGCCTCACACTAGACTCCATAAAATTAATAATTCATTCAGAGGTAACTGTGTGCGTTTTTACAACAAAGTTCCAAGCAATATTGTACAATTAAGCCTAAATAAATTTAAAATCATTGTTAAAAGTGTACTTATTAGCAAAGCCTATTATACGGTTACTGATTATATAAAAGACATGAATGCTTGGACTTAATGTTTCTTAGTTCCACCAGGCATTGCCATGAACCTTTGTAATTATACTTGTACCTATAAGTTGACTTTTGTATGACTTGGTAACGATATATATTTTTGTAAATGTCGTTGCTTCTGTAAAAGTTATAGAGTTTTCTGCGCCCGTTCTTCTCTATAACTAAAAGAAGTCCGAATGGGTAGTAGGGAAAAAAAAATTTGGACTATTCAAAAGAGCATATCTAATTGCCTACTTGAAATAAATATTTTGACTTTGACTTTGACTTAAAGAAATTGTAACTACCTGTTTAACTTTATAACACGCCCTGTTAAAATGACTTTAAATTTGTTTATAATTTAGTTTATATTAACTTAAATAAACCACTTTTTATGTATCTCGATAATTTGGAAGCACAGTGTAAATAAAATGTCGGGAAAGCAAACGACAAGTTTGGTAGTTCTTCATAAAATGCATCTGAAAATTCCAATGCCCCGCACGATTTGAATCTAATCTCTTGTAAATGTAGCGTGAAAGAATTTACAGAATACGTGGACGGACCCCCAGCGGCGCTTACACTACATCGCTGATGTAGCGTTGTACATTGAAAGCTCCGGAGCTTCTATGTTACAGATAAAGCTTTTATGGAATTTATTTTGAGGGAAGATAAGAAGTATGGGGAATATGAAGAATTAAACGTTTGTCGACACTGAAAAATTGGAAAGAGTTTTGAAGAAATTTAAGGTTTAAGCTCCAATGATTTAAAAAGCTTAGATCTAAATTATAATTTATCGCCAGACAGCTTTGTGCGAGGGAATAGTTTATTCCATTATCGGTTCTGAATTTAAGTATCCTTTCGTCTTTATAAAATACATTATTATCTTTCTTTAAATTCTTTATAGTTCTGTCAATTATATGTGGCCATTGCAGAATTTATTGATGCCACATTACTGTTCAAACTATTTTCCTCTACATTCGTTGCTTCTTCTTTAGTCGAGTTCTTAACTGGTGTAATTATGTACATGCAATGCAGGTTTTTAAACATCGCAAAGTATGATGCTAGCTAGTCCCAGCATCATACTTTGCGATGTTCTTCCTATATTAATAGGAGAAAAGGAGGAAGGGAGGAAGTATGTATACAGTAAATTATCATTGTTTGGCAACTATCTGGTCTATCAATTTGATAATATAAATAAATAATAATTATATCTTACACTTATTATATATTAGATTTTATTAAGAAAACAGTAGCCATTTCGTTTCGCAATAGTTTCGTTTGCCTGAATCCTATCTCAAAAAGTCCTTAGTCAGTGCACGTCCCAATGCGTTTTTGCAACAATGCCCCGAGCGGCCATTGTGACGGGGATTTATTGTGACGTCACGACGAAGCTGATCATTGGATAAGGGTTGACGATGCACTCACTGACTATTAATGTTGCTGAATATCGAAGGTTTGAAACTGGTTATGTTATCATGGTTCGAAACTCAACGATGGAAGTGCCTTAGAATTTTCAAGACATTTATGCTACCCTATGGACGGGCGTATGTAGTATGTGTAGTGGGGTATGTAGCATGTGTAGTGGGCGTATGAAGTATGTATAGTGGGACTATGTAGTGTGTGTAGTGGGCCTACGTAGTATGTGTAGTGGGCCTATGTAGTATGTGTAGTGGGCCTATGTAGTGTGTGTAGTGGGCCTATGTAGTATGTGTAGTGGGCCTATGTATTATGTGTAGTGGGCCTATGTAGTGTGTGTAGTGGACCTATGTAGTATGTGTAGTGAGCCTATGTAGTATGTGTAGTGGGCCTATGTAGTATGTGTAGTGGGTCTATGTATTATATGTAGTGGGCCGATGTAGTATGTGTAGTGGGCCTATGTATTATGTGTAGTGGGCGTATGTAGTATGTGTAGTGGGCTTATGTAGTATGTGTAGTGGGCTTATGTAGTATATATAGTGGGCGTATGTAGTATGTGTAGTGGACCTATCTATGTCCACATCTATAGCATTACATCCGATTGTCCAAAATGAACGATATATTATATTTTCCCGAAGTATAACATATATTATTACTTTATAAAACTTGCACCAATGTGGTGGCCACTCCGAATACATCCCATAAAATAGGTTCGCACAGTTGATGGGCAAAACTAGTGCTGTTATTTATAAAATATGTGAAATTGAGGAAAATGTCCAACACGTGGACTTTTCATTTTCAAAGGTAAAAAAATTTCGCGACATAATAAAATTAGCAAAACAATATTTTTGTTAGTTTTTAACTATATGTAGAACTAATAAGTAGGGTTCCGATGGAATCTACAGAGAGTTTTTTAGGATTTTCGAAAGAAGGTAAAATAATTGACCGGGTGATTTTGCAGCGTTCAGGGTTGTACGGAAATGGCCCAAAAAAAATGTTAACACGCTGCAAATTTGGCATTATGTTGTTCTTACCAATTTGTAACTATTAAATTTGCAGCGTTTTGTAGCATACGGAACATTGTTTATAAATAAAAAATAATAACATTTGTTGATAACAAGTGCAAAAAAAAAATAGTAACTCGAGGTAAATTTGTAACTACCATTTTCAACATTTCATTAATAATTTATACACATAATTATATAAAAAATAAAACAAAACTATAGGAACAACTTTCGAAACATAGGTGCAGTTTCCCAAATTAATAAATCTCTATTTGTATTTATACTAGCCACCCCGTGCCCACTTCGTTGGGCATAATATTAATAATCCCCGAAGCGAGCACGAACGCGAACCGAATTAAACCCGAAGCCATCGCGCGCCGTCCGCGGCTTTGGTCTTCACACTTAAGACGATGAGTTTACTTATTTTCACAAAGATTTATAATTTTTGGTAATAAAATAAATATGACGTAATGATTTAAATTATTTTATTAATATTAAAAATTAAATTATCTATACTAATATTAAAAATACAACTTTTTGTAACTTAAATATAAAAGTTAGACATATGCTGTCGTTGACTTTTTTGTAGGTATTTTCAAGCTCAACATCTTTTCTCTAGAACTCAAAAATATATATTTCATTGTTAAGGCAGCGTTCGTAAGAAACGATTTTTCTTTGATTCACTTTGCGAAACGGACTACCACGTAAAAGCCTTTTTATTTTTCGGTTTTTTATATAACCTATGACACTCAGCAATAATGTGGCTTTTTATTGGTGAAAGAATTTTTAAAATAGGTTCAGTAGATCCCGAGATTACCCCTTACAATTTAACAAATATACAAACACACAAACTTTACTTCTTTATAATATTAGTATTTGATGACAGATTAGTCATATGATTAGACACTTTATAATAAGTTTTAAAATTACTTCTTTGATGTTAACCGGCTCAGAAGATATTTTAAAGTACAAATTGTAATATTAATTTTCTTCATTGTTATGATCTCAATTTTATAGATGGTAGTAATTTGCAAGATTACGCCGCCACACAGCTTAACTTACTTTAAAATTTAATCCCTTCATGTTTGAAACATAATTTTTATAACTCGATTATAAAATGTAATAACCCTCGTTAAAACTTGCAATTTGTAATCGTAAAGATTATACTTTTAAGAGATTTTGGTGAAGATGTCGTCTGGTCACTGGATGATGTAGTTATAGATGTTGTCAGCCATATGTACCCAAGGCTGCAAGTACCTTTAAACCGTCTGTATTTATCTGACACTCCTACGATGGTAGAAACCATCGCCAGGAAATCTGTGCTACCTCTACTGAATAAAGTCTACCAATTCAGCGTGATTGACATACCATACATAGACCAGTGCTGTGACCGGCGAGGTGAGGTGAACGAAACGTTGCAAAGGTTTTTTCCTTTCTTCTACTAGCTTTGATCTATTTAGTAGAGCGACTAAGGAAATATACTTTCAAAATATAAAAACACACAATCTTTTCTTAGTAGCTGATATGTTTCCAATTTCAGCTTAAATTCATTGTGAATTGATAATGAGTTTAGTACCATTGTTAAGTTAATTAACGATAAACTACAAAGTTCTGACTTGATCAGGGTTACTTACCTGTCGTTTAAAGACTCTCCCAATTTGCGGATAGGTGTAGTCAGTCTTTTTATGACAATACCAGTGCCTGGAAATTGTTGAATACAAAATCAACAGCGGACTAATTCTTGAGTTAGTTTGCTTTTAAAATGTATTATAAATTCCTATAATTTTCATATCAGTCAATCCAAAATCGGCAAAAAAAATTAATAGAAAATCAGTTGTCCTGTCCTGTTCGATAAGAAAGTGTTAAAATGCGAGTGTTTTTTTTTTTGTTGCGGCTTCAACTCTTGTCTATTGGCCAAATAAGGCAAGCTATTAAAATTTGTGAAAGTTGGGTATGGGAGAAACGACATGAAAGCAGAATAAATGCAGTAGAAATGAGAGCTTTGCGGAGTATGGCAGGAGTAAAACTGAGTAACAGATTGTATAATGAAGTGACTAGAAAGAAATGTGGTTTGAAAGAGGATATCGTGACAAGAATAGAGAAAGGGATGCTTGGGTGGTTTGGGCATGTGGAACGGATGGATGAAAGTAGACTGACCAAAATGATTTATGAAGCTGGAGTGAGTGGAGATACGGGACGAGGAAGACCTAGGCGAACATATTTCAAACAAATCGAAAGTGTCCTCAAAAAAGGCCAGGTCAGAAGTACCCGCAATCATGTATGAGGAATGTTATGAAAGTAGATGAAGCGAAAGAGATATGTAAAGACCGTAGCAAGTGGAAAGACGTAATCTCTGCCTACCCCCGTGGGAAAAAGGCGTGAGTGTATGTATGTATGTATTAAAATTTGGATTATAGGTACACATTATAAGTTTACATACCTTTGTTTATTTTGCTGTTATATGTTAAATTATAAAATTTAACATATAACAGCAAAATAAACATATATAAATATATTTAAATGCAATCAAACAACGTAATTAGTAGATACTATAAATTACAATGATTCACTATCTGTATGATGAAGGATTAAAATAGAGACGTTCCTTTTTCCTTTTGTTAGAGCTAACTTAAAGACTTGAGCTCAGTTTCTATGAAGTTTCAAAGGCTCTGTAATGTTAAATCGTCGTACAAACAGTAATAATAAATAACTTCAATCACTCTATCTATTAAAAATACCGCATCAAAATCGGTTGCGTAATTTTAAAGATTTAAGCATACCTAGGGATTTAGGACAAGAGAAAGCGACTTTGTTTTATACTATTGTGAGAATATATGAAAATAAATAAACAAGAAGATAAAAAAAAATAAAAAAATTAAGAAGCCTGATTAATTGTGAGAATTAAAATATTTGTGCGATTAAAAAAAAAATTAAGGAGCCTAATTAATATAATAAAAGAAAACTGATTGATAAAATAAATACTTCACTATTTCCGTTCTCAAGATATATTTGTGATTTTTGTCAAATGGATTCTCTCTTGACCTCCAAAGTTACCGACATACAGAGAACGGTACCAACGGCAAAATAAAAACTAATTAGGAGAATTAGCTAGATATTGAGATTAAAAATTACAGACTGATTAAATATAAAAAGAAAAATTATAAATAGAATTAGTAAATAACTGTTTCCGTTCTTGTTTAGATTTATAAGATTTTTATTAAATGAAATCTCGCTTGATCTCTCACTTACCGACAAGAGAACGATACCAACGGAAAAATAAAAACAAATGGAAAATACCATGCTTGACGAGGAGTGGAGGCACTTTTTTGCTGGGAACTTCGGACGATCAGGACGTTTTGGAAGAGCTCGAGTGCAGTTGGTGTCAGCCAGTGAATTGTTAATCGCATTAAGATAAGTAATTATCGCTTAACGCACCACATGGTTTTGTTAGTGATTTCAATGTGCCGTTAGTTTTTAACCTTTCTTAGATTAGTGCTACGTTTCTTTTGTCGCTTTAAAGGAAATAATAACTCTATGTGATTAACTTTTTTATGTTAATGGGCAAACTGTAAATTTAGTGAATAAATAATTTGTTGATAGTTGATTTTAAAAGAATAAATGATTTTAATACTCGTTGTCCATGGTTCATTTCGAATATTATAAAAGATGTTATACTATGTAGTGAAGTATGGAGATTCATAGTAAGAAAAAGAAAGTATTTGAATAGATAAGAATTTAGATGAGGCACGTTTATTACCTTGCTTGTCCCATGAATTTATGTTACAAGTATAACACACAATCACCTCAAAAATTCTACGAATAATATAGCAATTCTAAACTCAGTAATTTACCTCACAAAGGCGCTCTTAATGCAATCGCTCACAACAGACGAAACGTTGAATTCAAAGCAGCAGTCGATAGCTCTGCACTTGTCAGCACAAGGCGCGGAGCAGCTATTAACAGCACAATTACAGGGTGCAGCTTGAAGTGTTAATTTCTCACCTCAGACCCCGACTTTAGTCTGGTAAAGGCTTTGCGTATTAGGAACGTACTTGTAATACTACTTTTAAGTTTAGCGAGCTAAAATACATAATGCCGTGACGTTAAAACTCTTAGTTACTGATGGGGGCAGACGAAACGATCCACCTTATGTTTAATGGTATCTGAAGCGAAATCTTTCAAACCCAGTTTGAAATTAGACTTATTAATGTGAGAAATGAACGTAGATCTGTGTTATTTTTTTTTTGTTAATTTATTTATTATGGTTCCACAATCACCTCTACTTTATTCATCTCCAGCACAACTGCTTGTGCAGTTTGACTATAAGTATTAATACACTCTTTAAAACAATCAAAATGGTAACAAAACAATATTTGCCTATTATAGTTTTATTCTATATACTAGCGACCCGCCCCGGCTTCGCACGGGTGCAGTGAAAAAATGGTTATGTTGGGTTATCCCTTAAAAGATAGACATATACCATCGCGCGACTTTTTTGTGGATTTTTGTAAGTTGTACAATACTGTAGTACATTATTTTGGTCTATCTCGTTGGGTTCAGCCAGCGTTTGCCAATATAAGCGCAAAAAAACGTGCTTATTTACGACATCACATTAGAAACCTTTAAATTTATCAGTGTTTCTCTACTGTATTATGCATTTATTATACATACAAACCTTCCTTAAGAATCACTCTATCTATTAAAAAAAACCGCGTCAAAATCCGTTGCGTAGTTTTAAAGATCTAAGCATACATACGGACATACAGCGAAAGCGACTTTGTTTTATACTATGTATTGACTAGCGGACCCGACAGACTTCGTCCTGTCAAAAAGATTTGTACAGTGGCAGTTTTTTGTTCCTAATTATTTTATAGATAATGTCGCATAGCCAACCAAATCGCAAAAAAAGTCTAAATGACCTATTACATTTTGTGGCTATTCAATTTTAGAACGTGACATTAAATCCTCCAACGATGTATTCTGTGCTCCAACGCACGCACGCACACTGTTTTGATAGATATGATTGAATTTCAACTATATGTAGCGTTAATAAAGCGCAAATTGACTCTTTGATGTTAGGAACACACCTTCATTGCTTAGACAACAGTGAGTGCTTGCCAATATGAACTTTATACAATAACAACGTCCTCCAACAAATACGTCCTGAGTGGGTGGTAGGAAAAAAAACTTGGACGACTCAAAAGAGCTTTTCTATAAAGTCATATTTAAATAAAGTTAATAATTTTAATTTTGATTTGAAATGTCACTTTAAATTTTTGCACCTCATACAGAGCTTTAATATAGAGAGACCTCTACTTCTGACACAAATTGCAACGGCCTTTCGGTCGGTTCGGTTCGGACGGTCGGTATACTAGACCTCCTCGTGTAAGTATATGTTTAGATTAAACAGTGTCGGAGAGCAACGGTGTTGGAACAACAGTCGATTATGACACCAATGGCCAAAGATATGTATCCACCACAATCAGCATTAACGTGCCATAATACCCCCGCTACCATTATGACCGACCAACTAAACTCTGCAGCACCATCTATTGGCAATCTATATAAGTAAAAATCTTTGCGTATGCCATGTTCACTAATATAAGAAATTACATCGTACGTGTCGATGTTTCGTAGTCAAAATTAGTAATATTTTTGTGTATGTTTTAAGTTGCCCAATCAAATAAACAATTGTACATTATGGTACAAGTGTTTAATGTTGGTGATTACCGCTGAGGCGCATTGAGGAGCCGAGGACGGTAATCATCAATACACACGTGTATCATACAACGTTTTTCAACACACTTCTGAATAAAATAATACTTAAATAAAAAACCATTTTCTTCATAAATTGTATTTGCAGACATCTTAATAACTAACTAAATAACTTCAAAAGAGAAAACGAGACGAGTTGTGAAAAATGTTTCGTAATGGCGGGAAAAATTAATTAGACCATAGACTAAAAAATGAGGTTTTTGGCGCTTTTCGCAGATAGCTTTTTAGCGCAAATGTAAGCGTAACTCAACCAATAATATTAAAAAAACTATTACTCACTCGTGAATAATAGTAATGAAAAAGTCACAGTTTGATTATAGGTGTCATTATGTGCCTAATTGCCATGGGATTAGAGCCACTTTATGAGGAAGTGTGTTGAAAAAAAATATATTGTCACCAGCTCATTAAGTTTAATGATGACCTATGGTCTGAGCACAAATCTATACTGAATAGAAAGTATTGTCGTACGGTTTTTTTTTAATTTACGGTGTAAGCTGCCTGTCCGCGTACCCTGTGTGTATCAACTGTCAACAGCGAACACGTAATGAAACGCTGCAGGCGTCGCACCAGTTTTTGACACGTCCGTTCACGATCTATCAATATTTTGTGATTTCAACCCTCGCAACCCTACATTGACTGTGGTGTCGCATTGGCCGTTCGAGTTGTCATTGGATTCATCTGGCATTTCAATTGTTTTGTGCAACTAAAAATTTTGCTCACTGGAAATAGAATTGAATATTTTGCACCATACAAATTTGGTCAAATATCTATCTTTGTAGGAATAATAATCATGTGTTTTGAATGCAGTAAACCTTTGACGGGCATACAATAGTATTATAAGTAATAATAATTTATTAATAATATTTCTTACACTTACACAAATTAGCCTTGCTCAAAGTTTGAAGAAATAATACTACGTACTTGTAACTGACACTGTTTTTATTCCAACTAAACTTGTACACTTCTCATGCTAACTTACACTGTCCAACTATAAATATACTGAGAGAGTTTCCTTTTTGCTAATGCTTCGTTAAACGCTGATGAACAACTAACTCAAATCGAATCGGGGTCTTCCATCTCTGCCTCTTGATGGGCAGAGGAAACTTTTCGGGGCTCTTTTGGCCCCCTTCAGTGGTATCAACGCCGGCAGTTACGACTGCCGGGGCTTTGGGGTGAAGGGGAGATCCTCCTTCTAGGTGTCGTCTGCTCAATTGAGCTTGAGCTGGTGGTTTAGCTTCTTCTTCTTAATGTTATTCTCTCTCCAGGGAGAGGATAAGGCTTCGGGGTTGCTGTCTTATATCAGGCGGGCGGGCATGGTACGGTGCTATGTCCCTCAGGTGATGATGTTGTGAGCTGGCAGCCCTGCGGAACATGTTGGTGGCGAGTGTTCTTATATGATGGTGTAGCGTGTCTATCTTCAGATCCCTGGCGATCACGTCATTTCTTACATATCTTGGGGCACGGACCGCTGTTCTGAGGGAGAGAGATTGCTGGGCTGCCAGCTTCTGCCTCGCGCTCTTTCCAGTCACCGCGTACCATGCCGGTGCTCCGTAGGTTAGTCTTGGCCTGATATATAGTTTATATATCGTGGTCTTGGCTCTTAGCGGCAGTTGCGATGTAAGTATTGGCCGCAGAAGGGCTCTCGCAGTTTTGGCCTGCGCGACCGCTTGCTCGATATGCGGCGTCATTGTGACTTTCGATCTAATGTCACTCCTAGGTATTTCACCCTGGGTGACCAGGGGATGTGGTGACCTAGGAGTGACAGGTTATCCGGTAGTGTCACTCTGCTCAGCAGTATCGCTTGCGACTTTGCGGGATTGGCCACTAGTCGCCAGTCTTTTAGCCATTGCGGTAAGACGTCGAGCTGTCGCTGCATCTTGAGTGCCGCATGGCGGGCTGCTATGGATGTTGTGATATAAGCCGCATCGTCCGCGTATAAGGCCAGGGTAACTCCTGGTAGCACTGGGATGTCATCTGTGTACCAGGAGTAGCATGATGGTGAAAGGCAACTGCCCTGCGGTACCCCGGCCTTGATGCCCTTGCTCGTACTGGTAGCCTGTTCTACCGCCACGTAGAATTTCCTGTTGGTCAGGAAGGATGCAACTGTTTTGACTATCCTCCTGGGCAGTGATGTTATCTGCAGCTTGTAGATTAACTCAAAGTCTGCTTGTCGGGCTATTTATACTGCGCACATTACCCTGCTTTACCGATCAATTGAACTGGCTGGTCGATAAATAATGGTTGGTAAACCTTACCGATCAACCGAACTGATTGGTTGGTAAGTAATTTAAGATACAACAGTGTTGCCACATTAAAGAAATAAAAATAAATATGAAATCACGACAAAAGTAAGCTCTGTAAAGCTTGTGTTATGGGATCTAGGGTAACAGTTTTCCACTTGATACCTCCCTAGCTTTCTCTTTCCCATGACGTTCCATTTCATGCACGCTCGTCGGTCACGGGTACTCTTGAAAATATTGCCGAACTAGCTTTTGCCCGCGACTTCGTTCGCGTGGACTTCAGGTTCGCCCCGTCTAGTCTAGTAATAAGTAAGAAATACGGTAACTAAGCACTGCAGAGCCCTAATCATAGGCCTATAGGTAGCTACTGCAGTATGCTCCTATAATAAGCCATTATTTCTCGTACAAAGTTAAGGATAAAAAATGGTTATTGTGGTTATTCCTAAGAGATAAACAATTACCATCACGGACTTTTTTGTAGACCTTTTTAAGTTGTACAATACTGTAGTAAATTGTTTTGATCTATCTTGTGGATTCAGTCAGCTTTTGCAATGTAAGCGCAACAATGTGTTTTTTTTACGACCTCACATTAGAAACCTCAAAAATTGTAGCCTATGTGTTATTCTGATGTATAAGCTATATTGTGGTAAAGTTTCATTCAAATCCATTCAGTAGTTTTTACGTGAAAGAGTAACAACATCCATACATCCATACTTACAAACTTTCGCCTTTATAATAGTAGTAAGATTAGGCGAGTTAACCATTGGGTAGACGACAATTTTTTTAAATTCTATATATAATAAGAGTACTCTTTTAAGTGAGAAATATTGTAGAACAACAGTACACCTGCATCTATTACTTTTGAAGATACATCGACATGTTTGCGGCGCTGTCGCGGGTCGCTCAAAAACGCTCCATACTAAAAACCTGCAGTTGTGACGTCATAACTCAGTAAACTCGCCTAATTTGTATGAGCGTATAAACAAATTTTAAAATAACTTTGTTATTTGTACGTTTACAGGTATACTTCTATATAAAAAAATGTTACATTCAATGTGAGAATGCTAAAAATGTGTTCGTTTCATTAGAATTACGTAAATAATAATTGCTCATTTTTTAGAAATCTAAAAACATTATAAATTAATAATTAAACTGAAATTTCTATATTGACATACTTTCATGAGATATAAATTGCTCAAATCAGATAATTATAGTATAAAAACGGCCATAATCAGTTGTAGTCATCTACCCTAAATGTGGAGCATTCTTGAGCGATCCGCGACGATGCCGCAAACATGTTCCTTTGTCTTAAAAAGTAATATTCTCAGATACATTATTACTTCTACAAAACGAGTATTTCTCAACCTAAAGAATACTCTCTTTGTATATACCATAAATAAATGACATATATTCAATTATTTCTCGAAAATGTAACATAAAACTGTATGACACGGCATTCCTAATATAGGCATGTTTACTAAATATTTTTTTTATTAATTATACTATGTAATGGAAAGTGACTTCATGAATTATCAATATTGAAGTCATTTTCCAAATTGACGACTCTGTATCTATTTAATACAGGGAAAAAAAAACAGCCCTTGCTGAGTTTCTTGCCGGTTCTTCTCAGTACAAGGTCTCCCGCCGTAGATTTGCGAACCGATGGCGTAGCTTTTCGACATTCACAAGTGCTTGTAACAGCCCAGACTGAATAAATGATTTTGAATTTGAATTTGAATTTGAACATGTGCTAGAGTATCGTTGCGTTCGATTCGATATCGAAATCGTTCTAAAACTTAAAGAAAATGTATGGAAATGATTCCAAATAACGGAATCATTCCCATATATTTCGGTCTAGTGATACGAAGTCGAACGTGATATTTTGACTACAGGCCCTGTTTATTTACATTAATACCTAGTTATATTATTAGCGTAGTCAAAACCGCTAATCAGACTGAACCGGCTCTGCCATCCAATCAAGCATTCGAATCAAATGGAATTAATCTCGCATTATTAATTACATTTGCTAATCCTTTATCGTAACAGACACACGCTAATAAGTTTGAACTAATTAATATTGATAATGTAACAACGCCCAGGAACAGATAGCAGTACTCAATCACAATAAAATAACCCTACAATGGATAAAGGGACACAGTGGATCAAGAGGCAATGATGCAGCGGACGAACTGGCAAGGAGGGGGTCCGACATGGTGGAGTTCGGACCAGAACCGCTTATGCCTATCCCCTTCAGCCAGTTACGTGGCTGGTTACAAGAACACACACATAGGCAAGCCGAAAGCTGGTGGACCTCAGCGCCTGGCTGTAGGCAATCCAAAGAGGCTATGCCAAACCTGAGCAACAGACTAACAAAGCGTTTATTGCGACTGAACAAAAAGAACCTAAGAACAGTAGTAGGAACCATTACGGGTCACTGCTCGCTTAACAAACACTTATACACTCTAGGTATAACCGATAGCCCTCTGTGCAGGGCATGCATGAAGACGGAGGAAACGATTGCACATGTGCTACTGGAGTGCACAGGCGTCGCCCAAATCCGGAAAGAAACCGTGGAATCACCCAAAACAATCGAGGAAATCCTGAACAACATGGGGAACTTAATCTGCTTCTGGAGGGAGGTGGGATGGATGGAATGAGCAACCTCCACCTTGTACTCACTAAGTGCGGAAAACACACCCTCTGGATGTCAGAGGGTGACCTATGATGATGATGATGATATTGATAATGTATCTGTTTGGAATCCTCCTCATCATATCGCGTAACTCCTTACGACTCGATTCTTCCTCGACTCAGTTCTTCCGGCTCGAAGGACCAGAAGAACTGAGAAGAAGCGCTCTGAGCATGTTGTTGAGGTGTTGTTAAGTGGTAGGAAGTGCCACACCTCTGTCGGGATCGTGTCGCCTAATCTATTAGAATATATAGAATGTTTTCAGGGGGTAAAGACGGGGATGCATACATAAGAACTGGTCCGATGTATACTTTATAGAGAGTTCGTTTTTTGCCTAACATGTTGTCTCAATATCTTTATTATCATTATTTTTGATAGTAGATGCCTACAACTGTATAAAGCCTTCCCCAAGAATCCCCATTTAAATTATTCACCAATCTTGTATCACCTATACGCCCTCGAGTCCGTGCAATGTGCCATGCTAATTCCCTCTAAAAGTTCCCAGTTTTTGCCTCAGCGCTACGTATAATATTGGACGTTTTGAGTAACCCTACTTATGTGGGGGTGGAAAGTCAGCTGTCGAGCGTGATGCCTAAATATGCCTGCCACGGGATGTTTCTGCCTTGTACTGATTGACTTGCTACGTCCTATAGGGGACTACCTCATTCTGTTTATTGCATCAAAGAGGATCGCGAAGCAAAACTCCAAATTCACCTTTATATGCCAAAGAAGGAACCAGACATGTAACACCGTAACTACTCGTTGCAGACGGGAGACGTTGGCAATTGGGGCTTCTGCAGTGGGCTGTGTTCTTGGCGAAGGTGGGTAGTTGGACATTTGTAGGCAGTGATAGGATGTCATTGGTCAAAGTAGTAGAGTGCAGGGCATTAATCTATAAAATAACATTTTCTTTTCACATACCAACATATTCTATACTAGCGACCCGCCCCGGCTTCGCACGGGGGCATGTTAATATGAATAGTTACCTATATTACATAATTATATAGGCACGCGCTGCAGGTTACGGGTCTTCGTGAGTTGGGTGGGTAGTTGAACATTTGTAGGCAGTGATAGGATGTCATTGGTCAAAGTAGTAGAGTGCAGGGCATTAAAGGACGCCTATTTGAAACACAAATATACAAAATAACATTTTCTTTTCACATACCAACATATTCTATACTAGCGACCCGCCCCGGCTTCGCACGGGTGGCACGCTAATATGAATAGTTACCTATATTACATAATTATATAGGCACGCACGCGCTGCATCGCCGCAATGATAATTTTTCGATTTAGCGTAAGTTTGTATGTTTGATATCTTCTAAAGTACTGGTTGAAAGTTGATATCTTCTGAAATTACATGGTGTAAAAGACACATTTAATCAAGGTTTAATGTCCAAGCTTACTCACATGTTTATTTGGATAAAAATCAATGTTATACATACTTAAAATGGCTTCGTAAATAAGCCATTATTTGTAGTAAAAAGTAAAAGATAAGAAGCGGTTATTATGGGTTATTCTTGAGAGATAGACATATACCATCGCGGGCTTTTTTGTGGACTTTTGTAAGTTGTATAATACTGTAGTACATCATTTTGACCAATCTCGTAGGGTTTGGCCAGCGTTTGCAATATAAGCGCAAAAAAGTGAGTTGATTTACGACATCACATTAGAAATCTCAAAAATTGTCAGTGTTCCACTACTACATTGTGCATGTTTTATACATATAAACCTTCCTCTTGAATTTACTTATTTATTAAAGAAAACCGCATTATAATCCGTTGTGTAGTTTTAAAGATTTAAGCATACATACATACATATAGACACCGGGAAGCGACTTTGTTTTATACTATGTAAAGATACTTCATACAACATCTTTCTGAAATGAAGCCTATGTGTTATTCTGATGTATAAGCTATATTATTGTAAAGTTTCATTAGAATCTATTTGGTAAATTTTATGTGAAAGAGTAACAAACATTCATCCATCCATTTGCGTTTATAATATAAGTTAGGTTTACGCAAGCACAGGTGTAGTAGATATTAGCAAAAATGTTCTGTAACCCTATTTTCAAGTTCAATTTTTTTGTCAGAGACACGCTCATAATATTTTTATGCTGATAATTTGAATGTCGTAAATTCTATTCTATGCGCCAGACCTCATTTAGTAATCGAGCTCGAAGACAAAGTTGTTTCACGAGTTATCTCAATGTTATCATCCCTGGGCGAACACAAGCACTTCGCGGATAAGCTACTGAATCCATTCTTAATTAAGGTATTAGGCGGTGCGACTGTGTTATTTCCAAGAATTGTGAAAATTTTTGACACATAAAAATGCATTTGACACATACTAAGTAGTAGTAGTTATATTTGTCCACATGGACAGGCAAAGGTAGATATCCATACAGCCAAATCTTGTATTTTAATGACACATACTAAAAATCTCATAAAGGAGATGTCCCATATTGGTTTATAGTACCTAACTCGGGTAAATTTGATATATTTGGATAGAAGGCTCTAAAAGAATGTAATCGCCGTAAGTCATGTTATTTTCAAGACCCCCGATTTTTAATAATTCGTATTCTAGTATAATAAAAAATGAAATATCTTTAATGCAATAATTACACATTGCTTAAAAAAATTATCATCAAGCCTTTTAAAAATCTAAATACATACATAATTGCTTTAATGAACCGAATATTTCTAATTTTGAGAAGTTTTTAACTAACAAAATATAGGGACTGCTATGTTACTTAATGTATGTTATCTAGAGCCAGAAAAAAATATTAATAAAAAATCAACTGACAAGTCAGGCACCTGCTGTCAATGTCATAACTCACGGAAAATATCAAACATAGATACCGGTAGTCACAGATAATAAAAACATCATTAATGTGCTGCCATAATGAAATATTTCTTAAAAATATGTTTTATTTATTTAAAATAATTGGGGGCGGTAAAAATATTTCTTTTATTTGTTTCATACTTCATATTTTTTCGGCTTTCAATTTAATGTAGTTTGGTGTTTGTTAGTTAACGCTGATCACAAAAAACCAACCTCCTTGTAATAAGAGGACATCTCCTTTATTTTCAATTATTTTTTTGTATTCCAGAAGGGCAAAGGGTACGATGTCCATACAGCCAATAGTTTGCTTATTCTTCCGTCGAATTTCTTATATATTTTGATTATATCTTCGTTTTTAATAATTCTTCTTTATATTTTGTAAAGGCCTGTATCAAATCGGTTGTACTAAAGTTATGTAGTAATTAAGAATCTAGTAAAATAAAAAGTCGGGCAATAATATGTCAAGAGTAGTACAAACCGGAGTAAGTCCGTCTAAGTCTGTATCTGTAAGTTAAATAAGGTTAACAAGTTTACAGTATAAGTTTCAACATGTGATATACGGGAAATATGGCTTATATAAATAAATACATATTTCTTACAATCACACCAAGTAGCCTAGCCCGAAGTAACCACAGTAAGGCTTGTGTTATAGATCTAGGGTAACGGATTGTCTATCCTACATATATTTTAAATATATTTCTGGCTGAAATATATATTAACAACTAATGACTAAGTACAAATGCTCGCATTCATCGCACAAATATATGTCACACAGGGACTCGAACCCCGGACTTTAAAAATGGCGACACCTCGAACCTGTGTACTAATCACTCGGCTACTTAACTTAAAGGACATTGTTCAATTTTGGCGTAAGAACCGATGTGAAATATATTATACTATAATTTTTATTTATTTTTATATTATTTGAAACATATTTTAGTATTCCACGGACACTTCAAATAAATAAATTCCAAATAAAAGTTGGGTCACAATTATTGATGCGTATAAAATTTTTCCGTCAGCCAGTGCTGCCAGTTTCGGAAGTTTTCGCGATTTCGATAAATACAGATCGAATTGAAAACCTCCTCTTTTTGAAGTCGGTTATTAAAATTAGTTGATAACACTTTATTCATTTAAATACCTAAATTGACTAGCTAGAAAAAAAACTAGTATTATATACTTTTTTAAGCGAAATCGCGAAATTTCTAGCTTGGCATTCAAGTATTATAGTTTTCCGTAATTGGCAACCTGGTGTACTTCATACCTTATCTGTGTCCGTTTCATTTAATTTTTGATTGCTTTGCGACTATCGTTTCTTTTGTGATTTTCTGTGCGTTTCATGGTTTTTATTTTAACAACTTTGGCTTGATTACGGACTCCGATTATTTGCGTAGGTACTTGGTAGACTCGGCTGTGTGTAAAGGACTGGATTTTGTAAAATGACAATTGTCAAAGAATTATCTAAAACTTGACTAGGTACTATCTCTTTTCCTAGTATGTAGTATAGTAGTCCTTTCCTAGTTCTAGAAGAGAAATATATAGCTGTACATAGTATTGTTAATATTACTTTGATATTACTATCTCTGATATTTCACGCAAGGTTGGTTATTTTTTATTTATAACCTCAAAATATTAACTTTTTTCGTAATTATTTTAGTTTCCTGAAGTGTCCGTTCGTGAAAACTTATTTCATAGGATTCCATATAATTTTAAGAGTTTATATAAGTCACTTTCGATTCGAACGGTTCTTAGGCAGAACATGTATGGAGCCGGAACAATGTCTTTGTGGGTCGGTTTGAAATACCACCTTGATCTCAACATCATCATTATTTTAGATAGTAGACGCCCACTGTTGGACGTAGACATCCACGAAGGATCTCCACACTGGTCGTTCCTGCGGTCCTAGCGTCTAGTGTCTTCCTGCGGTCCTCGTCTATTCAGAATTTAGCACCTCGATCTATAGCATAATATATTATAGAAGTTACAAAAAAAATATGCCTACGGAGGGTATAAAAGCGAGTGCAAACTATTGACCCGGGCATTGCTGTCCGACATTTAGCGTGTTATCGCTGACGAAACACAGATGGCGCTACGTGTGCTATGTAGCGCTCGAGCGACAGCAACCGAATTTATCCGAGCGCTCTCGAGCTCGGCGGGTTTGTGGCGATTTCACTTCTCATTTACTTGGTCGACGAGTGAACACATGTTTATCAAATTACCCTCTATATCTTTCTATTAAATATAATTGAGTTTCTTTTGCACAAATGAAGTCAGAGCCTTAAGCATCTAGTGTTTTGTAAAAAGTTACGTCATTCTCTTAATAATAGCGTGGATCTTCTTACAATATATAAATAACTATGTTAAAGGAGAATGCCCATTGTAGTATGGACTTTAGTATCGCCAAAAATGATGTTGTACCATAATGATTTTTATGATATATTGTAGATTTTTAACTATATATTCGATTATTAAAAACTATTTGACTCTATTTCGATGGGTAAAATAGAAATTAAACACCAAAGACTTTCAATTACGAATTTCTCCTATCATCATTTTTGATAATACCTATTTAATTGTAGAAGATTAAAACTATAAAATGATTAAGTCTATCTTATCCAATAAATATTACAACTATCCAATAATTCATATAAAATAATTAATTAATTTAAAAATAATTGTTTTAGCAACATTGATATTAGCTATCTGTATAAAGAAACTCTTAAAGCAGAATACTGTCTTATGCTTTTGCTTAAATCCTTTGCTTTGTGAAATCTACAAATGTTAGGTATTTAGTATAGTAGACAGTGCTGAAAATAATAATTTTAACTACTGTGAAAATTATTACTCGATTATAATAAATCGCACGTTTAATTTAAATTGATTAAATGACTTAATGTTAATATTACTAAATTAAATTGGTTATAAATTATAAAGTAGCAGATATTGATCAATATATACTCGACCTATCTATTGTGATTCCTAAACAATTTCGCATTATCAGTTTTTCATTACGCTACCTCTATGCAACATGATGTACATACAAGCTAATATTTCTGAGATCAGCTTGATGAGTATGTAAAACCATGTATATTTATGTATAGACAGATCACAGATTGGAATCTTAGTTTTGTAATAGTAATGCATATTCTATATAGTTACATAAAAAAAACATCTTTGTTTTACATAAAATAAATTCAAAAACGGCTGGATTAATTTATCTAATTGGCGGATTCGTCTTCGTTACAAATAGCAGAATAATGACTAAAATATTAGAGAAAGCAGAAAAAAGACTAAAGAAAATTAATTGTTTTGGTATTCCTTTTACCCTTTCACGAGAGGACAGTAGAATGTATCGAATATATTTTTGACCAATCGATCCGATCGTTAATATATGGCAATACCGAAGAGACTATTTATCAATGAAATTAGAATATCATCAATAAAAATACACGGCGAATGAAATGGAAGTGAAATAATTACTAATTATTATGTGGATTTATCTCCGGCGAAGTTTCGGCTTGGTATATTGCAGAGTTTTGTTAAAAATTGTTACTTATTTTTTGGTATTAGTTTGGTTAAGGCACAAGGACGAGTAAAGGTGATACTACGAATGGGCATACTCCTTTAACGGCTTCTGTAGCTGAGTAGTTAGTACATCATTTTCAAGTTGGTCCCGGATTCGAGACACAGATGTTTGTGTTATAAATGCGAGTATTCTCTGCCTTAATCATGGTATGTATGTCTATCCGTTACCCTAGATGCCATAACACAACCTTACAGTGAAGGAAATATGTATTTATCTATAAATAAAAAAAGTAAAGGTTTTACACAATGTCGAGGATGTAAGGTCGACTTTACTGTAACCTCCGCCATGAGTAGACAGTTAAATCACTGACATTAGCTAAGCATACACGCACGGATTTGCCCGGCGTGCGCTATCCGGATCTGATCCGTCACTTCACCACACACGCTCCCGGGCATCAGTTATAACCGTGACTTTCTTATGAACGTCGCTATGTCCGATCAGCTAAATTCTGCCCACGGCACATCTTGAAATAGCCTACACACGCACAGTCAGAGCTCGGATCGTGTCCGATTCCGTTCGTTTTTTGAGCTAGCTGTGATTGAAGCGCTCTCAAACTGTCAGAAATGAAATCACCAAGCGACAAACTTTCAGCCTTATCATCTAGATAGTCGAGAGTTCACAACAGCAAGTTTTACTAGAATTTTTATATCGAGGTGGTAGACCAAACTGTGGGATGAATCATCGCCTGCGTTATTTCCAAACCAACGCGTTATCCAAACCTTTAAAAAAGAGTGTTTCCCATTTCAATTTAAAGGCTCTCAACGCACTTATAATATTTCTAGCGTTACACATTTTCATAGATGGCGATATTCCCTTGCCATGAAATGATCTAACCGATCCTTTGATCCTTTAATATTACAAAATATTAGGTTTATTCACGAATAATTATTTCAAAGTCTGTTATTCTATTATCTTACAGTCGATTATATAAAAATATAGAAAGCTCCCTGAATATTTATGAAATAATTTTAAAATGAAACTAATTCGTTTAAAATTCTCGACAACACGAGAGAAATTGAATAACACATAATATACACATAACGACCTCAAATATGTCCTCGAGGGATATTCTTGCGATTGCTCCCCAAAAATATATTTCGTTATTGCAATAAGACGTTATGGGAACGATGGCTCGGCGAGTGCATCACCGTGCGGGCTGCAGGGTTGCCAGTTATATTAGAAAAGATAACTATAAAATAATAATAATCTTTATTTTACTTACACATAAGGTTCGGGATATTAAAACAAGGAGGTCATATAATAATAATTTTAACAACTTAACCTTGATGTGAGAATCTGGAGTCTGAAGCTCTACAGATCTCCAGGCTCTCTACATTCACTCTCACACACCTCTAGACATTTATGCATTTTATTACTAAAATTAAACGAATCACACTAAGCAATCAACAACTACGAATTAAAACATAATAATAAAAGTAGAAAATAATATGTCACGATTGCGACATAAGAAAGTTGTCAGTGTAACTTATCGCAGCAATAATAATAATAATAATAATAAAATGTATTTATTCAAGCCCCAAAAATAGTTTGAGCAATGAGCAATAGCTTTGAGAAACCCAGAACAAGTGAAAATTAGCTAAAATCATCGAACTAGAGCTTTACTTTTTAAAGTATGTATAACATTAAACATGTTGAAGCTATTAATTGATAGAAGTCATTAAAAATTGACAATATAAACTAAATAGAGACCTAGAAGGGACGGTGGCGTTGTGGTCTCGGCACTGATCTACGAATCGGGGTCGCTTGCCATGTAACAATGATCAAAATCAAAATAATCTTTATTCAACATAGACTATTACAAGCACTTATTGACGTCAAAACAAATAAAACAAAAAAAAAACTTAAAAAAGAAACAAATAAAAACCTTGTGCGTAAAAACGAACAAAAAAAAATTGGCTCTACACCAATGTATTTGTCGCTTTTCGAATTTTATATCTACATTTATCTAACGCTCATAGTAATGGACCTGGCAACCTGTAAAGCAATTCAAAAATGTATGTAGTCTACTAATCGGTATTGAGCTAGCGTGACCTAATCGCCCTTTTTTTTGTTATCGCTGAGGAAAATGCATTGAATTGCATACCCTGCACGAGAAAAGCGCAGAATAATGTGGGGCTCTCCTTCCCAGAAGGGGGTAGGCCTACCCACTAAAAACCACAGCGATGCCCCTTCACAGATGCCTGCCGCGAGCGCTCGATTGACGGCGCGTCCGACATCGCTGTCAGACGATGACACGACGCGGTCTAATCGCCCTAACATAGGGTAGACTCGTGCCCCTTAGTGGGGGCGTACAAGGGCTGTAATGATGAAAGCCCTTAGTTATTCTTCAATTTAAGTAAATACATATAATAATAAATACTTAGTCCAAGTTTGATTTTAAAAAACAGTACAAGTTACATATTTCTAAAAAAAAATTGGCAACACGATGCGTTCCTAGAGTAGGTATCAAACTTATTTTTATCATACTTTTATTAATTTAAAAATGTTATGTTATGTTACGTCAAAATTTTTGGAATATATACATTACTTTTTATCATTATGATATTACATTATCAAATCAAATATATAAAATTATTTCAACGATTATATTTTAAATATTAATTTTTAATTCATTGCTATTTGCTGTTATGTAGGTGGTCCACAATTTGAGCTGAAAATCAGCAATTCGGTTGTTAACTGCAAGCAAATATTATGCTGAGCTGTCGCCTTATTTCGCCAGCGCTTGTGTTGCTATGTTTGCTCTATGCTGTGTTTTATATATTTTGTTTACTGCTTTTGTTTAATACCATGTCTTCGTTATTCCCGTTTGATTTGTGTGTGTATTCTGTGGCAGTGCAATAAAGGTATTAATTATTATTATTATTCCTTACAGTTATACAAATTAGCCTTGCTCAAAGTAAGCTCTGTAAATACAATATTTTATAGGCATATTATATATATATATATATAGTAGTAGTAGTAGTAGTAGTAGTAGTGCTATTTACTGTTTACGGGCTAGAGAATCCCTAAAAGAATTGTTCAAAGAAATTAATATTTTAACTTTAGCTAGTCAATATATATATGATAATTTAGTTTTTGTATATAGAAACTATAATAAATTCAATAAAAACAGTGATCTACATAATGTGAATACTAGAAACAAAAATAAACTTGCCGTTCCAATGTTCAGACTCCATAAAACTAGCTGTTCGTTCTTGGGGAAATGTATATCTATGTTTAACAAACTTCCGCAAGGTGTCATTGATTTACCTTTATATAAATTTAAAATCCATATCAAAAATACACTCATGAGTAAAGGTTATTATAAAGTAAGTGACTATCTAAATGATCACAGTATTTGGGAATAGGGACACTATTCATAGAGCCATGTTTGGTAACATGATTTATAATATTGTATTATTTTATATGTGTATGTAAACATACATACGACTGTAATCGTATTAGGTATGATTGTATCTTATACTATATTGTATTTTTATATTATATTATTATAATTATTAACATTGAAAAGAGGAGATAAAAAATAGACCTTCAGAGTTTCTTGCCTGTTCTTCTCGAGAAGGCTCTCCCAATTTCCGAACAGGTGTAGAGTCAATATATTTTTTCTTTTTTTTTCCTTATTCGTACGTACGGACAAGGTTTTTGTTTTTTTTTTTTATTATTTAAGCTTTTTTTTTGTTTTGTTTGTTGACGTCAATAAGTGCCTGTAAAGGTCTATGTTGAATAAATATTATTTTGATTTTGATTGATTTTTGTAGCAACCTCAACATCTGTCCCCACCGGACTTGATTTCTAGATCTTCAAGATGGCGACACCTTGAAATCGGCGTACTAACTACTCAAACTACAGTCGTCAAATTTCCATTTATAAAAAATTTAGAAAAAATAATCACAGTCCTTATCGAAATCATCCATTTGAACAATGGCTCAGATAAGGATACGAAACATCCCACCACTTTTCCGGCAATCTGACAAGCGGGAAACTCGTGAAAGTAACCGTGACTATAACGATTTACTTTCCTTGTCATTGACAACCCTAGCGAGCAGCGTGGGTGGCAGAAATTCAAAAGTCAGAAATCCTCCGCACTTGTCAATAGGGACTAAACGGAAACGATACTTCAATCGTTCGTATTGTTTGTATTTGGAACGAGGCTTTGTCGCTACTTCCTATGATACAATGATATTTGTAAGAGATATTGTATAACTTGTTAGAAATAACATATAGTTATAACTTCATGTTGTTAATTACTTGTGTCATTTTGATTACATCTGAACTAATAAAGATTTGTCATAAGTTGTATTAATGTTTATCTACGCTAATATTGTAAAGAGGAAAGATTTGTATTTTTGTATGTAACGAATAAACTCAAAAAGTACTGGACCGATTTTAATAACTCTTTATTCAATAGAAAGCTACATTATCACTGAGTAACATAGGCTATATTTATCAAAATCAAAATCAAAATGATATTTATTCAACATAGACCTTTACAGGCACTTATTGACGTCAATAAACAAAACAAAAAAAAGCTTAAATAAAAAAAAAAACAAAAACTTTGTCCGTACGTACGAATAAAAAAAAAAAAAGAAAAAATATATTGACTCGACACCTGTTCGGAAATTGGGAGAGCCTTCTCGAGAAGAACAGGCAAGAAACTCTGAAGGTCTATTTTTTAACTCCTCTTTTCAATGTAATAATTATAATAATATAATATAAAAATACAATATAGTATAAGATACAATCATACCTAATACGATTACAGTCGTATGTATGTTTACATACACATATAAAAATAATACAATATTATAAATAATGTTGTTACTAAACATGGCTCTATGAATAGTGTCCCTATTCCAAATACTGTGATCATTTAGATAGTCACTTACTTTATAATAACCTTTACTCATGAGTGTATTTTTGATATGGATTTTAAATTTATATAATTTAGTACTAGATTACCATAGAAATCTTTAGAAATTCTTATAAAAACCAACCAAAGGTGTAAAAAAAATTTGCGATAAAATGTCTTTCATCGCATACGCTGCGAAGAGTATTAATGATAGAACAAAAAAAATTATAGAATATATCAATATCTACAAGAAACTTCACAAGACCATATGTCTAATTATTGTAGTTACGTCACTACAACTACTTTTTTACATTTAACTATCTATAAAATAAGTAGGTACAAAAAACTGTCACTACAAATCTTTTTGACAGAACGAAGTCTGTCGGGCCGCTAGTTTATTTGTTGTTGAAATAAAATAATATGTGCATGTAAACTTGGTATACTTTTTATTCCTCACATTACATTTTCCAAACATTTCCTATACAATCACCATTACGTTCTTTATTCAATATATATAAAACTTCATACGGCAACTAATCAAAGACAATCTATCTATGAAGGTTCCTTATACCAACAAAGATTCCAACACCCCCGCTCAATGTTAAATTCACAAATTTAATATTGCACATAAAATTAAACCATTCATTACAATTTCAATAAAAACCTATTAACCTACATATAAAAATAATCACACAGATGTGGGCTGTGTATTACAATTTTTCATTAACATATACTTAACTTTCCACAAAAATAAGAATGTTTGACTGCACATAGTGGCTTGGTCAAAACGTCAGCTATATTTTCATTGGTACTAATATATGAAACGCTAAATATGTTTTTACAAATACAATCCTTTATATAATAATATTTAATATCAATATGTTTCGTCCGTTTACTGTTTACATTACATTCAATCATTTTTATGGCACTTTGATTGTCCACTAGGAGATGTGTGTCAGCACTGTTGATATCAAAATCTACTAGTATACCTTTCAAGTAGACCAGTTCCTGAGCTGCCATGGCTGCTGCTACAAATTCGGCCTCAGCTGATGAAAGCGCCACTGTTGTCTGTTTCTTACTGAACCATGATACTAAATTATTATTATGAAAAACTGCACAACCACTTACGCTTTTCCTGTCATCCTTGTCAGTCCCCCAGTCTGCATCAGTATAAGCAATAAGTTTTGGTGATACGTCATTACTTTTTGTATACATAAGACACGCATCAGATGTCTGTTTTAGGTATCTGATTACTCTCTTACCTGCAGTCCATAACGTCTTAGTGGGCTTATCTAAATATTTACTTAAAAATGATGTAGCAAATGTTATATCTGGCCTTGATGTACACGATATATAATTTAGACAACCAACCAACTCTCTATAAGGTACATTCACACTATCCTCCTCCGTAATAGCTATTGTAGTTTCAAGAGGTGTAGATACTCCTTTACAGTCTGTCATGCCAAATTTATTCAGTATTTTATTAATTAACTTTTTCTGGTTTATCATTAACTTTCCATCTTCTCTTATAATTTCCATACCAATGTATTCTTTGACTTCACCCAAATCTCTCACATTAAACTCTTCTTTTAGCTCTTTTATTATACTCATATTTCTTCCCATTACTAAAATATCGTCAACCCATACTAATAACCAAACATTTTTCCTTTTGTACAAACAGAAATCATGCTTCGATTGTTTAAAATTTTGTTTAACTAAAAACTCATGTAACCTATCGTTCCAGCATTTGGGCGCCTCGCGTAAACCATACAATGACCTCTTTAACCGTAAAACTTTGCCTCCTTTTACGTTAACTCCTTCTGGAGGTTTTATATATACCTCTATGTTTAGATGACCATTCAAAAATGCCGTTGGGACGTCTAATTGTCTTACCTCATAATTTTCCTGTACTGCTTGGCTCAACATTAGTCTCACTGTAGACATTCTCGCCACTGGCGAATATACATTATATTTATTTTCAGTCTGAAAACCCTTAGCAACTAAACGTGCTTTCTTTCTACCATCAGACTTCACCGCAAATACCCATTTGGTATCTATCGCCTTTTTCCCATTTGGCAAATCACACTCTTCCCATGTTTGTAAGCTTTTCAATGAATTAATTTCTGTCTGCACTGCTTTTTGCCATTCTTCACCTTTCATAATAGCTTCTTTATATGTCTTAGGAATTTCATCACACATTAAACAGTACGCTACATTAACATCATAAAATTCATCATCTTCTGTTACATAATCATTTAAATATTCAGGTTTCTTAACATTCCTCTTTCGCCGTTCGCTTTCTACTTCTCCATTTTCAATCTCTTCTTGCCTTTTTGACTTTTCACTTTCATCATTTTCTATTTCACTTTCTTCCTCATGTTCTACCGGAATTTTTGTCGAATCACTCTTATTTTCCAACTCTTTATATATTACGTCTCTTTCATTAAACCTCACATCTCGCGATATAACAATTTTATTACTCCTAGGGTTCCACAGTCTATACCCAACCGGAGCATAGCCAACCATTCTTAACTCCATGGCCCTGGGATCTAGTTTATCTCCTCTAGGTAAATTTACTGCCCATACTTTACTCCCAAACACTCTTAATTTTGATAAATCTAGTTCACCGTTCATAATTTTAGCCGGAATTTGATAATTTATTGCAGATGATGGACAACGGTTTAGTTGATAAGCTGCTGACTTTATTGCCTCTCCCCATAATGCTCGTGGCAAACTAGTTTCGATTAGCATAGTTCTAGTCCTATCAAATAATGTTTTATTCATCCTTTCGGAAATTCCATTTTCTTGAGGTGAATAAATTTGAGTGTATTGCATAATTATCCCTTTTTGTTGGCAAAATGACTCTAAATGCTTATTCTTAAATTCTTTCCCATTGTCACATCGGATATATCTTACTTTTGTATCTTTACCTGTTTCTAAACGATTTATGTAATTAATCAAATTTCCAGTAGCCTCACTTTTATTCTGTAGCAAATATACCTCAGTAAAATGTGAAAAATCGTCAACTACCACCTGATAATATAACTCACCGCGTATCGTTGGCGTCCTTGCTGGTCCCGCTATGTCAGTGTGGATTAACTCACCTATATATGAAGATCGTGGTTTTGGGGTTGGCTTGAAAGGTAGCCTTGTTGCTTTACCCATCATGCATGGTCCACATGGCTCACGACTCGCTGGTAAACCCATAATACGCAAACCTTTATGATTGAGGTGACCTAAACGTTTATGCCAAATATCATCAGTGCTGTCAACATTATTACACATAGGAATATCGTTATTAATGATAATAAATTTAATTTTATATAAATTTCCCGATGAATAGCCTGTGAAAGTAGAATTATTTTTACAGTTACGTATTATTACATCTTTACCAAATTGTACACAGTTTCCATTTTCAACTAACCTTTTTACTGACATGAGATTATGTGATAATTTATTTACAATTAATGCTTCTAAAATAACCTTTTTATTGTTGAAATGCATGAAAATTTTACCTTTTTTGTGTGCTGTAATATATTCTCCATTCGCTACATAAATTTTCTTAATATAATTTAGTTTTACTACATCAAACATGAAATTTTCGTAATATTCTTGAATAAAGTGTTCTGTACAACCTGAATCTATTATCCATTCTATTGCGCTGTTGTCTACTAGTAAATTAGTTTGAACTTCTATTTCCGATGACAGAAAACTAGAAATATCAGCATCTTGCGTGGCCATTGCCGATGTTCCTTCATAGGCCCGTCTATAATCATTTCTACGGAAGTAATTACCTCGACCCCGTCGAGCTCGTCCGTTGGTTCCTCTGCTCCTGTTCCTGCAATCTCGGGCTATATGTCCAGGCTTTTTACAAATGTAACACGTCAGGAAAGCTGTTTCTTCGACTGGTGTACCGCTAACTTTTTGTTTGTCTTTTAATTTCATTTCTTCGTCTAATAAACGTGCCTTTACAAAATCCAACCTCAGATCGCTCATCGTAGAACATTCGATTGCTGTTATTACTGTGTCATATTTTTCATGTAATCCAGTTAGTAGATATGCTATTTTATCCTTTTCCGATATAGATTCTTGTGTCTCTTCAAGCTCTTTTATAATATTATCAAAGTTATGATAATAATCCTCCAATGACTCTACTTGTCCCTGCTTAAGATTCAAAAGTTTTCTACGAAGATGTATAATAGATACCATACTTTTACGCTGAAACATTCCCTTTAATGTATCTATCATTTCCTTGGCCGTAACGCAGTTTTTGATCAAGTTCAAGTGTCTATCAGCTATACATTGTACTATAATATTTTTAGCCTTTGCATTATCTTTTTCAAAAGTTTGTCTTTTACCTGCTTCATCATCAGTTATCACATATTTTATCATTTTCTCTTCCAGTATGCAGCTGACTCGGAACAACCAATTATTAAAGTTTTCCATTTGCAATTGCGGAAAATTTGACGTTGCCATTTTTCTCTATATTCTTTATTATTTTATTTTACTACATTCACATACAAACATGCACATTTATCTTACTATTTATTTGCCCATAACCTGTTGAAATAAAATAATATGTGCATGTAAACTTGGTATACTTTTTATTCCTCACATTACATTTTCCAAACATTTCCTATACAATCACCATTACGTTCTTTATTCAATATATATAAAACTTCATACGGCAACTAATCAAAGACAATCTATCTATGAAGGTTCCTTATACCAACAAAGATTCCAACATTTGTCAAGAGGTTTGTACTCTGTAAAAATACAGGGAGGAGAAAAAATTATCTTTGACGGCGAGATCTCCAGCCGTAGACTTGTTACAATGGCGTAGCAAACATGATAATAACATTATAATTGAAGAATAAATTTTTGATTTTGAATACACTTATTGAATGAGAACTGTAAGCTGTTATTTCCTATGCTAAATTTAGTTAATGATAATAATATTGTTACGAGCTGGGGTCAGTAAATCAGATGGCGGTCTACCAAAACACTGAACTTTTATTAATTAGCACACTAACAGTCACTAATCACTTCACTGAAAGCACTGAAAGTCACTTCTTAGTTCCTCAATATCATTTCTTCGATGTTTTCGCACTGTATCGCAAAACAATACTCTTCTCCCGGCGGCCGGACACAGCCTTATAGCCCTAAGGCACTTGCCACTCTTGCCAGAACATTTGCGGACACACTCGAATGTGTAGTCCAATACATAAGCGCGTAGGAATGACGTCGCGCGTTCGAGACATTTCGAGTATAACTGTCTCTTCCTTGTGCTATCCTTGTCACACAATACTCGAATATTCCGTACTATCTTTCTCGAATATTCTGAGTTTGTCTATCTCTTTCTAATGATGTTTTCTCATTCTAATATTTCTCGAATGTTCCAACTATATCTGTCTCTTTCTACTGTTGCTATCTCTTTCACTCTTATTAAAATTTATGTCCTTTTACTGAAGTAGGCTCATAAGGGGTCCTTAAAACGCCTGAAAACGGGTTTTCAGGTTATTGCGGCGTTGGATAGAGGGTAGCCTGAAACGTACTGAAAACATGTTTCAGGCGCCTGAAAACTACTGTAATTTGGGTGTAATTTAGATTTTTTAGTATGTGAAAGAGCTACTTCTGAAACGGCTTGAAACGACGTTTCAGCCTGCTGAAAACGTTTCTAAGTCACAGAAAATCACTTTTGAAGTTTTACTAAGCCACCGGCGTTACAATATTGTATACCTATACAATATTGTACAGCTCGCCACAGACGGGGTATGCAATTTGATGCATTTTCCTCAGGCGAACAAAAAAAAAGGCTTAGTGTAAATAGTTAAGTTTAGTTTTAGGTCTTCTTATAAATAATTATTTTCTAAGTTTATAAATATAATGTATTTACAATAAATGTAACTAAATTTTATACTAATATCACTACAAAACTATCCTACATAAGCCTAAGAGGGTGCATATAAAATCGGCCTATTTGCACGGGGTTTATATTGAGGGTAGTTTCGTACCTCTCAGTGGCAACAGATATGAGTCGTGATGAGATGTCTATCTTTATATCACCTGATGATAAAGTTCCTAAGTGTAGGTGGTAGTAAAATTGCCCCGCGTGGGCCTCCGAGCGCCGAGTCTTGGTCGCAGAGATCGGGCGAGATCTGTCTCCGCCGGCATTGATTGCGGCAATGCTGGCGGACGAGGGAGGTTGGAGGGCTGTGGCCTCCTTCTGTGAAGCAGTGATGCTCCAGAAGGAGGCCGCCGAGCGGGGTCGGGAGATGGCGGATCCCGCTCGAAGAAGGCGGCGCCGGGCTCGGTAGCACAGCGCCGCCGCGGGTCGCCGGCGGGCGCGAGGAAGTCGCGACTGCTACGGACCCGGAATGGACCACGCCCCTTCCGTGGCCGGGGGGCGTCGTCGTTGGCGGAGACCGGGGGAGGCAGTAGCCTCCCCGAGGAGGGTTCCCCTCTAGATAGGGGAGCGGAGGCTGGGGGTTCCCGGAAGGGGCTTGATGTTCCCGGGGGCTCCCTACATGCCTGAGGAAGGCCATCCCTGAGGTTTTTAGTGGGTAGGCCTCCCCCTTCTGGGGAGAAGAGCCCCACATAACCGCCGGCTCGCCACAGCCGGGGTATGCAATTTAATGCATTTTCCTCAGGGAAACAAAAAAAAAAAAGGTGGTAGTAAAATTACAGATTCACAAACTAGAAGAAAGCGCGACAGACACACAGACTTATTGTCGCATTTATATTATTAAAGTGAGGATTGACAAACACAGACTGCCCTAATACAAACTTTATATTATTCGAAGGAATAAATCACTGTTGTTGTTTTTTCTGAGCGCTTGGTTGTTAATAAAGTTAAAAACATCTCAAACATACACGCGTCAGAGCCTCCACTCAGACTGTAAACGTCGAATTTGTAATATTCGTAATGTGCTCTCGGCGATGGCCCGTTTGTTTTACGGACTCTAAAGCCGAGACATAAGTTTAACGATAATCGTTAAACGATTTTTTTAGCGCTCCGCTTAAACTCGTCTTTATGTCAGTCGCGTTGTTTCAACCCTGGAGATAGGATTGTAGAAGGTTTCAGGAGAAGCTTCTGATACCAGCAAATCTGCTTATGAGAACTTGAGAACATTAGAGAATCCCTAAAAGAATTGTTCAAAGAAATTAATATTTTAACTTTAGCTAGTCAATATATATATGATAATTTAGTTTTTGTATATAGAAACTATAATAAATTCAATAAAAACAGTGATCTACATAATGTGAATACTAGAAACAATAATAAACTTGCCGTTCCAATGTTCAGACTCCATAAAACTAGCTGTTCGTTCTTGGGGAAATGTATATCTATGTTTAACAAACTTCCGCAAAGTGTCATTGATTTGCCTTTATATAAATTTAAAATCCATATCAAAAAGACACTCATGAGTAAAGGTTATTATAAAGTAAGTGACTATCTAAATGATCACAGTATTTGGGAATAGGGACACTATTCATAGAGCCATGTTTGGTAACAACATTATGTATAATATTGTATTATTTTTGTATGTAAACATACATACGACTGTAATCGTATTAGGTATGATTGTATCTTATACTATATTGTATTTTTATATTATATTATTGTAATTATTAACATTGTAAAGAGGAGATAAAAAATAGACCTTCAGAGTTTCTTGCCTGTTCTTCTCGAGAAGGCTCTCCCAATTTCCGAACAGGTGTCGAGTCAATTTGTTTATTTTTTATTTTTTCCTTATTCGTACGTACGGACAAGGTTTTTGTTTTTTTTTTAAGCTTTGTTTTTTTGTTTAGTCTGTTGACGTCAATAAGTGCCTGTAAAGGTCTATGTTGAATAAAGATTATTTTGATTTTGATTTTCCCACTTGAGAACTCGTTCTATGAGTGTATAAGAATTAGAGCTGGGCATTCCCCATTAAATGCGTTAAAATTTTTGATGGGAAAAAGGAAGAATCCGTACTGTGACACTTATATGAACGTCTAAGAAAATTTCACATTTTAATGGAGTGTGTCTGCAACGAAAGAGACAGGGTAAACTTAATGAAGGATATTAGATGTAATAGGCAAGAACTGTTTTTTGCTTTTCATAAATGTTTATGTTTTAGTTTTAATATTTTACTATTTTCTTTCTAGTGACTAACACAATATAATATGTATCTTAAATAAGGCTCTTACTGAAAAGTAGACGAAAATAGGCGAGAAATCATTACGATACTTCATTTGCGTATGCAGAGCATTTTAATTGGCTAATTAAATAATTTATAAAGAGATCACGACAAAAGAGGGGTTATGTGTGAGCCTTGTTGAACTAGAAGCTGCAGAACTAGAAATATCTCCTTGATAGTGTTCAAAATCAAAAATCAAAATTAACTTTATTCAAATATGACTTTATAGAAAGCTCTTTTGAATCGTCCAAATTTTTTTTCTACCACCCATTCAGGACGTTATTTTAAGCTGATAAGAAGAATAGGCGCAAGAAACTTATCAGCTTTATCAAAAGTAATAACAACATTTACAATAAATTATGTCGTTACCATACAACGTACATATATGTTTATAATTTATACGGGAAACCAAATATTTACACTTTAGAATATGTCCTCAAATCAACACCAAGCATTGGCACCAATTAAATAATCATCGACTTTGTAATAGCCCTTACTCATTAGCGTCTTTTTAACATGTACCTTGAACTTATGAAGACGCAATTCAGCTACACTATGTGGAATCTTGTTATAAATATTTATATACATTTGCGCATAAACGAACCTCTAATTTGGAGCCTGTACGTTTAAACGGCAAGTTCCTTCAAATAGTGTTAGAATAATAAGTTTCCTCCTTTCATTTAAAATAATGTCAATGCATGTAAATTATTTCGTAGCCGACTTAACCATTACGGTGTAAGGCTTAATAAGTTTAAAAAAAGCCCTGGAGATAGGATTGTAGAAGGTTTCAGGAGAAGCTTCTGATACCCGGAAAAGTGCTTATGATAACTGGGATCAATCTACACATAATTACACACATACATACACATACGCCTCTTTCATGTGGGAGTAGACAGAGTTTTCCACTTGCTATGATCCGATCATGATTCCTTAGCTTCCTCGATTTTTACAAATATGTTTTTTTGCGCGCGCGTCGTTTACTTGACCATTTCTCTTGACTCGTCATTTACTCTTGACCTGGTTTCAATTCAGGATATATTTTTTTTTTATTCCATACGGTGGCAGATGAGCAAATAGCCCACCTGATGGTAAGTGGTAACCATCGCTCATGGACATCTGCAGTGCCAGAGGCACAGCTGAGCCGCTGCCTACCTGGAGAGAAATACTCTTTTTAAGCCTCGTTTGAAGTTAGACATATCGTAGCGCTCAGGTAACATCTTAGCTGGGAGCTCATTCCAGAGATTGCATGTTCGCGGAAGGAATGAACGCTGAAACCGAACTGTACTAGACAAGATCGGTTCCAGGTGATATGGATGAACTCTACTGCAGTGGCGGGTGGTGCGATGGTAAAAAGGTGATGAAGGCACCATTACAAATAGTTCCTCAGAGCACTCTCCGTTAAAGAGCCTATAAAGAACACAGAGTGAGCCAAAGTCTCTCCGCTGCTCCAAGGTCTCTGTTGAGGCCGTAATATTGGGATCACCGATGATACGGAAAGCACGCCTTTGCAGGGAGTCAAAAGGGTCGAGTTGATATTTGGGGGCTCCAGCCCAGAGGTGTGAGAGATGCTCCATATGCGGCCGTATTTGAGCTTTATAAATCATCAGACGCTGACTGGGCGTGAAGTACCGCTTCGCTCTGTTGAGAACACCCAATGCCATTTTTTTTGCCATTTTGGCTTTGTCCTCCAAATATATATTATATTTTCTGATTGGACTTGGACCAAATTTGTTCATCTAGGCCATTCCTTACCAACTTGCCCATTCCTATTTGCAATGTAAATTTCTTTGGTTAGTCGTCTTTCGACCACTTTTTCTAAGTATCCAATTGTAAACATTATTTTCTATATTTTTCACAGTGCATCTTCACTCATACCGCACCATTCCCGTATCACACGATTTCGCAATTTATACTTCATCGTCGCTTCAACAATTTGGTCAATATAATAGAGATTAAATGTACAAAAAAACCACAACATAAATCTGGTTTGCGAAATAAAATCAATCTTAAAAAAATAAAAAAGCTGGTAACATGGTGAATGGGGCCATGCATACGTTTCTGAGTAGTCAGAAAATATCAGAAAAGGCGCGACTAGCAGTGCATGAGGGCGTGCTGGTCCCAACATTAATGTACGGAAGTGAAAGTTGGGTATGGGAGAAACGACATGAAAGCAGAATAAATTCAGTAGAAATGAGAGCTTTGCGGAGTATGGCAGGAGTAAAACTGAGTGACAGATTGTATAATGAAGTGATTAGAAAGAAATGTGGTTTGAAAGAGGATATCGTGACAAGAATAGAGAAAGGGATGCTTGGGTGGTTTGGGCATGTGGAACGGATGGATGAAAGTAGACTGACCAAAATGATTTATGAAGCTGGAGTGAGTGGAGATACGGGACGAGGAAGACCTAGGCGAACATATTTCGAACAAATCGAAAGTGTCCTCAAAAAAGGCCAGGTCAGAAGTACCCGCAATCGTCGAGCATGTATGAGGAATGTTATGAAAGTAGATGAAGCAAAAGAGACATGTAAAGACCGTAGCAAGTGGAAAGACGTAATCTCTGCCTACCCCCATGGGAAAAAAGGCGTGAGTGTATGTATGTATGTATGATTGTATTAAATTGTGTATTATTATAATTTTGTAAATGATTATTGAAATGAGAAGATAAAAAATAAACCCATAGAGTTTCTTGCCTCTAAATCCCAAACGGGGACAGTTGACAAGCATTAATCCATGAGTCACTAAACGGCGGAATGCAGTCCGGAATCAGATCGCTTTCCTATTTTATGCAAACCTTATGTTTTAATAGTACAAAATATTTAACTTCGTGCTTACAAAATCTTTTACCGATTTTTCGCTTGTATTTAAAACTTTATAAATTTGAGAGTTAAAGTGCCTTAAAAAAATATATTTGAATCACTTTTTAACCATAAAGTTCAAGTTTTGATTACAATTAAACCTCCCAATTAGGATATTGTAATCAAAAATAAATCTCAACAAGTACCTCCTGTTCTTTTATGTTAGAATTTTGTATATTATTGACTATAACTTTATGACAAATTGTTTTCTTCCCTTCAAGACTATGTGATTATTTAGTTTAATGGCTATTGAAGTATGTGTAAAAATTTCGTAAAGTGTGCTCTCTTGGATGTTAAATAAATAATTAAAACGTTAGTATGGAATAAGCCAAACTCTTTGAAATCTCTATACAAAACAGCAATTTCAGAGTTTAACACCTTAATATTTTTATAGCGACATTTTCTGAGATGAAGCTTATTAAATATACATTCGGGGACAGACTTGCCGTGAACATCTCCAAGATTTAATGTCAATTCTCTGCACAAACTTCACTTGAAACTTGAGACGGATAGATCAAAATATTTTTTTTCTCATTTATATTGTACAAACCCTTGGTACTTATTTCTTTTTAATCAAAACATTTTTTTTTGTTACATTTGTGTGTGTAATAATTCAAATAGTACACTTTATTACCATTCGGACCGCAACGATCATGCTTTTTGAAAACACAGAACTCTAGTGAAAATGCTTTAGTTAATGTTCATCAATCATAAAATACAACAACATTTATTTGGGAACATAAAATAAAGCACATTATACAGATGTTGAGTGACCATAGCTGCAAAATTTAAAAACCGTCAGCGTCCCCTCCAGACATAAACACAATGTTTCTCTAAAATCCTAACGCGGCTAAGATAAGAACACGAAGATTATACAGAACAAAGATACATTTTTGTACTGTGTGTTTTGTATAAAGGCGAAAGTTTGTAAGTATGGATGTATGGATGTTTGTTACTCTTTTACGTAAAAATTACTGAATGGATTTGAATGAAACTTTACCACAAATTAGGTTATACATCAGAAAAACACATAGGTTACAATTTTTGAGGTTTCTAATGTGAGGTCGTAAAAAAAAACACATTTTTTGCGCTTACATTGTGTCTGTTTATAGGAGCATACTGCAGTAGCTACCTATAGGCCTATGATTAAGGCTCTGCAGTGCTTAGTTACCGTATTTCTTACTTATTACTAGACTAGACGGGATGAACCTGAAGTCCACGCGAACGAAGTCGCGGGCAAAAGCTAGTATTACATAATTTAGGTCAACGAACAACTTTTATATTTCTTACACTTCACCAATCAGCCTAGCCCAAAGTAAGCTCTGTAAGGCTTGTGTTATAGGATCTAGGGTAACGGATAGACATACATATATTATACATATATATGTAATCATTTTCGATAGAAATATAACATAACAACCATGACTAAGGTACAAATGCTCGCATTCATCACGCGCAAACTTCTACCCCCACCGAGATTCGAACCCGGGACCCCAGAGATGACGACACCTTGAAATCGGCTTGCCAACCACTCGACTACGGTAGTTATCATCCTCCTCCTTGCGTCGATACCCCAGTTACTGAGGGTCGTGATCTCTCTTGTTGAGCACCTTGCTCATGATTATTGACCGCCACTGGTGTCGATCTGCGGCAGTGTGGACCGCGTTGTGGACAGTGGATTCCAGTGTGGTGCGTATCTGGTCTGTCCAACGTATAGGGCTTCTTCCTCTCGGTCTATTTCCTTCGACTTTGCCTGTGACTACAAGTTTCTCGAGGTTGTCATTTCCCTTCCTAGCAATGTGGCCGAAATACTCGAGTACCTTTCGCAGGCATGAGGTGGATAGCCTGGTTTGTACTTTGAGTTCCCTTAAGATGGATACGTTGGTACGGTGAGCTGTCCAAGGAATGCTTAACATTTTTCTCCAGCACCACATCTCGAAGGCGTCAATACGCTCTCGGTCAGCTTTTTTAATAGTCCACGTTTCAGCGCCGTATGCAAATATGGAGAATACGAGAGCACGTACAAGTTTGGTCTTGGTGTTGCGGGAAATGCTTCTATATACCATGATATATATATATCATAGTATATAAGTTATCATATATACCATGATATATATGAAACCACAAACAATGCTTCTCCTAATATTTTTTATAGTCTATGCTCCACGCATTGACGGATGGCATACTCTTTAAGGGAGGTATTAAAAATTGAGCTGTTCAAGGGATTTTTAACGCCCCCATTTACTTTGATGGCGACGTTTATGAAATTGGTTATGATATGGTCCGGACGGGGCCGAGGGTTGAGGATATGATTGTCGCCAGTGGTTTTTATGTTGCGCTGACTATTTTCTGGTGTCGGGGAGGATTTTACTTGTACATTAAAAAACATACCAACTTAATTGAGGGTAGTACAGATATCATTATTAAGAATTGTTTATAGTAATGTGTGTTTGGGTTGATAATTGCATGACATCTATAACATCCCCACTGAGGTTCAAGAGCTTTATTTATGATAGGGCTATAGGGCCTTAGTCAACCACACTGACCCTTATTAATCGACTAGCTGTGCCAACGACTTCGTCCGCGTGGAATAGTTATCTTGAGCATCATAGACAATTTTATTCACAATTAAATACTCTTAAATCAACAACACATTTATTTGGATAAAGATTAATTTTACTCCCATTTAAAAGGCCGGCAACGCGCTTGTGACTCCTCTGGTGTTGCGGGCGTTCATGGGCGGCGGTAATTGCTTACCATCGGGTAATCCGTCTGCTCGTTTGCCCCCTATCACATAAAAAAAAAAAAAAAAAAGCTATGTTGATACAACTCTAACAAATAATTGGTAATAATACATTAATTTTGACCAATTTGATTACCATAAAAACGATTCTAGTAAGTTAAACTTAAAAGATAGACATATACCGTCGCAGATTTTTTTTTTAGATCATTTCAAGAGGAATAATTCTTTCATACATATTTTTTTTATTTCTTGAACCGTTTTTCAGCGCACGCAACGGAAGCCCTCAAAGATGAATAATTTTCCCCGTTTATTCCACATTTTCCATTATTTATTCGCTCCTATTAGTCGCAGCGTGATGTTATGTAACCTTAAGCCTTCCTCGATAAATGGTCTATTTAATATTAAAAAAAAATTGAATCGATTCAGGAGTTCCTGAGATAAGCGCGTTCAAACAAACAAACAAACAAACTCTTCAGCTTTTATAATATTAGTATAGATTACATGGAAATATATAATTTTTTATAACAAGATTCCACATAGTGTAGCTGAATCGCCTTTTCATAAACATGTTAAGAAGGCGCTTATACTCCATTCCATTCAAGCCATAAGGCCACTAGGGCCAAGGCTAGGCTGAGTTTAGTCGGTAGGTCTGTTGGATCGAGCCGCCTCGATTCACCAGGAGTCCGACATAATCAACGCATCCCTGCTTGCCTGTTGCGTTGGTATCCATGAGGATTCTCAGCCTCCTCTCCTGAGGAAAAAAAAAAGGCGCTAATAAGTAAGGGCTGTTACAAAGTCAATGATAATTTAAATCAATGAATTCCAAAATGGTCTATATCAACCCCGAGGGGTCTATGATAACCTGCAAGGGGTTTACGTCAACGAAAAAAATTTTGGAGGCCATGAAATGAAAATGGGGGTCCATAATATCAAAATCAAAATCAAAATAATATTTATTCAACATAGACCTTTACAGGTACCTATTGACGTCAAACAACAAAACAAAAAAAAAGCTTAAATAGAAAAAAAAACAAAAACCTTGTCCGTACGTACGAATAAGGAAAAAAAAAAGAAAAAATATATTGACTCGACACTCGAAAAATAATGGATCTCAACATACACTGATAGTATCCATTTAGTAATATTATACATTTTCTAATATAAATACATATACATGATTTATAAAAGTACCTATGAAGAAAAAAAATATATATATATGCCTATAAAATATTGTATGTTGTTATTGCATTCAATATCAGGTAAGTAGAGGGTCTATCCAAAACCGTAAAATATAGCAAAGCGACCCAAAAATTTTGTGAACCTCTGATTTAAATGATGATATGCTTTATGTTCGCAAATGTATATAAAATATTTATAACAAGATTCCACATAGTGTTGTAATGTAATAATATTCTTACTCACCAACTAGTTATAAAGAAAAACACAAATAATACAAAATAACAAAATTACTGATTTAATTATCAACTTTAACACTATAAAAGTATATTTAAAACTTTAGTTAGTTTGGCTGGGCTCCACCGCACTTAGCCTCACGATTGGGCCATTGTGCGTATTAAAACTTTAACACTATAAATATTTAAAACTTTAACACTATAAATGTATATTTTTTATAACAACTAAATTAAAAATTAAAATAGCAATTAAAATAAATAACTTTATTAGGTACTTAAAATAACAAATTTTAATGAGTAGACACAAGGGCAGGTTGGTTCTGGTGCTGTTTGATCAATCTCGGCAAGGATATTTAGCAACAATGGTTGATCAGGGTCTTGAAATAAAATTATATTAAATGGTAATTCTAAAATCTAAAACATGAATTCTTAAGCTAGATTCCCATCCCCCGGTGGTTAGTACTGAATACCTTCCTTGAGACTGGGTCCAGACACTCGATTTTAACTCTTCTTTTAATAAATTGCAATTATTCTTCTTCAGGTTTATATAATTTTCTTCAAGGATATTGTAATTTATATAGGTATGTTTTTCTTACATAAGTTTGTAGGGCCGGGCCTTTCAGGTATAAATACCTCCGGTACCTTTTTGCCCTGTTACATATCATAAAATGCTACATTATCATAGTCATGGACTCACTGTGGGTGGTCTATGCGGTTCAGAAGGAACCCATATACATTATTGTTCTTCATACAATTAAATCTGACAACTAGGTTACAAAGAAAAATATCAAACATGATCTATTGAACATTCATCAAATTATGGTACATTTACATTTTAAAAGAACAAGAATTTACATTATTTATATTATTATGATTAAATACAAACACCAATTACCTCAAATACATGAGATTAGCAACTGAACAACTAATTTCAGCATGATTTGGTATGGGTGGTTAAGCCTACCCGCTCAAAACAAATATCAATAATTATTTGTGAAAATCATTACTATTGGGAACAAATTGAAATTAAAGAGATTAAAGAATTAAAGAGATAAATGCAACTATTACTGACCTTTTTATCGGGCTTTCAATATGTAAATATTTTAGTTTATTATTTTTTCCTAAGTGCCGGTGGCAACTAGGTTAAATTATGTTGGTTCCAAGAGATATGGATAATTTTATGGGAAATAAAATACTCCTGAAATTTGTGATCCTCACACCACTTTCAGTAACTTTTATACGATTTTTATATCACGAAATATGCGTGAGATTTTTACAATAGATCGATTCCCAATTCCCAGATTTCAGATCTCCAAGTCACAGATTAGTATACCGTTACAGATTGCTTACCACCGATGAGGCAAAGACTATATAGACGATGTATAGTACCTATGTGATGTTTGTTGTTAAATGGAACTAGGATGGTGTGGAAACTATGTCGATCCGCCACAAATAAGGAAAGGAAGAATTGATCTTCCTAAATTTAAGTTAAATTCTAAATGATATTTTTGTAACCGGCAGTGCAAATAGTTTGTTGTTAATTAGTATCCGGTATATAATCTGTGGGCAGTTAATAATCTACGACACTGTTTTTAATCTATGAATTCCGGAGTGATGTTTCAGTATTATTAATAAAGAACCTATCTTTGTAGACGACGCTTGGCTAGATTTGATTGCCTAATTTGCGCTATAGATAATGGTGTTAGGATCATGATAAGCGGCCCACACTATAGAACTGTTCAATGTCAAAGCAACAATTCGACGAAAACATAACCAATGCAAGATACAATTGTAAATGTGAATTTAATCAATATGAATAAAAAAAAAGTGTCTTTAATAGTACTTAAAATCAGTGAAAAAAAAGTGTTACAGTGTAGCTGAATTGCCTCTTCATAAGTTCAAGGTACATGTTAAAAAGACGCTAATGAGGAAGGGATATTACAAAGTCAATGATTATTTAAATGATGCCAATGCTTGGTGTTGATTTGAGGACTCATTCTAAAGTGTAAATATTAGGTTTCCCGTATAAATTGTAAACACATATGTACGTTGTATGGTAGCGACATAATTTATTGTAAATATATTGTATTACTTTCATATAGCTAATAAGTTTCTTGCGCCCATTCTTCTTATCAGCTAAAATATATGTCTTGAATATGTCCATTGACATATAGACGGGTGGTAGGAAAAATAATTTGGACGATTCAAACGAGCTTTCTATAAAGTCATGTTTGAATAAAGTCAATTTTGACATACATCTTTGAACGATATTTTCCTTCACCGAAAGAGCGTCAGGCAAATGTACAAATGAAATCCTAAAAAAGATAATCACATTGGTACATGGCAGAACCGACCCCGGGCCCCCGGGACCAGTCCCATCAACGATCTAGGCGAGTAATAGATTTTTATAGTTTTTCATTTTACAGACAACACTTTTGATATCAATATTACCTACCAATTCAACTATCCTAAAGCTTTTTCAAGCTTTCGCGTTATGAACCACGGATCTAAATGCGCTACAGATTTTATAATAGGTCGCGAAAACTTCAGGGGAATATATATTTATTTGTAGAGAAATATCTTTAGCTGTACTATTTAAACGTCATCATCGCCGCTGATATACTTTTAAATTTATTTGCAGGTATATGCAGGTTAGCTATACATTATATCTGTACATTGGTACAGGGTGAGATTCACCCCGGATCCTTTAAATTGCTAAATTCGACGAGCAGTGCCGTAACCACAGAGTCATTGAAATTCGCATTTGATCACAAGAAAAATCTTTTATGTTTTAAATTAAAATGTAAATGTATAAGAGGCGGCCTTATTGCTATACAGCTATCTCTTCCAGGTAACCTTGGACCAGCGCAGTACTGGGGCAGATTTTTAATAATGAGATGTAGCTTCTCTCTGCATACTCTATCGCATTTACTACGGAGAGTGCTCGGAGGAATTGTTTGGACTGATCCCTGCTGCTACTTTCCGACATCGTTCCACGCGACAAACCTTCCATCCTCACCATCTCAATACTTGGCAGTCCACCACTGTGCGTTTCTCTAAGAAACTTTCTGCCTCGCACAGCTAAACTGTGGAATGAATTGTCGCCTGCAGTGTTTCCGAGCCGTTACGATATCCAAACTTTCAAGGAAAGAGCGTACTCCCATTTAAAAGGCCGGCAACGCACTTGTGACTCCTCTGGTGTTGCGGGCGTTCATGGGCGGCGGTAATTGCTTACCATCGGGTGATCCGTCTGCTCGTTTGCCCCCTATCACATAAAAAAAAAAAAAAAAGTGGGTGCAGTAATTGGACAGGACAATAGGCTATAATTAGTTTAAGTTAAGGAATCTTTGACAGGAAGTGAACACGAACTTGATACTTAAAGGACTCCAGTGTTCGTGCTCTCCTAATACTCTTAGGAAGAGAGTCATAATCGGACGGCATAAGCCAAAAAAGAGTATGAAAGGAAATAGATTGACTTGCCAAACGTACTAAACAATTTAATTTACTATTAAAATAAATCAATCTATTGAAAAATATTAAACATGTATAATTTATTTTATAGCTATTTACGTAATAACATAAGCTCCCTTTAGTAGGGGCTGAATGAATTATATGAATCGCACAACTTTTAGTTATGTTTTTGAAGGCTTTATTACAAATCATTTTTTTAGGAAATCGTGTAATCCAATGATAGCTTTATCGCATCCACCCACTATAATAGAATCTAGAAAAATTGGAGTCACTATCGAGTTAGCACATCCCTCAAGGGGAGATATGATCCAGCGTGATAAACTGTTCATGTGCTAAGTGTGAGTCGCCGTAAAGAATCCCGCTCCAGCCCTTGAGAGGCCCCGGGGGAGCAGTTTACTAGCTTGTGACAGGAAATACGCACTGTGGTAGAAAGCCGCGGCGGATCTCTGAGGCGGGCGGTTAAAAAACATCGTAAAGAATGTAGTTCGGGTCCTTGAATGATTATGGTGGAAAACTTACGTTAAAATTGATAAGCGATTAATAATATTAATAAGTGCGTAGGGAAGTGACCACCCCATCGCCCGCTGGTGGGACATTTAATATCTCTTAACTGATATAAATGCCTCAATTATAAGTGTGTGTGGATGTATTATGTGTATAAGTTTATTTATGTATGTATTGCTATAATTTTAAATGACTTAGGTATATTGTAATTTATTTGTAGGGCTAGGTGTAAGTGTCGTTTTATAATATTTATTTTTCGGAAATCGTACTTCGTTCACAATTTCTATATAAAAGATTGAAAGCCAAGCTATGTATGTTTAATTGTACTTATCATAAAGCTAAAACACTTCTTCAAGAAGCACTTCAAGTTATGTCATATGACGATACAGAGAAACAATTACTAGTTACCAAATAATTTGTATTTTTATTTATATTTAAATCTCTTTCTTAGTTTGTTTAAATTTAGTTATTAATCAGATATACTATACATTTTGCATTTGATTTAAGTAGCCATATTTTTATTTTGTAATTACAAGCCTGAAATACAGGTTAATCCTAGTTAAGGTATGTTCACAGTTATATAATACGTGTATACATAAATAAATAAAATAATAATTATTATTATTATTCATTGTTATCATATTTTGTAGGTTGTCTTTTGTACTTTGACAAAAATTATTAAACAAATAAATAAATTGAACCATCAAAGGCAATTGTATATAAATCGAATACAAATAATATTAAATTGAATTACTAGTCAATAAATACAATTTGTGATTAAAAATTTCAATTTATTATAGTTTAATTATATAATTGTTGTTAAAAATATTTATATGTTATATAAAAATAATGAATTTCAGATATTCACCCAAGAGGACAAGATAATTGTAAAAAAGCGCGCGTTTTCTCGACTGAGTTCGTGCAACGCCCCCGCATCCGCCGCCATGATTTATTCTAATAGAAAAATGAGTTATTTACCCTTCGGAGGTAGAACAACTTCGTCTTTACGATTGTGCCGCAATGATCGCGGGATAAAGGTTTTATTGTAGCCGCCGGCGAATTGATAGCTGATAGCACTTGGGGAGTCCATAACGCGAGATTGGAGACGCCCGTTAGAAGCCACTACAATTTGCTTCGAAATAATTTAATAGCCAAGCTCGGGTAATTAGAACTGTTCGAAGATGGAAGAAGATCGAAGAGGATCGAAGAAAGAGATCGAAATATTGGCCCGTCAAACGGATGGATGAACAAAGATTGCATGTTGGATCTGTGGAGTGACAAGGATAGAGTGAGGAATAAATATATCAGGGGAAGATTGTAAGTAGCTCGTATTGTTGAAAAATTGAGAGAAATGAAAGAAAAATAACTAGGAAAGTTAGGGATATAAAAGTGGATGGGCAGGAGGCGAGAGGAAGACTGAAGAAAAGATGAATGGACTGTGTGAATGATGATATATATTTTTTTTTATAGGATAGGGCAGCAAACGAACGAACTTACTAGGAGGTAGACTCTGTACCAGGGTCGTCTGCATGGGTACCTCCGTCTTACCTATTTCCGCCGCCAAACAGCAGGGTTCGCTTTGCTGTGTTCCGGCGTGAAGGGTAAGATAGGCAGTGAAATTACTGGGTACTGTGACTTTACATCTTATGTCACAAGTTGGCAACGTACACTGTGGTTCTTATGAGGTTTGCAGATTTGCTGCGAATCTCGTGGGAACCACATGTACTATAGGCGACTGTTACCACTTACCATCAGGTGGGCAGCCTGCTTGTTTGTCAACTTTAGCAATAAAAAAAAAAAAAAAACGAGCAAACGGATCACCCGGATGGTACGCGATAACCGCTGCCCATGGATACCCGCAACACCAGAGGAGTCACAGATGCGTTGCCGGCCTTTTAAAAGGGAATAACGGGGGAAACACAGCGCAAGCGCTATTTTACGCCGGTTTTCTGTGAGGCCGCGGTATCACTCCGGTCGAGCCGGCCCAATTCGTGCCGAAGCATGGCTCTCCCACGGTAAATATGATATGTTGAAGAAGGAAGTGATTGTTGAAATGGCGAGTGATAGAGAAGAATGGAAGAGGAGGAAGTTGGGAATAAACAGGTCAAGACAAAGAAGAGGTAAGCTCGCGTGTACATGGCTAAATCTGAGCGTTTTTAATGGTATTTTGTTGTGTTGGTATTAAGTTGTTGTGTTGTAGTTGGGAGAACTCATATTGTTGGTACCTTTATAATAATACTAGCGGACCCGTGCCCACTTCGTTGGGCATAATATTAATAATCCTTTTTTAGTACAGAGTGTTATGTTTTAATTTCTAACTGTAATATTAAAAAATTACTTTTTGTGACTTAAACATAAAAGTTAGACATATGCTGTCGTTTACTTTTTTGTAGGCATTTTCAAGCTCCATTCTAGAACTCAAAAATATATCTTTCATAGTTAAGGCAGCCTTCGTAAGAAACGCTTTCTTCGACTGTTTTTACTCCGATTCTTTTTGCAAAACGGACTACCACGTAAAACCACGTTTTTCGGTTTTTTTATATAACCTATGACACTCAGCAATAATGTGGCTTTCTATTAGTGAAAGAATTTTTAAAATCGGTTCAGTAGATCCCGAGATTACCCCTTACAATTTAACAAATATACAAACACACAAACTTTACTTCTTTATAATATTAGTATAGATGAATCTTTTTTAAGGAATAGTCCGAATTAACGAACGTGGAAATATATACATGAAAATACTTATTAATACAAAAAAGAGCTACTAAATTCGTGAGTTAATTTTTTTATATTCGTTTAATCAGAATTTTCGACTAGGTGAATCGATTATGCCGAGCTTTTTTTATTTGAACCATTTCATGTTAGTAGTTCTGACAACGGCATCCATGAGAAGACTGAATAAGTATGGAATATGGACGTATAATTTAATATCACGCCGAGTAAGTGTATATCAGAATCATTAAAGTTTCACAAAATCTATCATAAAACAATTTGATATATACTGACGGTGTCAGGTCATTGTCGGTTGAGTAAATTGTATGGGTTTCTTTACTGACACCGACTAGAAAAATAAAAATAATAGGTAATATAAACTCTTTATTGCACACAATAAAACAAAGTTGCAATAAAAATAAAAAAGAATATTAGCAGGTAGGTACCAAGTTAATTGGTTAAAGGCGGACTTATCTTTCAGAGGGATTTTTCCAGGCAATCTTAGATGGTTAATGCATTTTCCTCAGGAGAATAAAAAAAAAAACGCTATCTTAGATGGTTTTGTGGAAGTTTAAAAGAAAAATTTGCTGGAACACAGTTTTTTTATTGTTTTTAAACTATAAATAATAGAAGAGAAGCGTCAACATATATATATATATATATATATATATATATGACAATACTGAGCGTAACTCAATGGCAAAATGTTTTGGAAACCAAAACAGGAATAAGTGAAAATAAAAATATGTCTTCAAACAATGAGAAAGTTGGCAGCGCGGTAATGCGCGCCATAGTCGAAGTTCGGGGACGCAAAACTTTATGTCTGTGAAGTGCGGCACGTAGGCCGGTGCACATAGCATGAACACAGTTTAAAAAAATTGCTGTATTGACCTTTGCTGGTCAATACATTTATGAATATTTTATTTAGTACACAAGTATATAATACCACGAATAACAACTAAATGTTGTTACCAAACGTTGACAGTAGATTTTCTAGAGCTATAAAAATAAATAATGAAATTGTCGAATTTGTAGATAATACAAAAGTATTGGGCATAGATTCTAGATTCACTGAAATGCAAAGGCCTCCTCATATAATGCCTTAGCTAATAGACTTAGTTCTGCTATAATTAATTAAGGAAGGGTGTTTGATTTCAGGGTAGTTTTTCTCAGTTTGTTTCTCTTCACCACATAGTATAAAATAAAAGTCGCTATCCGTCGTCTGTCTGTCCCTATGTATGCTTAGATCTAGAAAAAACTACGCAACGGATTTTGATGCGTTTTTCGGGATTTTTATTTAACAAAACAATAAAAAGACGTTTCCATACTTTGTCTTAAACTAACTTTAGGTCAATATGCATCCGATTATCCGATCTCTACACATAACTGTGACGAGTGCAATTATTAAAAATTATAAGTAAAAAAAAAAAGAAAATACCAAACTTATATTATGTGCGCTAAATAGAAACAAAATAAACTTTTACATATAAAAGCTTGTGGCGAGATTTACTTACTTATAGAATACTTTTAATGACAAGCTTTCAAGCAAGAAAAATAACAAAAAGGCGTAGCTTTTCGACTTTCACAAGTGCTATACTGAATAAATGATTTTGAATTTGAATTCGAATTGAATAGTCAGTGGACTAGCAGTAGATAATCAAAGAACATTCCTAATTATTTGCACCTTCACTACCTGGGTATTGAAAAAATCTCGCTATTTGTAACACTGTTTTTTTTTTTATTAATGGTGATAGTACATGAAATGTGAAAGCTTCACATAGCTTGCCTTCGTTTTCCAGTGTTCAAATACCATGAGCCGGCGTATTTGTAGGTATCATAAAATTGGTAGAGTTTGGAATCCGGGATAGCAAAAGAAGGCATTATTCAAAGCTGTCAGTCACGTCAGCGTATAGATCTGCATCTTTTAGAGGACGCCTTTCGAGAAGATCACAAATGTAAAAACCTTATTATTATACGCAGTCATTATAATGTAAATATGCAATTCTACTTCTCATGCTTGAGGTTACCATGATGATAGATTGCGGATTTGACTACTGTCTTTTTTGTTTGTGACGTTATCCAATAGATAGCAGCACAGTGAGCCACGTGGTGGAACAATGTCGCACATTCGGTTTTAAAAGGTGTAATGATTAGATATGATTTAGTACGGCTTTACCTTGCTACGGCGACGCGGGATGGACCACGCCCCTTCGGTCCGGGGGGCGTCGTCGGTGGAGGAGACCGGGGGAGGTAGTGTAGCCTCCCTCGAGAAGGGCTCCCCTGTATCGGCGGGGGAGCGGAGGCTGGGGGTTCCCGGAAGTGGCTTGGTGTTTCCGGGGGCTCCCTACATGCCTGAGAGGAAGGCCATCCCTGAGGTTTTTAGTGGGTAGGCCTTCCCCTTCTGGGGAGGAGAGCCCCACATAACCGCCGGCTCGCCACAGCCGGAGTATGCAACTTAATGCATTTTTCTCAGGAGAACAAAAAAAAAAAGATAGCAGCACAGTGAGACACGTGGCGGAACACAGTTACAGATTTGATTTTAAAAGGTGTAATGGTTAGATATGATTTAGTACGGCTTCACCTTGTTACGGCGACCCGGGGTGGACCACGTCCCTTCCGTGGCCGGGGGGCGCCGTCGGTGGAGGAGACCTCCCCTGTATCGGCGGGGGAGCGGAGGCTTGGGGTTTCCGGAAGTGGCTTGGTGTTCCCGGGGGCTTCCTACATGCCTGAGGAAGGCCATCCCTGAGGTTTTTAGTGCGTAGGCCTTCCCCTTCTGGGGAGGAGAGTCCCACATAACCGCCGGCTCGCCACAGCCGGGGTATGCAACTTAATGCATTTTCCTCAGGGGAACAAAAAAAAAATGGCAGCACAGTGAGCCACGTGGCGGAACACAGTTACACATTTGATTTTAAAAGGTGTAATAATTAGATACGACTTGGTTGGGATCATTATTCAGTTAGTCGGGAAGAGTGCAAGTAGTAAAAATATTTCATTACTTAGGTAATAAATAAGGTGTTTGATTTTTGCTGACAACATAAATATCCCGCCATCCCCACGACTTTGCGTAACATATAAAGTTGAAGAACAAAATTTGATAAGCAGAATTTGATAAGCGCACAGTATGATATGGAACACTAATTCTCGATTATATATTAACTAGCTTCCGCCCGCGGCTTCATCCGCGTGAAATTAGTTTTTGTCAATCCTGGTCCCTTATGTCTAAGGTACCAAGATTCATGGTCTTATTTTCAATTCAACCCCTATTTCACCCCCACACTGGTGAAAATTTCAAGATGCTAGAACAAACGATTTTTTGTTTCTTATGACGTGATATTTGACGAACTTGCATACTAACTTTCAACCCATATTTCACCCCCTAGCTGGTCGAAATTTCAAAAATGCTAGAACAAATATTTGATGATCTTATCAAGTGCTTAAATATAAAGTTTCACGGTATTATCTTTTAAAATTAAGAAATCCCATACAAACTTTCAACCTCTATTTCAACCCCTTCATTGATTTTTTTCGAAATAAAAAGTAGCCGATGTCCTCCTGTCTCAGGGTCTAAAGATTGTCTGTACCAAATTTCATAAATATCGGATGCGAGGTTTAAGCGGGAAAGCGTAACAGACAGACAGACAGACAGAGTTACTTTCGCATTTATAATATTAGTTGGGATAACTACCTGATATTTATACTACCTGATGCCCGCGACTTCGTCTGCGCTGGACGAGTATTTCGAGTAGCTTATATTAGCGTGACGTATATCTTCATAAATTGTAGCCTGTGTCTTATTCTGATGTATACGCTATATTATTGTAAAGTTTCACTAAAATCCATTCAGTATTGTTTTACGTGAATGAGTGACAAACAAACATCCGTACTTACAAACTTTCACGTTGATAATATTAGTTGAATGAATTGGATGCAAGTTTTAATTAAAATTTTGGTAATGGATAATATTGTATTTATGTAGCTTACATCACGTGTCTTTATAAGACACGGTCCTTTAAATGGCGTGCGCGGATATACAGATCCAACGCGTAGAGGAAATTTAAGCGAAATTTAATGAAAGTGTGCGTGGAGTGTACCAACTGGGTCCAATCTCTATCTGCATCATGAAAAATGCAGCTAAAGACTACACCCAGTTAAATGCACAGAAACTATTATCATTTGTGGTTAAAAAGTTTGTGGATTATTGCATTTCGATTTTGGTGGTAACCGGACTATGAAAGAGACTCCGGTCACCTGCTTTCTCAAAGTCTCCTTATTGATTTTAAATGTGGCAGGTGGTGACACGCCGATCACTAAATGGCCCCCCCAAAACAGCAGACCAATATTGGTGCGAAGAGAGCCACATTGGTGTGAACGGCTAAGATATAGTAAGGGATATCGAGTAAATTGCTGTGATTTAATAAATAAACATGTAACTCAAAGTTTGTAAAATTAAAAAAAAAAGTAAATGTTTATGTACTCCCAGCCTAACCAGCACATGAAAAACCATATTTGCGAGGCAGCAGACTTTTCGACTTGTTGATTAAAATAATATTCGCGTCAGAGCCGAGACGGATTCCCAAAGTTTTTGTCTTGTTGAGTTGGCACCGAGCTTTTTGTGGATCGCGCGCGACTATGTGTAAAAGATTTCGCGGGGATGAACGGGAAACTTTCTTTTCACATTTCATCACACAATGGGGGGGATTATGAATTCTGACGCGGGTTACCAAGTTTTGTTTTTATGAAATGTAACGGAATAGTATTCGTTAACTGAACTAAGTACTGCTACAGCGTCCAACGGCGAAGTTTGTTTCAGAGCTTTGTTGCTCGAGGCGAGAGTTTTGAAAATCTAATAAAGGCAATGGTTGGAAATGAAATATTACAATTAACTATAATAACGTACATCCATTACGAACATAAAAAGGTTTAATTACAATAACTCAAGAGTTACGTTGCGAAATATTATGACTATACTAGCTTTCCGACCGCGGCTTCGCCCGCGTTATATTTGAATTTCCCACAGGAAGGATATGTTTTCCGTCGGTAAAATTATCTTTTTTACTTCCTTGGGTCCTCGAGTTTTACGATTGGTATATACAGGGTATACTGTGTATAAAATTTTATTTAAATCGGTATACAACATTTCACCCCCTCCTTTCAACCCTTTACAGCCCTTTTCTGCTTTAAAAGGTAGCCTCTGTCCTGTCTCAGCCTCTAGACTATCTGTGTACCAAATTTCATTTAAATCGGTTCAGTAGTTTTAACAATTTTTCCATACAACCTAGCATCCCTTCTTTCAACCTTTTACAACCCTTTACAACCTATTTTGTATAAAAAAGTAGCTTATGTCCTTTCTCGGGCTTTAGACTATCTGTGTACCTAGTTTCATTTAAATCGGTTTAGTAGTTTTAACAATATTTCTATACAACCTATTATCCCTCCTTTCAACCTTTTACAACCCTTTACAAACTATTTTGTATAAAAAAGTGGAACAGACAGACAGACAGAGTTACTTTCGCATTTATAATATTTATCTATACTAATATTATAAAGAAGTAAAGTTTGTGTGTTTGTAAATTGTAAGGGGTAATCTCGGGATCTACTGAACCGATTTTAAAAATTCTTTCACCAATAGAAAGCCACATTATTGTTGAGTGTCATCATCATCATCATCATCATCATCATCATCATCATCATCATCAGCAGCAGCAGCAGCAGCAGCGGACGGCGCGCGATGGCTTCGGGTGTAATTCAGTTCGCTTTCGTGCTCGCTTCGGGGATTATTAATATTATGCCCAACGAAGTGGGCGCGGGTCAGCTAGTTAATAATATGGATTAAATAACATAATGAGATGTAGATTATCTAGATATAATGTGAACTTGTTAAAACTTGTAAAGGAGGTTGTGTTCATTTAACTGAAGTCAGCTTCTTATTGACGACTCTGTAATAACACAGGGAGAAATAAAGCAGCATTGCTGGTTATTTTCAGTACAATATTTCTCACCGTAGATATTCGAAGAATTGTTCCAAATATCACAATTTGTGTACAGATGCAGTCGCAGGCACCAACTGGCAATCTATACAAATATATAAAATTGGAGTGTCTGTTTGTAATATTAAAATAACCGCTTTCTACTACATGTATATGAATGTATATACGTACCTACCTACTACTTTTTACTGCCTACCTTTCTGCCCGCGGCTTCACCCGCGTGGATTTCGGAATTGGGTCTACAGAGGGTTAAGCTTTTGGCTAAGGCTACATATGCGCGGAAGTCGGTTTATGGCGCGAAGGTTTGTGAGACTATCCATTTTTCCGAAAAAAAAATACCGCAAAACCTTGCTCAAGAATCACTCTATTGATGAAAACCGCATGAAAATCTGTGCAGTCGTTTTTGAACGAACCCATTATTCATCCCGTTGGATCTGTCAATTATTCTGGGATAAAAAGTAGCCTATGTATTCTTCATCCCTTCAACTATCTCCACGTAAAAAATCACGACAATTCGTCGCTCCGTTTTGCCGTGAAAGACGGACAAACAGACAGACACACTTTCCCATTTATAATATTAGTATGGATTTGTTCCCTAACGTTTCTGGTATGAAGAAATTAATTATGCGATTATATTACTTATGTTGAATTGGTTTTGTTTGTCGTTAATTTTTTTCGATACATTTAAATTTGTTTCACGTCTAGCAGATAAATTTACCTCTAATACGATACCTCAATAATAATTGCTTTGAAAGATGTCTTATTACGTCAGACCGCGTTATTTGTAATACGATATTGTAACAATCAAACAAAATATTGTTATTACATCGTAACTTGACTTCAATGAATCATAGAAACTTAAAATCCTACATATTGTTTGCTCGAAAGATTTTCTTTAAATTACATACAACTGTATATATAGCTTGTTTCTTCCTAATTACAGTGTCAGATATCCCATGTTGATGTTGAGATCTTATGTCGTTCGTAATAGAAAAGGTTTTTGGTAGAGCAAATGTAAAGCTTGGCATGGTGCTGTGTTGCTGGCGGGCGAGGGAGCTTGGAGGGCTGTGGCCTCCTTCTGTGAAGCAGTGATGCTCCAGAAGGAGGCCGCCGAGCGGGGTCGGGAGATGGCCGATCCCGCTCGAAGGAGGCGGCGCCGGGCTCGGTAGCACAGCTGCGGCGCCGCCGCGGGTCGCCGGCGGGCGCGAGGAAGTCGCGACTGTTACAGCGACCCGGGATGGACCACGCCCCTTCCGTCGCCGGGGGGCGTCGTCGGTGGAGGAGACCAGGGGAGGTAGTATAGCCTCCCCCGAGGAGGGCTCCCCTCTGGGCAGGGGAGCGGAAGCTGGAGGTTCCCGGAAGTGGCTTGATGTTCCCGGGGCTACATGCCTGAGGAAGGCCATCCATGAGGTTTTTAGTGGGTAGGCCTCCCCCTTCTGGGGAGGAGAGTGCCACATAACCGCCGGCTCGCCACAGCCGGGGTATGCAATTTAATGCATTTTCCTCAGGGGAACAAAAAAAAAAAGACATGGTGCTGTGTGTATATAAAAACACTAGAAATAGCTCTTTGAAAATGTCGATGCTTTGTTTCTATTACAACAGATAAAATAACTACGCCTACGTAGATATGAAGTGATGTGCAAACTGAATTAGTTCTTAAATGGAGTGTAATATGCTCGTTTACAAAAAATTTGTATTAGTTATAGCTACTGCGACCGTATCATTGAAATGTTGCGGCTGCGACGTTTTCATTGAACACGTAGTAGATTGCTTTGTATAGTGCAGTGCTTCCAGATATTCACAAACAAAAGATGCAATGTATTTATGTGAAAAGGTATCTATTACGCTTCCTTTCTAAGACGCCGATCTAACTATATTTTTTTTATTATACTGTTAAGGATTACTTAATGATAACAATGGATGGGTTTAATTTTATTAACTCGATAGTTACGTTGCCAAATATTTTGAGAATTTGAACTTGTTTAAACTTGTAAAGGAAGTTGGGTTTAGATTATTTATCTGAGGTCAGCTTCTGATTGACGACTTTGTGAAGTACAGAGAGAAAAAAAAATGCCACAAGCCTTACAGTCCTTACTTTGGGCTAGGTTAATTGGTGTCAGCCCCGCGTGGGCCTCCGAGCGCCGAGTCTTGGTCGCAGAGATCGGGCGAGATCTGTCTCCGCCGGCATTGATTGCGGCAATGCTGGCGGACGAGGGAGGTTGGAGGGCTGTGGCCTCCTTCTGTGAAGCAGTGATGCTCCAGAAGGAGGCCGCCGAGCGGGGTCGGGAGATGGCCGATCCCGCTCGAAGAAGGCGGCGCCGGGCTCGGTAGAACATCTGCGGCCCCGCCGCGGGTCGCCGGCGGGCGCGAGGAAGTCGCGACTGCTACAGCGACCCGGGATGGACCACGCCCCTTCCGCGGCAGGGGGGCGTCGTCGGTGGAGGAGACCGGGGAGGTAGTAGCCTCCCCCGAGGAGGGCTCCCCTCTAGGCAGGGGAGCGGAGGCTGGGGGTTCCCGGAAGTGGCTTGATGTTCCCGGGGCTCCCTACATGCCTGAGGAAGGCCATCCCTGAGGTTTTTAGTGGATAGGCCTCCCCCTTCTGGGGTGGAGAGCCCCACATAACCACCGGCTCGCCACAGCCGGGGTATGCAATTTAATGCATTTTCATCAGGGGAAAAAAAAGGTAAATTGGTGTCAATGTAAGAAATATTTATTTATATAAAAAGAAATATTTTATATAAAATATGAAAATATGTTACCTCATATTTATTATTATTATCAAAAAAGTATATTTACCTAAGGCAAAAGTTTCCACTTCAGCCAGTTACTTTGAAAGTCGGAATTTGAGGGATAATGTGTGCGGTCCAAAAAATGGCCCGGACCCAAAGCGCAATTAATAAAAAGATAAAACTGAGTTACTCGGCTAATGCGAGGACACACAAAAGAACACAATTTATTCGCGCACAACCTGGAATCATACATTTCGACAACAAAGCAGTTGTTCTGTTCGAAAATATTATCACTGAGATGGGCGGGCGGGGAATTGCTGGGCGGTTTACTTGGGGGCGACACACTACGTCAGGGCAAAGTAATATTTGGTGTGTGTCTGACTTTTGACATTACATTAATGGCCGTTTTCACCAACCTTGTCTTAGCTTAGGTGACTCTTAAGAGACATGCTGTCTCACTCTTTTCAGTTAATATAAAAAGTGACAGCATGTCACTTAGGAGTCACCTAAGCTAAGACAAGGTTGGTGAAATCGGCCATTAGTCTCTGATACTAGCCCTCATAAAATCATTGAGATGAATGAATTTTTTTTTTCATTTCTCATGCTCTGAAAGTAGGTCCGAAGCAGGTTGCAAGTAATACTTTTCGGCCCTGAATGTTTTCTCATGTTGGGAAGGCAAAGGGGTACTAGATCATGCAGCTATGTATATTTATCATTTAAAATTTTTAAAATTAAGTGTCTACTTTAGCCCCTCGGGTAACAATATATTATTTATGGTAGACTTAGTACAGTAAGCATTGATCGTTTAACCATCTTATTTACAAGATGACATCAACCTTGATACCGCAACAGGATCTACCACACTTTTGAAATTAGTACTTACCTAAGGAAGACAAGTTCGCTTTCCGAACTATTACCGCTTGTAGTGACGTTCGCTGGAGGGGAGTAATATGACCTCAAGACTGCACCTATATTTATTTATTTATTAAAGGGTAACAAACAGTTATAATATGTAACAAATAATTTAGTTTACTTATTCTGTGCATGCCAACACTGCAGCCAACAACATTATCCTCAGATTAACAAATAGAAAAAAAGTACGCTATACCTTGAACTTTGCACCACCCACACACACTCATACACTTCACATACATACAAATACACTATAAACACCAATTCGTTTTGTTTCTTTATGTATAAAATAAATTAAATATATAAACATATAAATAAACAATATTAATCAATTACAATTATTTACGTACAAATCATTAGATTATATCGTTTAAATTATCATATAATGTATTTAATAATTTTTATTTTGACATATTAAAAATATATACAGATTCAAACATACAAACATAACCTTTAAAAATGCGATTTAGAGGACAGCGCAGTCTAGTGTACGAAAAACACTGGTATCAAATAAACTATCAACACGAAAAACGCTGATAACACTCCTAAAAAGGCAGAAAATCCTCAAATTAATGAAGGACTTAGGACTTCTCGTAGAATTAACGGAGCTAGAATCATACTAGATCTATGTAGGTCGGAGTGAGGTATGGCTATTATACCAAAGTCCGTATTATAATCATCATCTCAGCCTATCACCGTCCACTGCTGGTGATAGGCCTCGCCAGTCGATTTCCAGCGCGACCGGTCCATTGCCACCTGCATCCAACGAGACCCAGCGATTTTCACTATGTCGTCGGTCCATCTGGTAGGTGGCCGTCTCACACTGCGCTTGGTGGTACGTGGTCTGCACTCAAGAACCTTTTTGCCCCATCGACCGTCCAATCTTCGTGCTATGTGGCCGACCCATTGCAAAGTCCGTATATCAAATAATAATATTAAAGGCTGCTCATGTGACTAATATTGATTTTAATAGCTTTCCTATGTAAAAATGTATTTCAGTTCTATCAATAGAGGTATAAAGGAATGCGGGGCAGCTAAGAACGTTATTATAGGCTGCAAGTAGCGCGCAGGCCGTGAGCTGACTATTAATGCCTCAAAGCTTTCAACGGCTAATATGAAACCGATACAAAATATTTCAACTTTTATTTTCAAATCTGAGAAACAAAATACAAATTATCGTTGATATGTAAGCTGTAAAAATAATTCATCTCGAAATCTACAGCTTGTATTCTTAATTTCAGTAGAATAATTCTTGTCAAAGAAACTATACATAGGAAATTACAAATAAAGGACTTCTTAAATCAGTTGCCAGTTTCTTTTAATTTTATTAAATTAAAAGCGATGGATGAAAGAGGCCTGACGAAAGAAATTTAAAAGGCAAATATGAATGAACCAGATTCTTGAGCAAGGTTTTGCGGTATTATTTATCGGATAAAAACAGATAGTCTCACGGGAAGCGCGATAAAATCTTCGCGCTAGAAACCGACTTCCACGCATATGTAGCCGTGGGCAAAAGCTATGACCCTTAACCCTCTATAGACTCAATCCCGAAATCCACGTAGGCGAAGCAGCGGGCAGAAAGCTAGTATGAAATAATTGCATATTTTCCGCGTACATTGTCACCGATTATATATAACGTTCACAGTTTTTCTGTAGTGTGTTTAGTATCTGCACCCATGTGAAGCCGGGGCGGGTCGCTAGTAAAGGTATATAAAACAGCTGGCGCCTGTGGTTTCATCTGCGCAGAACAATTATCGTCCTATTTTAAACAATTAACACAATATCTTAATAAATTGTAGCCTATATGTTATACTGATGTATAAACTATATTATTGTAAAGTTTCAATAAAATCCATTTGTGGGTAAATGTTGTGATGAAAACGAAATTTCTTCTTATCAAAAACTGTTTTAATCGATATTGCAATTCACAAATACGTTATGTCTATCACCTGGGGGGCAATCGCACTAACAAATCGCAGCTGAAACGAAACCAAATCGTTCTATTCAACCAATCCGAGAGCTAGAATATCACGTCATCGAACAGATGACGTGATATTGTGGCGTTCGGATTGGTTAAGCCGAACGGTTCGGTTGCGTTTCGCTTGCGATTTATTAGTGCGATCGCCCCTCTGCTCATTTTGTATCACCTTTTTTTTTTTTTGTTCCCCTGAGGAAAATGCATTAAATTGCATACCCCGGCTGTGGCGAGCCGGCGGTTATGTGGGGCTCTCCTCCCCAGAAGGGGAAGGCCTACCCATTAAAAACCTCAGGGATGGCCTTCCTCAGGCATGTAGGGAGCCCCCGGGAACATCAAGCCACTTCCGGGAACCCCCAGCCTTCGCTCCTCTTCCTAGAGGGGAGCCCTTCTCGGGGGAGGCTACACTACTTCCCCGGTTTCCTCCACCGACGACGCCCCCCGGCCATGGAAGGGGCGTGGTCCATCCCGGGTCGCCGTATTTATATTATATTTCCTCGCCCCCGCCGGCGACCCGCGGTCATTTTGTATCACCTAACTCGGAGGAACAAGTCAACAATTCACCACAATATATAATTTTTTCTGATGAGGTTGGTAGAGATATGGGTAAGTTATTATTGAACCGATTAGGGGATAATGTTTTTTTTTTATAGGATAGGGCAGCAAATGAGCCGCTCCCCTCCGCCGCAGACGGATTGGTAGGCGAAGGCGGGCACACGCAAGCGCGGTGTTGCCTGTCTAGTGACTCTACCGTGAGGCTGCGTGCGCGTCCGGCTAAGCGCGCACGCCGTGGTGAAGTCTGTCTGTCTGGGGGACTGTCCAGGGGTTCTCGGACAGTCCCTCCTTTGGCGGTGGCTTGACCAACTCTTGGTCGAGCCGGCCCCGGGACACATGGCGGTCGAATCGCGAGTGCGCACCCCGCCATGTGCCCCGTATGGGCCCAGAGAACTCGGGGGGGTTTTAGTGGGTAGGCCGGTCCTCTTGACCGGAGAGCCCCACACACGGTCGCGTCTTACCAGCGCGGTGTCATGGTGCAAAAGGTCGCATTTCCCCCCCCTCAAAAAAAAAAGGGCAGCAAACGAGCAAACGGATCACCTGATGGTAAGCGATAAACGTTGCCCACGCAAAACCAAAGGAGTCACAGATGCGTTGCCGGCCTTTTAAAAGGGAATTATAGATTGTTAAATTCCACTCGGATGAAGTCGCGGGTACAGCTAGTTATTAACGGTAGATTAATTTTTCATTTTAAGTGAAATGTGCGTGAACTGCGCTGGTTACTGGAAAGTGTTTGAACATTTCAACATTACTTTATTTGTCTAAAACAGAGGTTCCCAAAACTTTTTTGTGTCGTAGACTATCTTACCGTATTTTTCGGTTTTGGATAAACCACCTACTTACCTGACATTGAATGCCTATATACAACAACTTTATAATATAATGTAAGTAAGATAATATAATGTAAGTAAATAGCCCCCCCCCCCCCCCGAGTTCTCTGGACCCATACGGAGCACATGGCGGTTGTCATAGATCCCTAGGGTCGGTATAGATCAATTTGGGAATCAGTGAAATAGGCAGACAGACGACACTCCAATTTCATTTATATGTATAGATGTATAGATTTGGACAATATCATACTTTATATAACTCAGATCTACATAATATCCAGTATGTCTCATGTTCAAATGACAACCAAAGCCCAAGCTTACAAAGGTTAAGGTTTTGAGGTTAATCAAAACCTTAACGCCAGCTGAATGAGAAAGGAGAACGGTTGTTTACAAAACGCGGCGAGTATTGTTTGCTCGCTTACAATTTTTCAATTATTTGATGTCGGATTACACTAATGCTCGGATTAGGGAATATCAAAACGGTAAGGTGGCTTGAAATATTAAAAAACAGCTGTTAACAAATTGTGACGATGATATTTTTTCGTAGATTTGTATTTTTACGCTGATATTGGATCTTTTGATGTTTTTACTCAGCATCGAGTTTCCTTGGCTGGTGATATGTATTCTAAGGAATCGTGTTGTTCTAATTGGGTAGATGACATTTTTTTTTATTCTATACATAATACCAGTTCTCTTTTAGATGAGAAATATTATAGAAGTAACGACGTATCTGCGGTTATTACTTGAAGATACAGCGCCATGTTTGCGGCGCTGTCGCGGGTCGCTCAAAAACGTTCCATACAAAGTACACTGCAATCGTGACGTCAAAATTTACTAATGTCGCCTGATTTGTATGAGCGTATAAATGAAATTGCCAATAACTTTGTTATATTTACGTTTATAGATATACTTTCTATATTAAATAATGCTACATTTAATGTGAGGAAGTTAGAAAGATATTCGTTTCATTAGGATTTTGTCTAGAAATCTAAAAGCAATATTAATACAAAATTGAAGTGAAATTTTTATATTGACTTACGTTCATGAGATAGAAATTGCTCTACTTTCATAATTATATAATAAAAATAGGCATATTCAGTTGTATTAAGCAATATGATAGCTGTGAACAACACTTCGACTCAAGTTTCAATTTAGACAAGCATTAAAAACGGTTTCGTTCATACTAATTATTATAGCTGTATTTCGTTAAAATCCATTCAGTCGCTTTTACTTGAATGAGTAATAAATATCCATTTATTTACAAACTTTAGCATTTATATTATTAGAACGGATTATTTCCTCCACGGCATCATTAGATTGCTTGTCTTCATTAAGATTTTAATTGTGATCTTGTACATATCCGTAATTAGCTTCTTCACTACTTCTTACTTATTAAACCTAAGAGCTCCATTCAAGCCGTAGGGCCCTTATGGCCTAGGCTCAGGCTATGTTTAGTTGATAGGTCACGCGATCGGCCCGCTCCAGTCGTGTGGAGTATACCCTCGTTACACTTGCTGTTGCGAGGGTATCCTGGATACGTTTCGTGCCTCTTGCGACGGATTCACAGCCTTCCACTTCTGAGGAAAAAAACCTAAGAGCTGCGCATCACTTTTCTTACATAGATACATTATTAGGAAAAATGCCGGTTTCGACTATGAAACTGCCATTTAGTTAGAATCTGCAAGCAATATGTCGCCTTACCACTGAAGTTTCATAATTTTTTATTACCTTGACCTTGGTTCTTCAAGGAATTTATCTCTCTTATCAGATACAGAGACGTTTCTCTGACTGGTTTGAGTAGCACTAAAAGTTCATCTGAGTATAAGCACATAAGCTAATGCAGGTTAATTAGCAGTTTTGGACAAGGTGTAACACTACCAAGGGGACATGAAAGAAAGTCAAAGTAAAGGTTTTACACAATGTCGAGGATGTAAGGTCGACTTTGCTGTAACCTCCGCCATGAGCAGACAGTCAAATGACAGTATGTGATTGAAGTGCTCTCAAACTGTCAGTAAATGAATCACCAAGCGACAAACATTCACCCTTATCGTCTTGATGTTTGAGAGTTCACAACAGTACGGTGGTAGACCAAACACAAACAGTGGAAGGAATCATCACCTACGTTATCTCCAAACCGATGCGTTATCCAAACCTTAAAAAAGAGTTTTCTCCCAATTCAATAATAAATGTTTACATTACTGTAAAAGTGTGTCAAATGTCGCGGAGAATTCTTTGAAAAACAAAAAATGGTAGTAATCTATTTAGATTGTCTATACTTATTTCAAACGACACAAATTAAGAGCAGGCCTCGAATCGCTTCTTTGCATGATGTACACTTATAGTTTCAACGTTAGCGATACAGATTTATTTTTTTGTAATATTAACAGCTTTTAAATGTCTATTCTCGAGAAGCTCTTTTTGCAAAATTGTTGATCTATTTGTTAGTTTTATGTGTCATTAGTCATTCACCTAGACTGGTGATTCCTAAAGTGTTCTATATCGTGTCGCGTATGCAACTTTAATGGTTAAAGCTACACAGAAATTATGTATAACGGAAATGTTCTCCTTAAAATTATATGATAAATATCCTTCGACAGCATATGTCTATCTTTTATGGTTGACTCACAATAACACGTGTAACTCCCGACAACTTAGCAGTTGGACGCTTTCTGACTATATTTGTCTACTCATACGTTTACAACGCTCTCAGTCATCAAAAATTCTACCTTATTTTACGATTCCACGCGGACGAAGTCGTGGGCACAGCCAGTATGGAATAAAGTTCAAACTAACAACTGAAACTAACTAAGTCGATCGATTATTAATCACCACAGAAGTGCTTTCTTGCGAGCTACTTTTAACCAACACTAACCCATTACTTCTATACTTAGCTGTTCGGTGGATCACGAATGGATCACGAATGGATTCTTCGTTTGGAAGAGATATTTAGTCAGGTAGTCGGGATACCATAAAAATAGCCTTCGTTCAACGGAATCCAATGGTATACTTTATGGGGGCGACCAAGTAGGTGGCGTAACATGATAAAAAACAATGGTTCCTTCTAAGCGGTGAATTACGATTAAGTTATTACCCGCCTACGTTGATATTCGTTTTCCGACTTTAGAGATGGGAAGCAATATTGAAACGCCCGCCCTGATGAAATAAAAAACCGTTCAAGTGCGAGTTGGACTCGCGTAACGACGCTTAAGTTTTTCCTTTACTTGTGCTACATGACATTGCTTCTTGCCAAGTTTCATGATACTAGGTCAACGGAAAGTACGCTATAGGTTTTGATTCCCTTGCAAATGTCAAAATATGTAATATAAATGGAACATAAACGGAATGGAACATATCTTTTTATTGCGTTGATTTAGAAATTTGATTGTTTCACTGCTTTGACAGATAGGAGACCTGAGTGTCATATATTAATTTCAGCTTGATATCTCGACGCGTTTCTGAGAAAAAGGGCCTTGACAAACGGACGGACGGACGAACAACAAAGTGATCCTATAAGGTTCTGTTTGTACCTTTGGTGGTTCCGAACCCTAAAAACAACGTAACCCAGCCGATCCGATTGTCTGAGAAAAATGGAACGTTCGGATATGTCGGAGATTTCACGTTATGTTATTGTACACGATGCTGACGCACTTCCCTATTGCTGGGTTTCTTGAGGATCCCGAAGAGGGTTGTTGGGAAGAAATGAAACACTTGATAGACGGTCACTCAGCTAGGTGGGGTAGAATCAAAAGCCTTCTTGTCGTTGTATCCACCGCTTCGTTCCTGAGTATCTACCATAATCCATGCCGGGAAGGGAGAGTTGGGTATTATGCTCCTGATTCCAACTTAATTTAATTATATTATGCCGTTTACTATATTTAGCCCCCACAAATCACCTATAGGTTTATATTTGTACTATTAACAATGCAAACAAACGTTGGTAAATAAATAAATAAATAAAAAACCACAATAAATATAGCTTTGTTAATGAGAATTAAAAACCATACAAATGATATAGTATTGTTTGCAGATGATACTTCTTTACTATTCAAAGTTGATGGACAAAAGGAATGTTATGACGATGTAAATAGTGCTCTCTCGAGAGTTCTGTATTGGTTCACAACTAATAATTTGTCTTTAAAGTCTAAGAAAACAAAATGTATCAAATTCTCTTTGCCCAGTGTAAGGCAGGTTGATACTCGTTTAAATATGAATGGTGATGTCATTGACTTGGTAAATAATACTAAATTCTTAGGCATTACGTTAGATTCACGACTACAGTGGGATCCACATATTGAAACTTTGGCAATCAAACTTAGTTCAGCGGCGTACGCAGTAAAAAAGATTAGACTTTTAAGTAATGTTGAAACGGCAAGAATTGTTTATTTCAGCTACTTTCATAGTGTTATGTCCTATGGACTGCTGCTATGGGGATCAGCGGCTAACATTGAAAGAATATTCCTTTTACAAAAAAGAGCGATTCGTGCTATTTACTGTTTACGGGCTAGAGAATCCCTAAAAGAATTGTTCAAAGAAATTAATATTTTAACTTTAGCTAGTCAATATATATATGATAATTTAGTTTTTGTATATAGAAACTATAATAAATTCAATAAAAACAGTGATCTACATAATGTGAATACTAGAAACAAAAATAAACTTGCCGTTCCAATGTTCAGACTCCATAAAACTAGCTGTTCGTTCTTGGGGAAATGTATATCTATGTTTAACAAACTTCCGCAAGGTGTCATTGATTTGCCTTTATATAAATTTAAAATCCATATCAAAAAGACACTCATGAGTAAAGGTTATTATAAAGTAAGTGACTATCTAAATGATCACAGTATTTGGGAATAGGGACACTATTCATAGAGCCATGTTTGGTAACAACATTATAATATTGTATTATTTTATATGTGTATGTAAACATACATACGACTGTAATCGTATTAGGTATGATTGTATCTTATACTATATTGTATTTTATATTATATTATTATAATTATTAACATTGAAAAGAGGAGATAAAATATAGACCTTCAGAGTTTCTTGCCTGTTCTTCTCGAGAAGGCTCTCCCAATTTCCGAACAGGTGTCGAGTCAATATATTTTTTTTTTTATTCGTACGTACGGACAAGGTTTTTGTTTTTTTTTTTATTTAAGCTTTTTTTTTGTTTTGTTTGTTGACGTCAATAAGTGCCTGTAAAGGTCTATGTTGAATAAATATTATTTTGATTTTGATTTTGATATATTTTAGTTTCTTTTTATAGGATAGGGCAGCAAACGAGCAAACGGATCACCTGATGGTAAGCGATAACACCAGAGGAGTCACAGATGCGTTGCCGGCCTTTTAAATGGGAATAAGGGGGGAAGGGGGGGTTGGGCCTCCGGTACTCACTCGTCGAAACACAGCGTAAGCGCTATTTTACGCCGGTTTTCTGTGAGGCCGTGGTATCACTCCGTGCCGAAGCACGACTCTCCCACGATATATATAGTATCGATTTATCTTTCGCTTTATGCTTTTATATCTATATAACTAATATTCTCATATAACTTATATTACTAAATACTATCGATATTCCCAATTATGTCTTATTATAATATCTATTAATCATTTATTTACTATATGATGATCTCTTTAGTTGACTGGTTAGTATACAGGTATCAAGGTGTTCCATCTCTGAGGTCCCGGGTTCAAGTCCCGGTGAGGGCAAACGTTTCTGTGATGAACGCGATCATTTGTACCTCAGTCATGGTTGTTAATATATATGTTTCTGTAAAATATATTCATATGTGTATAATGTATATAATAATAAATATATACTCAAAATAATAATCCTGCGCAGACGAAGTCGAGGGCACTAGCTAGTATTACATAAAACAATGGACAAAAAAAACAATTTGAAAAAGGAATTATTAAGATTTATTATTAGACTAAGTTAGCGTATTGGTTACATCCCTGACGTCCCGGGTTCGAATCCCGGTGGAGGCAGATGTTTGCGTGATGAATGCGAGCACTTGTACCTTAGTCATGGTCGTTATTGTACGTTTCAATCAAAAATATTTATATATATTATATATGTATTATATATGTATTATATATGTATGTCTATCAGTTACCCTAGATCCCATAACACAAGCCTTAGCAAGTCCAAAGAAAGCCGGAGCTTTCTTTGGACTAGGCTAATTGGTGTATATGTAAAAAATATTTCCTTAATTATTTATTTATATCTTTTCCTAACATATATTATTATTATTTCCTATCCCGAATACTTTTTATAAATAAAATACATACTTAACTGTTAATTGGAAAAAAGAATCTGTAGAAAATGTAGAAGCTAGGGATATTGTTAAGAAACTTCTTATAATTTGACTTTTTATGTGTTTTTATTTATTTATTCAAGGTTCACCAACAGATTTTACACTATTGACATGAAATCATATAGCATGCATTTATACATTATTAGAGTGCAAACCCAATTACAGGTAAGCTCAACATTCATAAAGCATTAACCAGGTGTTCTTAATATTAATTTAAATTAATTTTTTATTTAGCTAATTACTAATTAATCACTAGGAATTAATGATACAAAAATAAGTGTAACAGATAGAGCAAGATAACAAAATCAAAACTATTTTCTTTTGTCCCTAACAGTATGTAACAGTTATATTTTTAATTTCATAATAAACGTTAACATTATTATTTATTTCTGGGCGTTAAAAATAATAAAAGTTCAATTTTAAACGATTGCAAAGAAGTACACAACAAGTCAACCTTACTGGTATTATAAAAGGCATTATGTTCCCTACACAATCTCGGAATCACACTGTGACGCCCCACATTAGTCCTGAATATATTAATTACAAATGGCCTAAAATTTCCGTGCCTGGAAGGACGAACTGGAACAGTGAAACGTATTCGCTCAAGAAGTTGAGGGCAGTCAAAGTGATCCTTTAAGATCCTGTATAACAATAATTGATCAGCTATCCATCGACGGTCCTCGAGTGATGAAAATTTAAAATATTTTAGTCTATCGTGATAGGAAGTAAGGCAGCGAAGCATTTTAGAATGAGTTGTTAAAAAGAACATAAACCGTTTCTGAACTTTCTCGATCCTATCAATATGACATTGGTAGTGAGGGTTCCAAACACTAGCACAGTACTCAAGACCACTCCGTACCAAAGCATGGTATACTTGAATAAGAGCTTGCTGATTTTGAAAATTTTGCAGTTTCGCCAGATGAATCCCAACATTTTAAAAGCTTTCGAAATAATATTATCAAAATGATCAACAAAAGATAGACGACTATCAAATATAACTCCGAGGTCTCTTATTTTATTAACTTTTTCCAACACATTGTTGTTAATATGGTAAATAGAATTAAAAGGTTTCTTCTTTTTAGTGAAAGAAATATATTTGCATTTTTCAATATTAAGAGGTAGACCGTTAGATTTAGTCCACTTATTGATGTTATCGAGATCTTTTTGTAAAAGAAGTGAGTCCTCAAAATTTTTTATAACTTTATAAACTTTAAGATCATCAGCAAAAAATGAAAACGCAGAATGTTGTATTACATTTCCTAAATCGTTTATGAATACCAAGAAGAGGACCGGACCCAAGTGCGATCCCTGCGGTACGCCAGAAGTAATATCTATGTTTCTAGAGAAGCTATTGCACACTGCGACCCTTTGCGAACGATTTCGCAAATAAGACTCAAACCATCTCAATAAAGACCCATGCACACCACAAAAAGCCAATTTTCTATGAGGTACCTTTGAAGCTTGTCATTATATACAACTGTCATAATAAAAATATATATATATATATATTTGTTCTACAGAATTTGTACCTTTGCACACGCAGCATTATTCGCGCAACTTCGATTGGAGTCAAGCAGTTATTTTAAAACAGTGTTCAAAACTAATTAAACAATTAATTTAATTCTTTACGACACAACTGTATTAATATCGATACAAATAATTTATTTGTTTCGCATCAGATCCGTTATACAATAAGATGCGGCTGATTTCTGTGACGCCGGTAACCACGTTGTTCGGTTTATACTTCTTACCTATATTTTATTCAGCCGGGCACCGAACCGGCCTCGTTTCGTTAAATATTACGGGCTATGTACTCGTACAAGACTTACCCTCTCTATGTAAGGTCTGACAAGTTGTGTGCAGTAGAATGGCGGAGCCCGTAGGTGCGATGAAATTGTGCATACAAACTCACGCCTCTTTTTAGTACCTCCAAAGGAAAAACGGAACCTTATATGATCACTTTGTTGTCCGTCCGTCCGTCTGTAAGGACTCTTTTTCTCAGAAACGCGTCGAGATATTAAACTAAAATTAATATCACATACTCAGGTTTCCTATCTCTCAAAGCATTGAAAAAAAAAACACTAACCCAATACTTCTCTACTTAGCTGTTCGGTGAACTGGGATCACGAATGGATTCTTTGTTGGGACGAGATATTTAGTCCGGTAGTTGGGACACCATAAAAATAGCCTTGGTTCAACGGAATGTAATGGCATACTTTATGGGGTTAGTTTGATTCAAATAGTGCACAGCATACTTAAAATCAATTTAATATGTATTCAACATAGACTTTTACAGACACATGTTGACGACAAAGAGCTTGATAGCTACATAGAAAAAGAAAACTTCATACCTGTTTGGAAATTGAGAGAAGAACATGTGTTAGCGCTACCTGTTGGCAATAGACATCAAATAGCAAACGCAGCTGAGAAGCGACGGCAGCGCAGCGCCGCGATATAAAAATAATAGCAAGATGGCGATAACTCCGGCGGGCGCCGCGCTAACGTCGTCTTTAATCTATCAACTCGATAATTTCGCATACTTTCGCTAAGCGCTTAATTCACCCATCAAAGCCATCTCACAGTTTGCGTGTGCAAAGTTTGAACCCGTTGACACCACAAGAAATTTGTAGTTAATGTCACTGACGGTTTGACTGGACATCGGAGGAGTCCACGCAACCGCTGAGCCAGCCACCAATACGTACAGGAGCATCTCACCAGGTCTTCGTTTCTGGTTTCTTACTCCTCTAAATTTACAACTCATTTAAGTTATTATTTTTCAATTTCACTTTAGTCAAATTTTGTTAAGTGGCGTGATCAACATGCAAGAAACTTTGGAGATCTAATTAATAATTCGGCTTCTCGTTAAGGCACTCTCTGGTATGTCCTCGGATACATATAACAGTTTTAAGCATCTAGGACGCATTTATACATCTGTTTTTTATAACGCGAAGAAAGTATACAGAGAAAATGAAATGCTATGGAATTACACTTTCAAGAAACTTACAAAGTGAATAGTTTAGTAGCATCAAATTGTTTTACACGATAAACATCAATATTAACTTCTGAGAAGCATTAATATGATTCGCGGAAATTTATTCTTTACTTCTATTGACAGCCTTAAGCTAGTATTCTCGTGGGACACGTGTAGAACAACAAACAACATATTTGCCTGTCTCGAGTGGTGCCGCCGAGATAACGCACACACCACGCCGGCTCCCGGGGGATTCGGGCCGAAGTCCTTTTAAATATGCGCTCCGAGTGGCGTCTATCTACATATTATTGTCCAAATACATACATATCTATGAATTTATTCCCTATTTTAATACGGGAGCGGTGGGTGAGTACTTGAAATTGAAATCAGTGAAGCAAATTTTAAACTTGACGTTACTGTTGGCAGTTATCCTGTCTATCTTGTATATCTTCTGGTGTTAAGGCTTAGTGTTAATGAAGGGTAACCGTAGCAATGGGTAGATTTACTTTATTAATTAAGATGGCGACAGTATCTTATGCAATTGGGATATACATATATATCGTAATTTAAAGATACATATTGGGGACAATTACAAGCTCTTCTTTTTCTTACTCTGTTCCTAGTTTTATTTGTAGTCAGCGCAACATGTTTTTCTCTTCCGCTTTCTATCATTAGCTATTTTGATACTCTTTTTTTTTTAGTTTTGTTCCCCCTGAGGAAAATACATTAAGTTGCATACCCCGACTGCGGCGAGCCGGCGGTTGTGTGGGGCTCTCCTCCCCAGAAGGGGGAGGCCTACCCATTAAAAACCTCAGGGATGGCCTTCCTCAGACATGTAGGGAGCAACCGGGAACACCAAGCTACTTCCGGGAACCCCAGCCTCCGCTCCCCCGCCAGTACAGGGGAGCCCTCCTCAGGGGATGCTACAATACCTTCCCGGATCTCCACCACCGACGACGCCCCCCGGCCACAGAAGGGGCGTGGTCCCTCCCGGGTCGCCGTATCCGCGGGCGCGATCTCCTCGCGCCCGCCGGCGACCCTCGGCGGCGCCGCAGCTGTGCCACCGAGCCCGGCGCAGCCTCCTTCTGGAGACGGTCTTCCTCAGCCTACACGCTCATCCTTTTTCATGTCCAGAACGTCAGACATAGATGTAGGCTATTTTGTTCCTTCCTGTATTTTTACAGATTCGGTAATTAGAATCTGGCTTCAGATAAATAGTCTGAACCCAAGTACATTAAATTTACATTATATCTTTAATGGCTTTAGTTTCATTATGTTATTTACTGTAGTCAAAATATTTGGCAACGTAACTATTGCATTATTAAAATTAAACCCAAGTATTGTTATCATTTAAGTAATCCTTAACATTCTGAAAACCTTCTTTCATAAGACTATTTTTGACAGGTGATTTCAGTGTAGGAAAAGGCTAATCAGTAACACTTTGTGGAACTTTAGCTATGCAATTCTTCATAATAGAGCCTTTAGTTTTTTGCAGCCTGTCCATTGGAATGGTAAGCCTATTTTTATTTCTAGTAAATAATTTATAAATTTGAAAAGTATTATCAATCAACGAATCTAACTCACCTAGGCAGGGTATTTTTTATCCATTAGGTTTCTTTCTTTCACTAAGCATTAGTAGTATCGAATTACTCTGTATCAAAAAAACTTAAGACTTATATGGTATTTCGATTATACTTAAATCCATAGTACAGGAACTTGCTGCGCAACTCGCGTTCATATTCAATGTATGTGTAAATGAAGGTGTTTTTCCTTTCCGTACGTTGCACTATAGATGCTGCAGTTGCACTTCTCAAACACATTTTTAGCGCTTAGGAATGTAAACAGGATGCGATTGGTATTTTTTTGTGACCTGTCGAAAGCTTTTGACTGCGTAGACCTTATTAAATAAGCTGAAGCATTATGGTGTTCTGATGATCTCTGATGCAGCGTCTAGACTAATTGAATATTATTTGTCCAGCAGAGTCCAGTAGGCGTTTTTGGTGGAACTGAGTTTGTAGGTACTCCAATTGTAATAGGCGTGCCCCAGGGATCGATATTGGGACCCTTATTTTTCTTGATATATATTAATGATATCCCACACTTCACTGATACTTTGTGTAATACTGTACTATTTGCAGATGATATTTCTTTAATATTTAAGGTTGACAAAGGAAACGGCAATATTGACGTTGTAAATAGTACTCTTTCTAAAGTATTGCACTTGTTCACGGTTAATAATTTATCTTTAAACCCCAATAAAACTAAATGTATAAAATATTCAATATCAAATGTAAGAAAAGTAAACACTATTGTTAAAATGAATAATGAAGTGGTAGAATTTGTGGATTTCACTAAATTCTTCGCTATTACTTTTGATGCGACTTTGCGATGGGATCCACATATTGGGACCCTATCAAATAGACTAAGTTCTGCAGCATATGCTGTAAACAAAATAAGACAACTTACAGGTGTTGAAACGGCAAGATTAATTTACTTCAGTTATTTTCACAGTGTTATGTCCTATGGTTTACTATTATGGAGGTCGGCTGCTAGTATAGAAAGTATTTTTGTTCTTCAAAAAAGCAGTCCGCGCTATTTATAATTTACGAGCAAGGGATTCTCTAAAAGATTTATTTAAAGAGATTAATATAATAACTTTGGCGGGTCAGTATATTTATGAAAATTTGATTTATGTGTAAAAAAATTATAACACATATCATACTAATTTTCAAATGCATAATTTAAACACAAGAAATAAAAATAAACTTGTCGTTTCAACGTACAGGATACAAAAAACTAGAGGCTCGTTTATGGGTAAATGTATAAAATAGTGTAGCTGAATTGCCTCTTCATAAGTTCAAGGTACATGTTAAAAAGACGCTAATGAGTAAGGGATGTTACAAAGTCAATGATTATTTAAATGATGCCAATGCTTGGTGTTGATTTGAGGATGCATTCTAAAGTGTAAATATTTGTTTTCCCTTATAAATTGTAAACATATATGTACATTGTATGATAACGACATAATTAATTGTAAATGTTGTTATTTCTTTTGATAAAGCTGATAAGTTTCTTGCGCCTATTCTTCTTATCAGCTAAAAAATACGTCCTGAATGGGTGGTAGGAAAAAAAAATTTGGACAATTCAAAAGAGCTTTCTATAAGTATTTGAATAAAGTTGATTTTTATTTGATCTGACTTAAGGAATCTTAAAGGACCAATGTTGTTTACAACGAAACAGTTTTTACTTATGACTTATTATAAAACCAACACCAGACTACAACAAAGAGTCAGAATCAGATGTTTTTTGGAAAATATACGCGTCATGAAATACCAAATCACCTCTTTTTTATAAAAAAGAACTCGATGGTGTCCGCAACTTCATCCACATAAATGGTAGTCTTTTTTATTCACCCAATCACTAATAATATTATAAACGCGAAAGTTTGTAAGTATGGATGGATGTATGTCATTCTTTCACGTAAAAACTACTGAGTGGATTTAAATTAAACTTTACAATAATATAGTTTTACATCAAAATAACACATAGGTTACAATTTCTAAAGATATTTTGTGCATTCTCCAAAATATCACGATCAGTGTCAAATGTCAAGTTCATTAAAATCCATTCAGTAGTTTTTATGCGAAAGAGTAACAAACATCCACCCATACAAACATTCTCGCTAATAATACTAGTAGGCATATTTGTAATAATCACTGTGTAATTACAAACGATAATTTTTCGTTGCTGGCATTGTATATCCCATCAACGTACATCGTAAGAATGACTAATACAATCGTGAAACTAATTGAACAACAGTAAACAATAAAGGTTGGTGTTGTTTACAACGCAGCAACAAATCATGATAATGGCGCCTCCTAATTAGTGGGTCGTTCAACTGACGCGTGATTTAGTAAGCCGCAGAATGTGGCCTCGCCGCTTTGACGTACACAAGCAACGTCAGACTAAACGCTTTGCATGTTGACCTTAAGATGGCGCTTGTGACGATAAACATAGCGTCGGTTTTTGTAATGCTAATGTAAAGCTTCATGTGTTGTCGAGTGTACATGCGTTGGGCGTTTTACGTAAGTGCAACTTACGTAAATCGCCGATTGAATTTTGAAAAAATAATCGCAACGTTTTATATACAATTGATGAAGTTAAGTAACTTTAGTTGTGTCCATTTTATGAGGGGTGTACAAAGGTATGAAACGTGACTCAATTATATGTGCTTCTAAAAGCTTGTTTAAGGTGGTGACTGAGTCACTGTAAAGTTAGTTGTTATGTCGTTATGCAAATGTTATGTTTCTAATTGGTGGCTAAAATGTAAATATATATCTTTAGCTATCTTGGTGATATATGCGATCTAAATATAGATATATAGAATATATATTATACCCTGTAATCCTTTAAAGGAATGTCTACCTATGTCAAAATGAAGCCTTTCTTAAAAAAAAAATATTTATATACCACAAAATGTCCACTATTAGATTGTTAAAAACTGGTATGTTAGAAAAAGGTTTGTAACATCAGTATTTCGAATTTCGAACTATCAACCTGTTGGTTGTCGGCGTAGACAAAGCCACTACTGGGCTATCGCCAGGGGTAAGTAACCAATATTGCTTTAAAATTTTTATGTTTAATTTTCTTTTTACTGAAAAAATTGACTTTACAGAAATTTGTTAAGTCAATTTCTTCAGTAGAAACAATATAATTGCAAGGGTTGCAAGCCGTAATTATTTAATATTAATTTAAACTTGACAGAATTATCTAATGGGCTTTGACAGAAGACAGAAAAAGAAATCATCCTCTTAAGATTACGTTTCAAATATTAAATTCATATTATCGTGACCATGAAATTAAGTACTAGACTTGTAAATTTCCTTTTTTTTAATGTGATTTAATGTAACTTCTCAAGGACACAGGTAAAACCAGAGGAATCAGGAGAGTACTATTTGCAGATGATACTTCTTTAATATTTAAAGTTGACAGAGGAAACGGCAATAGTGACGTTGTAAATAGTATTCTTTCTAAAGTATTGCGCTGGCTCACGATTAATAATTTATCTTTAAATCCCAATAAAACTAAATGTATCAAATTTTTATTAACAAATATAAGAAAAGAAGATGCTATTGATAAAATGAATAATGAAGTGGTAGAATTTGTTGCTTTCACTAAATTCTTCGGTATTACTTTTGATGCGACTTTGCAATGGGATCCACATATTGAGACCCTATCAAATAGATTAAGTTCTGCACCATATGCTGTAAAAAAATGAGACAACTTACAGGTGTTGAAACTGCAAGATTAATTTACTTTAGTTATTTTCAGTGTTATGTTCTATGGCTTACTATTATGGGGGTCGGCTGCTACCATAGAAAGTATGTTCTTCAAAAAAGAGCAGTCCGCGCTATTTATAATTTACGAGCAAGGGATTCTCTAAAAGATTTATTTAAAGAGATTAATATAATGACTTTAGCAGGCCAGTATATTTATAAATATTTGATTTATGTGTATAAAAATTGTAACACATTTCATACTAAATGTACACATTTTAATTACAAGATTCCACATAGTGTAGCTGAATTGCTTTTTCGTAAGTTCAAGGTACATGTAAAAAGAGCAAATGATGCCAATGCTTGGTTTTGATTTGAAGACATAAATTCTAAAGTGTAAATATTTGTTTTCCCATATAAATTGTAAATACATGTAATCACGGGCGTAGCTTCATTGGTACTCATTGTTAAATCGATCAATTTGGATTATATTATAAAATAATAAAACGGTAGTTACAATTATCGTCGTTTAATCACAAATCACAAATATGCACGTTAATACTTAATTAATTATCACTATTTTACATTTAACTTAAATGTATCTACAAATACACGTGGATTCCCAAGATTTAAAGCGATTCGCCAAACGTGTGGTGCGCTCGCCGTCTTCCGTCCGACTGACTCACGAACAAGATGGCTGCGCCGCTACCACAGACTATGACGCTTCGCTAGGATGACAGTGACAGCGACATGTCATTCTGTTAGAATTCTTCGATGTGCCGTCATACATATGTAAGTTGTATGGTAACGACATAATTTATTGTAAATGTTGTTATTACTGATAGAGATGAAAAGTTTCTTGCACCTATTTTTCTTATAAGCTATAAAATACGTCCTGAATGGGTGTCAGGAAAAAAAAATTGGACGATTCAAAAGATTTCTTTTTTCCTCAGGAGAGGAGGCTGAGTATCCTCATGGAAACCACCGCAACGGCAAGTAAAGATGCGGTGATTGTGTCGGACTCCTGGTGAATCGAGGCGGCTCGACCCAACAGACCTACTGACTAAACTCTTGCCTAGCCTTGGCCCTAATGACCCTACGGCTTGAATGGAGAGGTAGATTCAAAAGAATTTTCTATAAACGCAGCAGCTACAAAAGTAGCTGAAGCGCGCGACAGCTACTTGTGACCGGTGATCGCCACTTGTGGTAGGTAGCTGCTACTTTTTTTAACCCAAGCATTCAGTATCATAATGGACTCGAACGAAGAAGATTTAATTGCGCTATTTTTGATAAAAAGATGTCGTCGTAGAAAACGAAACCGTAGTTATTGGATAGTTTACTGAAAGGGAGAGAGGGGCGTGGAATCGCGCGAGTGGCGTGTGGCGACTTTTTTGTGTGTGTGTTTAGTGGCCACTGTTGTGTAGCTTGTGGCTTTTTGTGTGGGTGTTTAGTGGCCACTGTTGTGTGGCTTGTGCCTTTTGTGTGGGTGTTTAGTGGCTGTTGTGTGGCTTGTGGCCTTTTGTGTGGGTGTTTAGTGGCCACTGTTGTGTGGCTTGTGGCTTTTTGTGTGGGTGTTTAGTGGCCACTGTTGTGTGGCTTGTGGCTTTTTGTGTGGGTGTTTAGTGGCTTGTTGTGTGCTTTGGCTTTTTGTGTGGGTGTTTAGTGGCCACTGTTGTGTGGCTTGTGGCTTTTTGTGTGGGTGTTTAGTGGCCACTGTTGTGTGGCTTGTGGCTTTTTGTGTGGGTGTTTAGTGGCCACTGTTGTGTGGCTTGTGGCTTTTTGTGTGGGTGTTTAGTGGCCACTGTTGTGTGGCTTGTGGCTTTTCGTGTGGGTGTTTAGTGGCTGGTTGTGTGGCTTTTTGTGTGGGTGTTTAGTGGCCACTGTTGTGTGGCTTGTGGCTTTTTGTGTGGGTGTTTAGTGGCCACTGTTGTGTGGCTTGTGGCTTTTTGTGTGGGTGTTTAATGGCCACTGTTGTGTGGCTTGTGGCTTTTTGTGTGGGTGTTTAGTGGCCACTGTTGTGTGGCTTGTGGTTTTTTGTGTGGGTGTTTAGTGCTTTGTGGCTTTTTGTGTGGGTGTTTAGTAGCCGGTGCGGGCCACGAGAAGTAAGCTGCGACGATTTGTAGCGTGTGGCCGCCACCGGCGACATCCGTTTGCGGCTAGTCCATATAAAATGTATGAAAATTACAGGAAATATTGGTTGTGGCCGGTGGCCCGTGTGCGAGATAAATAAAACAAATTTGCATCACACCGATCCATATCGGCGTATAATAATAATCTCAGATCTTATATACAAATTAATCCTAAAAAAATCTTAAAATGCGCTATCTTAAGACGGAACGCTCCCCCACTTATAGAGATTTATCAGAAACAGTTTATTCTTAAGATAAGTAGCTTAAAAGATTACTCAACCGGTTTAAGTACGTGCGAGGGCTGCGACTGGATAATCCCTCGTGTACTGTAATGGTTCCTTCATGGAATATTTTATATCAGGTATTTTTTGAGAGAGGAAATTTACAAATATATAATAATTTAAACTTCGTGTGAAACGGTCAGTTGTACTGTGTCCCGACTCTTCATAGGTACTATGATTTTACATTCGATTTAGGTCATCGACGATACTTTCTATCGAAACTTTATACAGGGCCCTTAGTGATCACCTATTGTGCTAGTCCTGTGATTTATATCGACCCCTAGGGGTTTATGACAATCTGCAAGGGCTCTACGCCAGCAAAACAAACATTTGGGGGTCCATGAAATGAAAATGGGGGTCCACGTTAATAGATCTCAACTAACACTGATAGTACTGTTACGCCGGTGGCTTAGTAAAACTTCAAAAGTGATTTTCTGTGACTTAGAAACGTTTTCAGCAGGCTGAAACGTCGTTTCAGGCCGTTTCAGAAGTAGCTCTTTCACATACTAAAAAATCTAAATTACACCCAAGTTACAGTAGTTTTCAGGCGCCTGAAACATGTTTTCAGTACGTTTCAGGCTACCCTCTATCCAATTCCGCAATAACCTGAAAACCCGTTTTCAGGCGTTTTCAGGACCCCTTATGAGCCATTAAGCCTACTTCAGTAAAAGGACATAAATTTCAATAGGAGTGAAAGAGATAGCAATAGACTAGAAAGAGACAGAGATAGTTTAGAACATTCGAGAAGTATTTAGAATGAGAAAACATCATTAGAAAGAGATAGACAAACACAGAATATTCGAGAAGATAGTACGGGAATATTCGAGTATTGTGTATCGAGAATATTCGAGTATCGAGACAGTTATACTCGAAACGTCTCGAACGCGCGACGTATTGGACTACACATTCGAGTGTGTCCGCGAATGTTCTGGCAAGAGTGGCAAGTACCTTAGGGGACTATATAAGGCTGTGTCCGGCCGCCGGAAGAGTATTGTTTTCCGATACAGTGCGAAAACATCTAAGTGATATTGGAGAACTAAGAAGCGACTTTCAGTGCTTTCAGTGAAGTGATTAGTGACTGTTAGTGTACTAATTAATAAAAGTTCAGTGTTTTGGTAGAACGCAGTTTAATTTACTGACCCCAGCTCGTAACAGTTACTTACTTACTTATATTATACTATGCTATTCCGACAATCTTGACCTACCCAAGTGCAATACCAACTTCCTTCTACAGTCATTTACCTTTCGAGCTGCCAAATGTGGAATCATCTGCCCTCTGCAGTACAACAGAGCCCATCTGCTAACACATTTAAACGCAGACTTAAGCAGAGCTTACAGTCGTCAAGTTGTACAGCTATAAAATCGTCATAAGTAACACATTCTCACCATCATTCTATATATCTGTTATATTATTAATTAAGTATGTATGTTAATTAATATGTTAATGTTAATTAATTATGTATATGTGTATATATAGTATTTATATGTATGTATGTAGGTATAAATATGCATGTATATATTTATGTATATACAGTAAGCAATTTATGTAGTATTTATTTATTGTACCTATGTAAGTTAGTTAAAAAAATATTCTAGGTAAAATTGCACAAGTTATTATTCTATTGCTCATTTAAATTATGTTATAACTCTGTCTCTTGCTTTGAGGTTCTCACTATTAATATTAGATACACACTTACAGGTTGGCTGGAAGAAATTTCTATTAGAAATAAGTCCACCTTTGTGAACTACATTTTATATTATTATGATCCGTACTGTAAATTTATGTGCCAATAAAGTGTATATATATATACTATCTTCTAATATAAAGACATACCTACATTATTTATAAAAGTAGCTATATAGTAAAAAAAATATTATGAATGTTTATAAAATTTTGAAAGTTGGAGGATGTAGGTATTCAATGTCAGGTAAGTAGGGGTCTACCCTTTTTTTTCCCTAAGGAAAATGCATTAAATTGCATACTCCGGCTGTGGCGAGCCGGCGGTTATGTGGGGCTCTCCTCCCCAGAAGGGGGACGCCTATCCACTAAATACCTCAAGGATGGCCTTCCTCAGGCATGTTGGGAGACCCCGGGAACGCCAAGCGACATCCGGGAACGCCCAGCCTCTGCTCCCCCGCCGAAACAGGGGAGCCCTCCTCGGGGAAGGCTACAATACCTCCCCCGATCTCCGCCACCGACGACGCTCCCCGGCCACGGAAGGGGCGTGGTCCCTCGCGGGTCGCCGCGGCGCCGCAGCTGTGCTACCGAGCCCGGCGCCGCCTCCTTCGAGCGGGATCGGCCATCTACCGACCCCGCTCGGCGGCCTCCTTCTGAAGTATCAGAGAGCTTCACAGAAGGAGGCCACAGCCCTCCAACCTCCCTCGTCCGCCAGCATTGCCGGATAACCTACTCGTGGTGCACCCTGGGCAACGTCTTTTGACGGCTAATAGTCTGACAGAGGGCCCTCCGGCGTGGGATGGCCGGGTCCAACCTGGCGGGCCGCTTCTAGCGGTCAGTAGCGAACGGGCGAAGGCCCCTTCTTTTTCAAGAGGGGGTGGTTGTCATCCAAGGGACTCATTTTGGGTTGGTGGATGGCCGGAGATGTCGGGCAGCCGCCCTTGTGGCGGCGCGAAGTGGGCGCTAGTCGCCATACGCCGGCGGGGTCGTGGTGGTTGTAAGGATTCCCGTGGCTTCAGATCGAGCTTCGGGATTGAGGATCGGTGAGGTTTTTAGTGAGTAGGCCTACCCTTCTGGGGAGGAGAGCCCCACATAACCACGACTCACATAACCTAGGGGTATGCAATACAATGCATTTCCCTAGTTACCCTAGTTACTAGTTTGTCTATAAGGCTTTACACATAAGATATGGATATATACCTACTGTGGCAGTCCTTTTTGTAAGACCATTAAAGATATACATTTCCATCGCACATTAGCATTACATACGGATAACTCTAGAGATTTTGGCCCGCACGCCAGATAGGTCGCAGGTAGATTTTCCTACTTACTTGACACTTAGCGTCATATTTTAAATAATTTACATAAGAATTTTAAAATTTGTAGTGTATGTGTTATTGTGATATATAAACTATATTACTAAAAAGTTTTAATAATAATAATAATAAAAAAGTTTATTGTCCACCAATTAACATTTTATATAGCTATAACTAATACGTAATTTATGATCTACAATAATAATATTAAAATGTGTAATCTAATTTGCAAAATAAAATAAATCTTAGAAAATTCAAAGAAATAAATATTATTAAAAAACAAAACCTTAATCTAATTTTGTGGGGACAAAAGGTACTTGGCTCAGCTTGTGCTGTATGAGGCGTGATTAGCCTAATGCAGCGCTGATTTTCAGCCAAGTCCTGCTCTCTCCAAAATTCCAATAAGAAGACATCTTACTTAACTAAACTATATAATGATGTGTCTACTGCAACCGTGCTTTCGTCTTGATAAATAAATCAAATAAAATAAAAATAAATTTAAATAAACAAAATAAATATATATAAAAAATCTGCTAATATTCAATATATCTATAGTTGCAAAACAGTTATAGGCACTCGAAAAATGTACATAATTTTAATTGCCCGGCATAGGGAGGCTTCAGGATTTCCCCTGCACGTTGTTTTATCGAAATCTATTTAGTAGTTTTGATGTGAAAGAGTAACAAACATCCATCCATACTTATAAAGTTTCGCGTTTTTAATATTAACAAACACTAATCTTTCATACTAATTGATAATTTCGTAGCTTAACTTACAAATTGAAATTCGTACTCTGAGAACTATTTGCAATTTTATTATACGCGTAGTCAGTCAGGGTGTGCTGTTAGTCCTCACGATAAACTTCCTAAAACTCACTATCTAATTATTATTTTTATTTATTTATTTTACAATTTATTGTACACAATATAAAACATATGTAGTTATAAATAATATACAGAGAAATTAACAAATACAAAAGGTTAGGCTTATCTCTTACGAGATCTCTTCCAGCCAACCTGCAGTAGGAGATATTATTAAAAGTACAAACAATGTGTGTACTACCGTTAAAAACAAAACATAATAATAAAAAAAAACATAAAAAAGAAGGTAAAAAAACTTCTAAGTGTGTCTATTCAACGTGAATGGATAACATTCAATCCAAAATCAATGAAGGAGATTCAACGAAGTATTCCTTCACTCTCTTTTTAAACAAAGGGAGGGTTTGTATATCCCGAATTTCAGGAGGCAGCGAGTTCCACAATCTGACGGCGTGTACAGTAAAAGACCACTTGTAAAACTGCGTGTTAAAAGAGGGAAGCTTAAGCAGCGTACGAAGGTGTGTTCTACAAGTGGACTCAGGAGAACGAGCAAACTCAAAACGCTCTCGAAGGTAAGATGGAGATATTGGGTTACGTATTATATTAAAAAGAAAACAGAGAATACGTAAATTTCTACGAAGCCGGATGGGAAGCCACTTGAGCTGTGTACGAAACTGGGAGACATGATCATACTTACGTAACCCAAATATAAAGCGAATGCAAACATTTTGTAACCTTTCGAGTTTGTCAAGTAATTCCTCGGTGATGTCTAAATAACACACATCAGCATAATCCAATATCGGAAGTATCAAAGATTGGGTTAGTGAAATTCTTGTTTGAAGTGGCAGGAAGTATTGGAGGGATTTAAGAAGGTGAAAAGAGGAATATACTTTACGATGGATTGCATTAACATGGTCCTTCCAGTTCAGGTTACCATCAAATATAACCCCCAAATTTCTAGCTGAATTGGAGTAAGCGATGGCAGATCCATTCAGCAAAATAGGAGGCAGTACATTCAAATCCAACCGCTGAACCATATACCTACTGCCGATTATTAATGCTTTCGTCTTGGATGGATTGACGAGTAAACCATACGAATCAGCCCAATCGCTGAGGCGCTTCAGGTCTTCATTGAGACATGAAATTTCGCTATGGGCGTTACCAACAGGGAAGTGGCGAAATATCTGCAAGTCGTCTGCATACAAATGAAATTTAGACGTTAAAAAGGTGGTGATAGTGTTTATAAAACACGAAAAGAGAAGTGGTGAAAGGACACCACCCTGTGGGACACCCGCAGACAACGCACACCAATCAGATAGCATATCGTTCAAACGTATACACTGATAGCGCCCACGTAGATAAGAGTCGAACCAGTTCACAGCTTCTGGGGATACATTAAGAGAAGCTAGAATGCCAAGAAGAATGTCGAAATCTACAGAATTGAATGCGTTACTGAAGTCCAATAACAGGAGCAAAGTGACAGATTTATTATCCATGGCAAGTCTTATGTCATCAGTTATTTGTACTAATGCAGTAGTCGTGCTGTGACCAGGTCGGAAGCCAGACTGGAATGGATTGAGCAGGAGATTGGAAGACAGAAATATTGAAAATTGTTTAAAGGATATGTGTTCAAGGACTTTAGAGAGAAATGGTAGGATGGAGATAGGACGAAATTGACTAAAAGAACTAGGATTGGACTCTTTAGGCAGGGGAATAATAAATGCCTTTTTCCAGGCAGATGGGAAGGTGCAATTGGACAGTGATGAGTTGAAAATGTGAGTAAGAACTGGTAAGACCTCAGAAAGTATTAGGGTAATCATCCTGGGACAGATTCCATCACTGCCAGAAGCGTTGGAGGAAATTGATAATATAGCCTTTTTGACGTCCTCTTCTGATACCGCACCGAAATAGAATGGCGAACACTTAGGTAGGGGAAGCTCCGATAAACGCCGTAAGGTATGTGATTTGATGTCAGCCTTTATTGAGGAAAGTGTAGATGCAAAATGTTTATTGAGGGCATTAACATCAGTATCACTTACACAACGCTCACTGGATCTTCCTATACCAACAGACTTCAGAAACTTCCAGGCATCAGAAGGTGATTTTCCTGTCAACGAGTCGTGGAAATAACGTCTCTTTGCATCCCTACAAAGACGATTGCAACGATTTCGTAAGAGTTTGAACTTTTCATGATTTGAAACTGTTTGCAATCGCTTCCATCGCAATTTAGCTCTGTCCCTTAAAATCATAACTTGTTTAATATCTTGAGAGAGCCAGGGAGCAGGGCGATGTTTTACTTTAACGCGTCTCAGCGGAGCATGCTTATCATATAAGGCAAGAATAGCAGCATTTAAGTGCAAAACCTTGTCATCAAGACTATCACACTCCACTATATGAGTCCAATTAATACGAGACGCATCTCGCTTTAGAGTCTCCAAATTCAGTTCATTAAAATTTCGGTAACCATGATAATCTGCTTTACGTTTCGGTGGTCGAATTTTATAACACAAATACACTAAATCGTGGTAAGAGAACGTCCCAGTTACTTGTCCAAAAGAGGCGACCTTATCCGGACAGGACACAATCATCAAGTCTAAAAGAGATGGTTTGCAGTTAGGAAAAAAATGTGTAGCAGACGTAGAAAGAATGTGTAGGTCAAACGTTGAAATGGTATCCCGAAGCAGGATGGAGCGATTATTATCCTTAAGAAGGCACGTATTAAAGTCCCCCAAAAGTAGAATATCGGAATACTGTGAACGCAGATCTCCTAAGATTTTATCTAGAGTTGGAAAATAATTAATTGTTAGATTAGGGGAATAAAGCACTCCAAGTAAGATTTTCCTGTGGTTGATTGTGACCTCAACAAATAGATATTCGGCTGCCTCGGCATATTGACTAGGCGAAGTCTCCACGATTTTATACGGCAGATTCGCACGCAGATAAATAGCCACTCCGCCACCTCCTTTTCCAGTACGATCGTTTCGTATAAGAACAAATCCGGGCAGTGAAAAAGATATGGATGCGAGTGAAGGTTTCAAAAACGTCTCAGAAACCAATAAAGCATCCAGACTAATATTAGAAAAAGATTCCAATATGTCACTGTAATGCGAGGGAATGCTTTGAGCATTTATATGCGCGACATTAAATAATTTATGCGAAAAAGTGCAAGATAGTTGATCATGCAGTGATATCGCAGTACTAACCGATTGATCATCAGCACTCCTAAAGCTGTCCGACGAAGAACAGGAAAAAAAACTATCATTTAAATTGAATATGTTATCCATCAATAAAACAAACACCACTCAAAATTATAGTACAACCTAAGATAATATTAAAATTAACAGTATCACACAACAAAAAAAAAAAATAAACAAAACAAATAACAACCAACACTCACCACATAAGATCAACCAAACAATTATACATTTAAATGCTAATAGTAAAACATGACACCAGTAATAATAATTTGAATAAAAGTTTATATCCTATACGAGTCTATCTTACGTACATAAGTATAAAGAAATCTAAAGAACTAAAAGTACTTAATATTATTATTTACTTTGAATAATAATAAAAAAAAAACATTTAAAAATACATTAACAAAAAAAAAAAAAAGACAAATGAGTACTCGGTAAAAAGGAAATGGTCTTATAAGAAACTACTGACAAACAAAAGCAGTATGGACCGTTACCCCTTTGCCTTTCCGCAATGATTCCATATGAAGAAAATGAAATGTCATTGTCAGACCCACAGAGTACTTTATTTATACTGAAAGTCAAAACAGTAAATATTTTGTGCTAATTAGTGGGTACCTACCAGTAATTTAATTACATATTTTGTGGTCAGATGAACTAATTTTTAGCAGTGATTAGGGCAGTAGATCAAAATTTAAATGGTAACAAACATTCGAATTACCGGTAGTTACTTAATTGGGCAAACGCCGACCAAACCGAACACATTGCGGCTATCTATTATTAAGTATAGTTCGTGGAGGTAAAAGTATAATACAAAAATAAATAAATTTACCGTGGTGGAGCTTTAAAATATGAATGTAATTCGAACAAAAATTGATAAGATGACCTAAATTTATATAGAAAATAAGCAAAAGATTACTTTATTGGCTTGGCCGGAGCCCTCCGCGAAGTCTTCATTGCCTTTGCCATCTTCTTACCCTGTTCTGGCGTGAGGTCGCTGCTTGATTTTGCAGAATCCGACATAGTGGGAATAGGTGGAAACTTATCAAGTAGTGGTTGCAAATCAGACCAAGACTCAACTTTACAGCGTGTATTATTTGGCAAGATTATGTTTACCTTCCCATTTGATGACCAACATTTTGATATGCCGAAATGCTTCCGTGCTGCAAGGAAAACCTTGTGCCTCGGTTTTGTCAAATATTCGGACAAAGTAATACCTGAGCCTTTAAGTGATGTCTTGCTATCCCAAGTCAATCTACGGTGCTCATAAACTGCAAATCTAACTAGCACTGGCCTATTTTTGTCGGAAAACTTACCCAGGCGATGACAAACCTGTAAGTCGGATCTAGCTATATCGGTCATCTTCAATTGATTGGTTAATATGTTGACGACAACAACATCCAACTTTTCATTTTTATCTTCAGGTACACCATGAAACAGAAGAACCTTTCTACGCATAACAGTTTCATGCTTATCATAGGCAGATGACAATAGTTCCAACTGTCTTTTGATGGTTTCAAAAGATATCCAAATGAATTCTTTGAATTCTGCGAATTCCCGTGCCAAAGAAGAGACATCAACAATGGCAGTTTTGGTGTTAGCCTGCTGAAGCTTATGTTCATACGACTTCATCCTCTCGTCAAAAATCTTGTGAAGTGACTCCATATTAGTTACAGTGTTCACATCCATATTGTACTAGGAAATGATTAGCTTGAAAATCTTGTAAAGTAGTGAATCAAATTAACTTCAAACACTAGTGGTGAGTGCTGGTTCCATATATTCTTCAATCAATTCATCAATTTATACACTTCTTGTAAATTAATAATTATATTTAATTAAAATTACGCAACTTCTTTTAAACACAACTTGATTGAACGGCTACCCACACAAAAAAAACTATTATATTAATGACTGTAAGCACCGCCATCTACCTCTGAGTATTAGAAGAGAAGCTGACCTAAAATATTTACACAATATTGTTACGATTAAAGTTGAGAGTGGCGAGATACTCTCAAGAATTTACTTACAAGCGCCAAGTCGTTCCAATCCCAGGAGAAACTACCTTAAATTCTATACTGACGCATGTACAAATTATAGAAAAAAATCATATTTGAATAGAGTACTAGTTAATTTTAACTGTAATCACTCTATGCATGTTGATTTATTCTTGACAAAACGCAATTACTTCGTTCATAGGAGGCTGACTTCTTTGGAAATGTGACACAAAATTGTTTAAATAAGTAAGTAACATTGTTATTATTGTTTTTAGATAAAAAAGGTACTATTAGTGAAAACTGCATAAGGCATGCTTGTTCCATATTTTTAGTTCTACTTTTCGTAACAAATGCTGTGTGTTTTCCATGAAAATAAAATAAAAACTGGAAATAACTTTCACCTCTCGGAATCATTCCGACGACTTGAATATTCAGTGGTGAACTGTCAAAAATAGACCGCGTAACCAATACGGCTGAACCCAGACTCATTACGGACGATTGGTAATTCAGAAGGCCGGCTTTCTTCGCTGACTGACAGCAACCTTATCATATCTGACGCGGTGGCCACGCGAATGTCAGGCGTAAGGCCGGTGGTCGAATAGTTGGGCCACGAGGTAGCTCAAATCTCTACTAATATATAAATGCGAATGTTTTTGTTTATGAATGTTATGACGACCTCCATAGTCGAGTGGTTGGTACACCGGTTTCAAGGTGTTGCCATCTCTGAGGTCCTGGGTTTGACTCCCGGTAGGGGCAGATATTTGCGTGATGATTATATATTTCTATGAAAAATATTTATATATGTATTTATATATTTATATACGTATTTATTATAATTTTAAATTAACTTTAATATATTCTTTTAAAACTGTATGACACGGCATTCCTAATATAGGCATGTTTTCAAAATAAATTTTTATTAATTATATTATGTAATGGAAAGTGACTTCATGAATTATCAATATTGAAGTCATTTTCCAAATTGACGACTCTGTATCTATTTAATACAGGGAAAAAAAAACAGCCCTTGCTGAGTTTCCTGCCGGTTCTTCTCAGTACAATGTCTCCCGCCGTAGATTTGCGAACCGATGGCGTAGCTTTTCGACTTTCACAAGTGCTTGTAACAGCCCAGACTGAATAAATGATTTTGAATTTGAATTTGAATATACATAACAAAAGCCTTACAGAACCTACTTTGCACTAGGCTAATTGGTGTATTACACATACCTACGAAGTATTTATTTATTTATTTTTTTCTTTTTTATACTACAACGGTAGCAAAAAGGCTTACGGCCTGCCTGATGGTAAGCAGTCACCGTCGCCTATGGACGCTTGCAACACTAGGGGCATCACAAACGCTTTGCCGACCTTTTTAAAAACCTATTTACTCCCTTTTTGAAGAACCCCATACTGTAATCCCCCGGGAAAGCCTCAGCAGGGAGCTCGTTCCACAATCGGAGCGTGCGCGGAAGGAAATTTATTTATTAATTATTGTAAACTCTACAATAAAGTTAAAAAAAATCAATATTTGTTTAGTCCAAAGCACATTCTATCGACTTTTTTTCCTACGGGGGATGGTTGTGAATCCTCATAGGGGGTGCGCCACCACAGTGGTCGCTATGATAACCCCCTGGTGCTTGGACGACCTCGCACCGGATACCACCTGCAACCGGTCTACGGCGGGTGGTTATGTTGGACTCTAGCAGAAGGCCAGCCTGCCAACTAAACACTACCTACAGCCTTTGGTCGGGCGGAAGGCCTGGGACCTTATCGGCTTGAACTAACGCTCCCGCCCTCCAGAACGGGGCGGTGCATTATTCTATCGACATTATTATTTACTATTTATAAGACACAATTGTCTTCATTTTTTTACAGTTGGCAACACCAACATTAACAAAAATATATTTTTAATTTTGTAAGACCATATTTACACTGTAGAAGACCATTTTTTTTTATTTCCGGTGCTAACTAAAATGATTTTTGAGTAGAATAGAGTGTTCTCTAAAGTATTTTTCATTATTATTTTGTCACAAAAATACAGTTTCTTCAATTAAATCAAGGTTTCTCGACATTTCGTGTGCTGTACAAAGGATTTGAGATTAGTTTAAGCTTATAAAGAAATCTGTGTATATACGAGTACTTAACTAACTTAGTCTGAAGAATAGAATAGATATTTTTATTTGGCAGAATATGATTCTTAAGATATAATACTTTTGGTGTACCAATTAGATATAGATTCTATTAGATTCAAATCAAATCAAATCAAAAAGTTATTCTTCAAATGATATTTGTATAATCATTGTTGCACGTCAAAGATAATACGGCACTGGTTCCTAAGTTTAAGTGCAAGAAAACTGACAAGGACAGAATCGTCAATTAGAAGCTACCCTCACATAAATAATCTAGATACTATAGTCAAATTATCTAGCAACGTAACTGTTATTTACGATGAAACTATTAAAATGAAACCCAAGCATTGTTTTCATTTAAGTTATCCTCAACAGTATAATAACCTTTCTTTCATATGAGAATTTATGACAATTGATTTGAACTGGACTGTTTGGTGTGGACTTGTCATCCCACCTAAATTTTGGTGATTACATAGAATCCAGGGCTAAGACAGCTGTTAGGGTCCTGACCTAATAGGACTTCAAATTAAAACTAGTGAACTGTAATGACTAATATATATTGGTTCTGAATAATAATGGATAATATAATAATCAACTGCTGATTAGAAGCGTCGTCGTCCGCGATCAATGCGCAAGAGTGACTTAACAGTTTCGCACACCGGAAGACCTCCGCTTGCCACGGCCGAGCCCGACCGTAGTCGAACGCTCCCGAACAACAGCATCAAAAAAATTGCGAGTCCTTGCCAGGGTGCGCAGGTATTTCACACCCAGCCAATTGCTGAATCTTTATTCAGCCCAGATACGTTCTTGTATAGAATACTGCTCAACCTATGGGATGGATCAACCCGCTACCAGCTTGAGGCCTTGGAAGCTATTGACAGACGCGCCAAAAGACTAATAAACAACGAGACATTTACAAACAAAACTCTCCATAGCCTCGTGTCTATGCGTTTTCTACAGGTTACATTTCGGGGAGTGTGCTCAGGAATTGCATGAATTGATTCCGCCTGCACCCTTCCACCATGGGACGACGAGACGCGGCCAGGTATGTGGTCGACGTTCCACCTCTTCGTACCTCTCGGTTCGCTTCGTCCTTCTTCCTTCCGTCCTTTGAGTAAATAGGCACTATTTGAGTTTGCGTGTTCTACTTAGGCAATATCTTCACTTTACATCAGGTGAGATTGTTGTCAAACGCACTCAATTCGGAATTTAAAAAAAATTGTGAAAATTGAAATCGGTAACAATTTGTGGAACTTTGTTATAAATATTATTTTTTTTCAAATAACTAAAAATGGCTTTACGGTCAAATTATACGCGGTAAAAGTTGGAGCGAGAGGTATATCCAGCAAAATCTCTATACAACTTACTAAAAGACCTTGGCCTGTCGAGAGCTGCAATTAATTCTACTCTAGTGAGAGTGTCAAAGGCAGCACTCGCAGGCTCCTATCAAGTCTGGCTCGGCAGAGGGGGAAACACGAGCAGTGAAGGTGAGGCGTTGATGTGCGTCGCAAGTCCCGGGCGCTGCTCGCAGTTTCTCTCTTTGTCACACGATGGACTTGGCACCCGCACGGTGAATCCATGGATTGCTAAGATTTTCGTCTCAAATTCATTTCACCATAAAACAGCCTCTAGTTTATTTTACTTATATTTTTATTTCGCACCTTATATTTTTCATTTATTTATATTAGTACGCTTATGATGTGGCTAGCGTTTTTTTTGACGACCTCCATAGTCGAGTGGATAGTACACCGGTTTCAAGGTGTCGTCATCTCTGGGGTCCGGGTTCGAATCCCGGTGGGGGCATTTGTACCTTAGTCATGGTTGTTGATATATATTTCAATAAAAATTATTTATATATGTATAATATATGTATGTCTATCCGTTACCCTAGATCCTATAGCACAAGCCTTACAGAGCTTAGTTTGGGCTAGGCTAATTGGTGTAAGTGTAACAATTATGTATATTTATATTTTATATCTACATGAAAAATTCCTTTCAATTTATACTTATAATAAATCTGTAGCGCGGTCAATTCTGTACATGAAATATATTTCCAAAATAACTATCAGGGGGTGATTCGGGATCGACACTGATGTCAAAAAATGCAATCAGTAAATTTTTTGTCTGTCTGTCTGTGTAACCGTTATAGAAACAAAAACTACTTGACGAATTTTAATGAAGCTTAGTACAATAAATTTTCATATTCCTGAGCTGGTGATAGTATACTTTTCATCACAATACAATCAATAGGAGCAGAGCAGTGAAGGGAAATGAAATAAAAGGAAATGGGAAAAACGGAAGAAGTTACTCAATTCCACTTCCGTCGCGTGTGCAACCATAATGGTTAAAGCTACACAGAAATTATGTATGACGGAAATGTTCTCCTTAAAATTATATGAAAATCTCACGGCAGCATACGTCTATTTTTTATGGTTGACTCACAATAACACGTGTAACTCCCGATAGCTTAGCAGTTCGAAGATTTTCTGATTATATTTGTCTATTATTACGTTTATAACAATCTCAGTCATTAAAACTGCTACCTAAAATTACGATTCTACGCGGATAAACTTGTGGGCACAGCTTATTTAATATAACTATTGTTTTTTTTAAGCTTTTTTTTTTGTTTTGTTTGTTGACGTCAATAAGTGCCTGTAAAGGTCTATGTTGAATAAGATTATTTTGATTTTTGATTTTTGATTTTGATTAATTTTACTAAAAACTAAGTTCCGCTGTCAACGCAGTCTCATAGCCCAAACAAGCTACAGCAGTCTGGCAATGATTCGGCCGCTGAATTATTAAGTCCCCCGTCAACAACTTTAGTTGGATAATGGTTCGTATCTAAAATAACGGGTAACAATATCAAGTGGAGTAAAACTTAATACCGTCTTTAAATAATTATAAAAAAAAGGCAAAAGGATTTAAAGCGCATTCGACTATCCAGGATATATTGCACACGACCAGATGAAACTTGACAACATCAGCATATGAACAATTACACGCCTATTGTATATGGGGCTCTTCAAGGATCTTTACAACGATTAGTTCTATGCTGGTAGCGCTTAGCACTTTATTTCTCTTCACCACGTCATCTGCTCATTTTCTGTGTCTTTCCAACGCAGCGGTGTCCGGCATATACCTGCCACTCCACGACCTTCGCGACTGCGAGCAATAAGCCCTGCCCAATGCCTATAAATAGTTGCTCTACTTCCCGTGATCCCGTTTCACAGTGGTGTTGGTTGGTGTCCGTCAAATCGCCTATATACTACTTCGAGCAGTAGCAGTATGTCATACTGAGTGATTATTTAATAATCAAAACAAAATCAAAGTAATCTTGATTCAACAAAAACCTTTGCAAGCACTTATTCACGTCAAACAAATATAAAAATTAAGGACATAAAGAGTTTAAGAGGATAAAATCTGTTACTCTACTATAAGCGATGGTGTTGGTATCACCAACAAATAATAAAAAAATATTTTAGGTGGCAACCCATTTTGATTAGTGCTTCTACAGCTCCGCTAGGAGTAATATTGTTCTGTGTTCTACAGCGTCCATGTCGGCGACAACTTAGTTTATACGTGCTTGCAATTTATACGTGCTTGCATTAAAAGTTAATTCCATAATTCGTGCTGTTTTTACTTCCCTCAACTGGGCACCGCATCAGGACTCCTACATAAGGTCCTTCGAGCAAGGAATAGAAGAGAATTAGCGAAGCGTGATTGGTGTTTGGCTGTTTGGTTTGGAGGCGGAACTCAGCACGCAACTGGGATTAACAGAGATACCTACCAATTAAGCACGCAATTTAATTTTGGTTGGAGAGCATCAAGCTGTATAAACTAAGTTGTCGCCGACATGGACGCTGTAGAACACAGAACAATATTACTCCTAGCGGAGCTGTAGAAGCACTAATAAAAATGGGTTGCCACCTAAAATATTTTTTTTTATATTTGTTGGTGATACCAACAGATGGATCGCTGGCGTGAGGAAAAGGAGATAGTAAAAAAGTAATATGCTGTGTTTCAAGAAATTACAGTAGCGACAGAAGATCCAAGACAAGCTATCAGGAGCCAAGAAGGCGGCTTCCACAACATTAAATCCTACTCCTTATTTACCAGGGTAGCAGTGGAGACGTCGCCAACATCTACATCTGTTCGGAAATCGGGAGAACGATCTCAAGAACAGGCATGAAACTTTGAAGGTGATTTTTTTTTCAAAATGAATTTACATAGCGTCACACTAAACATATAAGATGTACATATGTGCAGTAACAACAATTATTTATTTAACACAGAATCATTAAGTTGTGTATCGTAAAAATTAAGTCGAAACATTTTTATCATTTAAGAAATCGTTGACATTGTGATTTTGTTTATTATAATTATTTTAATACCTCAACATGATAAAACATGATTTAAAAACAATATTAAATAAAGAGAAAATCAAAATCAAAATTAACCTTATTCAAATATGACTTTATAGAAACCTCTTTTGAATAGTCCAAATTTTTTTCCTACCACCATTCAGGACGTATTTTTAGCTGATAAGAAGAATGGGCGCAAGAAACTTATCAGCTTTATTAAAAGTAATAACAACATTTACAATAAATTATGTTGTTATCATACAATGTACATATGTGTTTACAATTTATACGGGAAAACAGATATTTACACTTTAGAATGTATCCTCAAATCAACACCAAGCATTGGCATCATTTAAATAATCATTGACTTTGTAATATCCCTTACTCATTAGCGTCTTTTTAACATGTACCTTGAACTTATGAAGAGGCAATAAAAAGAGTTTATAAAGTCTTATCCCATTGTGTTAAATATACACTGAGAAATCTACTGCCAATTGTCGTTATGACAAGCACTCGCCATGGTAAACATCAAAGCGAGTTCCAAACACCTGGGGGGTACAGACGAACTAATGCCTCATTCATCGCGGCAGCTCCACTTTATCACTGTTTGCATCCTATTTAGACCTCCCTCGGACATTTAAAAAGGAGTCAAAGAAAAGCCTATCTCCGCCGTTTGCACGTTTGCACGGCTAAAGCGACAGATTTTGTGTTTGACAACCCTAGTGACGATTTAGACTAGTGTGCGTGTGACGGCCGCCGCTGATTGGTCATTGTACACGTGATGTAGGGCTGCGCAATGCTAGTGCGACGTATCCGCAAGATGTCGCGCTGTAGTAATATGCACAGCATCATAAGAGAAGTCCAAGTCGCGAGAGCTCTGATAAAAGATTCATTTGTCAATCTGAAAGCACGGCCTGTAACTGAAGGTTGTGTCAAAGATTAAATGCCGTTTCTGGTATCAGATATGGTGTGTTGTAAAAGAAATCGTCCCGGTCCGGAGGACCCGGGTTCGAATTCCAGTGGGAGCATTTGTACCTTAGTCATGGCTGTTATTATATATTTCTATAGAAAATATTTATATATGTATAATATATGTATGTCTATCCGTTACTCTAGATCCCATAGCACAAGCCTTACAGAGCTTACTTTGGGCTAGGTTAATCTTCTTCTTCTTCTTCTTCTTTCGTGCAGGCGTTGTCCGCAACTCGACGTCTGATGCGCCTATTTTGCGTCGGAGGGTGTGGCCGGTTTACTCCAGCCATCCCAGCACCTCCAGGAAGTGAAAGAGTGCCTTGAGGTTGTCAAGCACTTCCTGGCCGCTCCTCGGCGATCCGAGGAAGCGGGCCCGGTATTCTGCCACCCCTCTGCATTCCAGCAGAACGTGGGTGACCGTTTCTTCCTCTTCCATGCAGGCTCTGCATAGTGGGCTGTCTGTCACACCTATATTAAAGAGATGTTTGTTAAGGTTGCTGTGCCCCGAGATTACACCTGCAATAGTGCGTAGTTGGGGTCTTTTTAGCTGTAGTAGTTTCCTAGAAAGCCTTGGGTCAAGTTGCGGTAGAAAAGATCTCGCCTGTCGGCATGTCTCTAGGGTGCTCCACATTCTTTCATGTGCAAGGCGTGAGTGCTCTGTAATCTTGCCTTTATACCAGCTTGCGGGGAGTGGAACAATTGGTTCTGGACCTATAGGTGCCATCCTTGATCCCCTCCGTGCCAGCTCGTCAGCAGCGTCGTTACCTCTCGCGCCACTGTGTCCCTTTATCCAATTAAGGTTAAGTCTGTTATTGTTACCTACCTTGTTAAGGGCATTGTGGCAATCTGTTATAAGTTTCGATGTGGTCCGGGGTCGACTAGCACAAGCCTTACAGAGCTTACTTTGGGCTAGGCTGATTGGAGTAAGTGTAACAAATATTAACTTATTTATTTATGTGACAAAAAGGCAGTTTGCTCAATTGATGGTAAGTGATTACAGTTATTTATAGTGCACTAGTTGGTAGTAATGGTCGTTATTTCAATAACAGATAATATAATGAATTATTTTCCCGTAACGAATAACACATTATTTAACAACGGCTTATACTGTTATCCTGCTGTTGCTGTTGACAAAAGAATCGCTTAGTCGCATTGTTGTTGTTGCCACTTGAAACCGTTGTGTAGGCGTAGGCGCTCGCTCTGTTGCCTGACTGCTTATTCTTATAATATTAAGCTTTCTCACAAGTAAATAAAGTTCCTATTTGTTTATTTCTTATAGTCATTTTACTAAAACCAAATTCACAATTTTGTACCTTCGCGCGTATGACAATTAGACTCATATTGATTTACAGTGTGATTTGAAATTACTATTAGGTAAACTGTTGCTGGCTTGTTGTCATTTTTTTAGTTACATATTATTTGCAGTTGTGAGATCGTTGCAATAATAAGTGTCGTGTTTTTTTTTTTTAATACTACAACGGTAGCTAAAAGGCTTACGGCCTGCCTGATGGTAAGCAGTCACCGTCGCCTATGGACGCTTGCAACACTAGGGGCATCACAAACGCTTTGCCGACCTTTTTAAAAACCTATTTACTCCCTTTTTGAAGAACCCCATACTGTAATCCCCCGGAAAAGCCTCAGCAGGGAGCTCGTTCCACAATCGGAGCGTGCGCGGAAGGAAATTACGTTGAAACCGCACTGTGCGTGACCATTTAGGCTCCAGCATGTGAGGATGAACACCCTGCCGATGGCGAGCGGTGCGATGGTAGAATGTGGCCGTGGGCATCATGTCGAACAATTCTTTGGAACACAACCCGTTGTATAAGCGATAGAAAACACACAAAGAGTACTGTAAGAGTACTGAGTACTGTACTTTTGAAGTAACTAAATAATAAATATAATTAGAGTAGATATTGCAAATAAATGGAATTGGAAGAATATTGCATGTAAATAATGTAAATAACAAATTATGTAAAAATCAATAAACTTTTAAATACACCAGAATATTATATTGATTAATTAGTTTTAAGTTATTTAAATTACTGCCTAATATTCTGACAGTCTTAAGCCTGAAAATGTATGAAGGAAAGTTCATTGTTAAGAATAACAATAACAATCGTACTCAACAACATTTGTCAAAACAGCAATATACCAGGATAACAGACAACAGTTTACAATAACAGTTATTTGAAAATAATAATAATAATAATAATAAAAAAGTTTATTGTCCACCAATTAACATTTTATATAGCTATAACTAATACGTAATTTATGATCTACAATAATAAAAATAAAATGTGTAGTCTAATTTGCAAAATAAAATAAATCTTAGAAAATACAAAGAAATAAATATTATTAAAAAACAAAACCTTAATCTAATTTTGTGGGGACAAAAGGTACTTGGCTCAGCTTGTGCTGTATGAGGCGTGATTAGCCTAATGCAGCGCTGATTTTCAGCCAAGTCCTGCTCTCTCCAAAATTCCAATAAGAAGAATGATGTGTCTACTGCAACCGTGCTTTCGTCTTGATAAATAAATCAAATAAATAAAAATAAATTTAAATAAACAAAATAAAATATATATAAAAAAAAAACTGCTAATATTCAATATATCTATAGTTGCAAAACAGTTATAGGCACTCGAAAAATGTACATAATTTTAATTGCCCGGCATAGGGAGGCTTCAGGATTTCCCCTGCACGTTGTTTGTTAAGCAATGCGGATTTATAGTGCTTTTTAAATTTGAAAGCGCTTAGTTTATTCCGAAGTGGAGGGGGAAGATCATTCCATATTTTTGCAGCTCTGTACCTGAACATCCCCTATACTAGCAGACCTAGCAAATAACACATCAGTGTTATTCGTTATTACAAAACAGTCGTTATTGCCATTACTACTAGTTGGTGCCCACGACTTTGCCTGAGCAGGATTAGTGTCGAATAGCTTATCTTTATAAATTGCATCCTGTGTGGTATTCTGATGTAAAGCTGTATTATTGTATCATTGAAAACCATTTAGTTCTTTTTACGGTAAAGAATAACAAACAACAATTCATACAAACTTCACATTTATTATATTTGTAGGGATGTGATTCTGGTGAAATTCCCAGCTTATCTGCAACCCTCGCAAAAACCAGAGTCCATTGGTAGCATCTGATATAATTTTTAAAATCACATTATGCAGAAAAGTATCATGTAATGGATAGTGACTTCATGAATTATCAATATTGAAGTCATTTTGCAAATTGACGACTCTGTATCTATTTAATACAGGGAACAAAAAAACAGCCCTTGCTGAGTTTCTTGCCGGTTCTTCTCAATACAAGGTCTCGCGCCGTAGATTTGCGAACCGATGGCGTAGCTTTTCGACTTTCACAAGTGCTTGTAACAGCCTAGACTGAATAAATGATTTTGAATTTGAATTTGAGTAATCCTGTTTTGCAAAATCAAATTTAAATAAAATTAATTTTTATTCAACATAGGTCTTTACAGATGAAACAGACAAAATGTTGTTCACAAAAGTGGACTTACCTATATTAGTTTCGTCCAGCCAACCTGTGCGTGTCTACGGGATGCTACTTGCAATGAGAAATCTCAAAGCACATTACAACGTTTTTAATATACTAAACTAGCGAATTGCCCCGGCTTCGCATGCTGATACTAAATACACTACAGAAACAGTGTGAACGTTGTTGTGTATACAGTGTGTTAGGGATCGGACTTCCGATACTTTACCAACGTGTTGTATGTTAAGTTATATCGACAAAAACCTATACAAATGGGGGTCGCATCCCTCACCCCTATGAATGAGAGCTATTTTAAATTTTTATTTCTCGTATTTTAAGGAGTTTATTAAATCTTGCTGTTTTACGATTTTATTTGGTCTACATACACAAAAGTGGCCTTATTTCAAAGTTAATGAGCTGTCCTAGCATTTAACAATAAATTTGTTAAGAAATTCTTAACAATAATAAACAAAATCCTTTGATTTAGACAAAAAACTGGGTAAAATTATCTATTTTTTTTTAGTTATTGGGCTCTACCTAATATTCCGGGCCCTTGACATATCATTTTTTTTATTTTAATTTATTGGCAATGAGTTGAGCTTACTTAAAAGGAGTGCCTCATTGTAATTATAAATTCCGAATGTGTAATTAAATAAAGAAATTTATTATTATTATTTATTATTATTATTGTAAAGAATTTCTTAACAAATTTATTGTTAAATGCTAGCACAGCTCATTAACTTTGAAATAAGGCCACTTTTGTGTATGTAGACCAAATAAAATCGTAAAACAGCAAGATTTAATAAACTCCTTAAAATACGAGAAATAAAAATTTAAAATAGCTCTCATTCATAGGGGTGAGGGATGCGACCCCCATTTGTATAGGTTTTTGTCGATAAAACTTAACATACAACACGTTGGTAAAGTATCGGAAGTCCGATCCCTAACACACTGTATAATCGTTTGCAATGTAAGCGGAGAAAATATAATTATTTACGACATCACATTAGAAACCTCAAAAATAACAGAGATTCTCCACTATTTAATAGATGTTTGTATACATAAAAACCTTCCTCTTCAATCACTCTATCTATTTAAAAAAACCGCATCAAAATCCGTTGCGTAGTTTTAAAGATTTCAGCATACATAGGGATATAGGGACAGAGAAGTAATTAAGTTTTACTTATTAGCTAAACTAATATGTTTAATTTTTACCACGACTGCCTTGTTTTATCGTGTTAAGTGTGAATTAATACTGCAAATAAACTGACAATGCCGAATCGAAACGCCACTCACCTTACCGTTACTCTAATTGAAACTGGGCTCATCTATGAAAATGTAGCTCAAATTTTACGAGTATCAAAATCTGTGGTACACTAAGTTATAAAGAGGTATCGGCAGACTTGACAATTCACGAGACTCGCAGGACAGGGGCGTAAACGGAAAACTGCAGCCAGAGATAACCGGTTCATCGTGAGCAGTGTGCTTAGAAACCGGACCTTAACTTCTGCCGAGGCAAGGACTGGGCTGCAAGAAGAAGCACAAACACTGTGAGAAGAAGAATCAAATCAGCCAGATTAAATTCGCAAATTTTACACAATTATGAATCGTCTACGTATTGGACATTGCCGTATTAACTTTCATCTACACAGAAAAGCTATGACTAATTCACCAATTTGTCGACATTGCAATAGAGGAGAAGAATCGTTGGACCATTTGTTCTTCAATTACTCTTCATTTGGCATTCAACGCCTTGTGCTAATGAATGAGCTTATAGATCTGTACAAGAACACAGATGAAAAAATTAAGAAACACAGCATCATATCCACATCTTTTTAAATTTATAACCCACACTGTCTCGGAATTATAAAAAGGGGGAAAAAATAAAGAAATAGGAAAGTGAAGAAGAAAGAAGATAAAGATTTACCACTGAATAGGCTGTATGGGCTCTGTTCTTTGCCTGCTCGATACGAGCGAAGATTTAAAAAATAAAAAAATCAGCTCCGTAATATAGTATTGTCTTCTGCTCAAAATGTACCCAAAATGTTTACAATAAAAATTGTTTCATTGTTAAACATTCATACCCATACATAAGCCCAGGGACCAGCATACTTCCATGTACAACCAAATACGTCTGTTTTTCGTTTTTTAGGGTTCCGTACCTCAAAAGGAAAAAAACGGAACCCTTATAGGATCACTTTGTTGTCCGTCTGTCCGTCCGTCTGTCAAGACCCTTTTTCTCAGAAACGCGTGGAGGTATGAAGCTGAAATTTATATTAATTACTCAGGTCTACTGTCCCGCTTTCACAGCTTCAAGCTGTGAAAAAATCAAACTTCTAAGCTAACGCAATCAAAAGATACAGCCGTTAATGCCGCAAATTTTCGACACTTGCAAGGGAATCAAAACCTACAGGGTGCTTCCCGTGAACTCAGAATCTTGAAATTTGGTACGAAGCAACGTCTTATAGCATAGATAAAGGAAAAATTACGAAAACCATAAATTTTAGTTACTTCACATAATATATTTTATTTTAATAATTTTTAACTTACTACCCATTTCCTCATAAACGCGTAGAGGTATTAAATTGAAATTCATACCAAATACTCAGGTCTATAATACCTTTAAGCTGAAACAAAATCAAACTTCTATGTCAACGCAATCAATAGAAACAGCAATTTAAGCTGCATATTTTGAAACTCGCAAGTACTCGAGGGACAAGGGAATCAAAACCTAAAGGGTACTTCAAGTCGACCTAGAATCTTGAAATTTGGCATTAAGCAACGTTTTATAGCACACATAAAGGAAAAATTCCGAAAACCTTAAATTTTTAGTTACATTACAAAATTTATATTTTTTAATAAATATAAACTTATTACTTTTTTCCTCATGAACGTGTAGAGCTATCAAGTTGTAATGTTATGAATTTCATTTTGCAATAAAAATACCATAGTTATGACTCGATTGTCGTAATGAACGAACTTTGTAAGCCTTGCAGGTTTGTACGGAACCCTCGGTGCGCGAGTCCGACTCGCACTTGGCCGGTTTTTTTTTTAATATTGCCACTTAAAACATTTTGACCACAAAAAGAAATTTTTATATTATCTGAACATGTGTCATTACTGTTATGTAATATCTTTATAGATAAATATTTCATTCTTTGAAAATCTGTCTAAAAATAAAAAGAAGGAATTTGCCACACTAAAATGTATAAGTAAACTAACCTTGAAAGTAAGACAGTAATGTTGACCTCAAATAGATATCTCACAATAAACGAGTTCTGAGGAAGGCTATTATGATTTCTGAAACAAACTGTAAATACTTCAATAAAAGATGTTTAATAATTTCAATGAGCAGCCTTTCTGCTCAAGAGCCCTTCGTAACTAAAGTTAAATATGGAACAGATATGAATCATAAAAGAAATGTTATTTATCTATAAACTGTATGACCACAGAACATGTAATATACAGTGTGTTAGGGATCGGACTTCCGATACTTTAGCAACGTGTTGTATGTTAAGTTTTATCGACAAAAACCTATACAAATGGGGGTCGCATCCCTCACCCCTATGAATGAGAGCTATTTTAAAATTTTATTTCTCGTATTTTAAGGAGTTTATTAAATCTTACTGTTTTACGATTTTATTTGGTCTACATACGCAAAAGTGGCCTTATTTCAAAGTTAATGAGCTGTGCTAGCATTTAACAATAAATTCGTTAAGAAATTCTTTACAATAATAAACAAAATCCTTTGATTTAGACGGAAAACTGGGTAAAATTATCTATTTTTTTTTAGTTATTGGGTTCTACCTAAAATTCCGGGCCCTTGACATATCATTTTTTTTTGTTTTAATTTATTGGCAATGAGTTAATATATATATATAATATATATATATATATATATATATATATATATATATATATATATATATATATATATATATTACTAAATCGTATTTTTAAAACGATATAGGTAATAGGTTTGTATCTGTAGATGTTTTTAATATGTCAAAACGCAAATCTACTATATAAAACTACCCCTGGGATTGCTAAGTCCATGAGCTGTGGTTGACGCTTAACATCAGGCGTGCTGCTTGCTCGTCTGCCACGTAAGGAAATAAAAAAAAATGAGTCGGGTTTTCCTTCCTGACGCTATAACTCCAGAACGCATGAACCGATTTCCACGGTTTTGCATTCGTTGGAAAGGTCTCGCACTCCGTGAGGTTTATAGCAAAAAAATCAAGGAAAATTTCCTTATCTATAAAATAAGTAGGAACAAAAAACTGCCACTTTACAAATCTTTTTGACAGGACGAAGTCTGTCGGGTCCGCTAGTTTAATATATAATTAATAAAAATATTATACGAGAAATTATACAATAGAATCTAATTACGTTTTCTTAACTAATAGTAATTGGTTTAAATTGTTTATTTATATGTTTATATTTTAATTTTATGTTACACATAAAGATATAAAGCAAATAGGTTGCTTCCCACGGCGGATGGTAGTGAATCCTCATAAAGGATGCGCTACTATTGTAGTCGTCTTAACAACCCCTTGGTGCTCGAACGACCTTACACCGGATACCACCCGCGCTCGGTCTACGGCTGGTGGTTATAGCAGGCTAGTCTTTTTTTTTTTGTTCCTCTGAGGAAAATGCGTTAAATTGCATACCCCGGCTGTGGCGAACCGGCGGTTATGTGGGGCTCTCCTCCCCAGAAGGGGGAGGCCTACCCACTAAAAACCTCAGGGATGGCCGATGGCTTTCCTCAGGCATGAAGGGAGCCCCCGGGAACTTACCAAGCTACTTCTGGGAACCTTCAGCCTCCACTCCCCCGTCGATACAGGGGAGCCCTCCTCGGGGGTGGCTACACTACCTCCCCCGGTCTCCTCCACCGACGACGCCCCCCGGCCACGGAAGGGGCGTGGTCCATCCCGGGTCGCCGTAGCGGTCGCGACTTCCTCGCGCCCGCCGGCGACCCGCGGAACAGCAGGCTAGTCTACCAACTAAAAACTACAAGCCTTTGGTCGGGCAGAAGACCAAGGACCTTATCGGCTTTGAACTAAAGCGCCCGCCCTCCAGAGCGGTGGGCGGTGAAATAGGTTGCTGTGCTTATAACAATGTATGTCTTAGAGTTGGCGTACGTAGAAGGTGTGTGTGTGTGTGTATGCGCTGTTTAGCACCGAGGTCAAGTCTAGCGCACTATTTTTCTTTTTGTCAATCTATGGATAATATTGCAGTTTTGACATGTAAGTTAACTAAACTATACTTTGTATATTGTAACTGTTTGTTATCCCTTATACAAATATATATATATATATATATATATATATATATATATATATATATATATATATATATATATATATTATATATATTATATATATATATATATATATATATATATATATATATATATATATATATATATTTCTTACACTTACACCCATTAGCCTAGTCCAAAGTAAGCTATATAAGCTTGTGTTATGGGATCTAGGGTAACCCGTCAACACCGCCTTCAGCGGGCTCTTCCACCAACGACAGTCCATATTGGCAGAGGACACGTAGACCGCGACATGTCCTGACCGACCCCCCCATCCAATTAACGCAGGACCTTCTAGACTTGCGAGCGGCACCATCTGAGCCGTCGCCTCTTTTGTCTCCCCCTTCTGCTTAGCCACGTGTAGGTTCCCATTCAACACAGGCCGGTCCCACTTTGGAGAACCGCACCTCTTCTAGCGCTTATGCCCTCTCCATGGGGCAGCGCTAACCATACCTCTCCTGAGGTGCGGCTCCTTATCACTTCAAGCCAGTAGGGTCATTAGGACCAAAGGCTTAGGCTGAGTTTAGTCGGTAGGTCTGTTGGGTCGAGCCGTCTCGATTCACCAGGAGTCCGACATAATCAACGCATCCCTGCTTGCCTGTTGCGTTGGTGTCTATGACGGATTCTCAGCCTCCTCTACTGAGGAAAAAATAAATCTAGGGTAATGGCTAGACATACATATATAAGTATTATTGATAGAAATATATAACAACAGCCATGATTAAGGTACAAATTCTTGCAAACATCTGCCCTCACCGGAATTTGAACCCGGAATCTCAGAGATGGTGACACCTTGAAACCGGAATACTAACTAGGAGTTTCATCCAGGGAGACTCGATCTCGAAAGTTCCGAGAGTCTCGATGATTTTGTCGTATTTTCGAGACTCGAGACCTCAATTCCAATTTTCGAGACTTTGTTAAATATTCTACAAAAAATACCAATCTGCTAAAAAAACTAGTAAACTAGAGTCTGACAAGTGAGTCGTGGCACAAGAATTATTACGAATGACAACACTGTTAACTGGTATAGGTAGAAAATATATATGTCACTTTAAATTATCATATCCTATATACATCTTGCTGTTGCGTAATAATCATACGTTTTTTCGTTTGAAAAATGTCGAAACCTATTAAAAGCAATGCTCGGAGTTTGTTATATATTATGATAAACAAGTATGAACAAAGAAAAACTGAAACAATTCGACATGTTGAGGACGAAATTCGTCTTTTGGACGAAATTGAATGTTTCGTCTGCAAGTAAGTATAGCCAACACATTTCGATACTTGATTATAATATATTTTTCGGGCACTAAAAATAATAATATTTAAAATTGATAATGTGTTTTCATAAAAACACATATCACTTGTTTAGTTTTTTATTTGTTAATAACTTTAATAAATTTTTGTCGGTTGGCGGCGCTAGAAATACGAATACGAATTGTTCCACGTTAGTGATTACCGACATGTGTACACTGCAAGCCCTGGTGAGACAGGCATGAATATCTCAAAGACCAATTGAATCATTTGTTTATATGGTGCTATTCGCAATACATCTCTTCATTATTATTTTAAACTAGCTGACCCGTGCCCACTTTCGTTGGGCATAATATTAATAATCCCCGAAGCGAGCACGAACGCAATCTGAATTAAACCCGAAGCCATCGCGCGCCGTCCGCTGCCTGATTTTTTCTCCGATTCACTTTGCGAAACGGACTACCACGTAAAAACCTTTTTATTTTTCGATTTTTATATAACCTATGACACTCAGCAATAACGTGGCCTTCTATTGCTGAAAGAATTTTTAAAATCGGTTCAGTAGATCCTGAGATTACCCCTTACAATTTAACAAATATAAAAATATACAAACACACAAACTTTACTTCTTTATAATATTAGTATAGATTTCAAACACGTATCATAAAATATTGAAAAAATCAAGTATCAACATGATTATTCTCACTATATTCAGGGTTAACATATGATTTTTTTTAAAATTTACCGCCATAAGCTTGTGCCAGGACTCGCTTGTCGGACTCTACCATTCTTTCTTTAAATCGCATGCGTGGCAACACTGTCAAGTGAAAGTTAGGATCATCTGTAGAGATTGCAACCTAACTTCAAACACAATACGTTCACAACTTCAGTTATTGTTTCTTTTGTTCTTCTATTTTAATGATATTACGATTGCGGAGCTCACTAGTTTAACTGCTAATGAATAACCACTAGCGTGTGAGCTACTTAAAAACTTGCTAAATCCTCAAAAAATAGAAAAACAAATTAGCATCCATATCTTGCAAACAACTTTGCATGTAGAAAAAGTTCTCTTTGAGAATGGCGACGACAGAGGTAAGCATTTAAATCAGTACTATAATTATTGTGCTATGCAGAGAAAGCTTTTTCTAATGTAGGTTACTTTTGCAACAAGATCAGATCCTCTCTATCTGAAAATACTTTGAATGCCCTTTGCTTTCTATTATAAAAATAAAACAATGACAATTTTACTTATGTTTGAGTATATTGTAATAGTTGATTATTAAAGTACTTAATTGAAACATATTGTAATATTGCCTAATTGTATAAACCTTGAGTATGAAACTTATTTTCAAAGTCTTCAAAGTCTCGTTTTTCCAGGGAATCCCGGGACCGGACTGAGTCTTGATTTTATTTCCCGGGACTCGAAAATGTAACGAGACTGAAAGCCTTAATACTAACCATTCGATTACGAAGGTCTTTAAATGAAGAAATAAATTACTAAAGTGACTAACTTATTATATGAGATGCTGGAGTTCGTTTTAGTTGCCGTACTACAGAACCTAAGGTTCGGGGTTGAGGGGTGGCTCCTGCCACGTGCCAATGTGTTTATCGTTTAACGTTTTTGTTATGTGTGGGAGATGTATTGCCGTTCTGGCATCCACATGTCAACGAGGTCATGGGGCCTAGATGAAAATCAGTGTTAGTTTCACTAACCTCATGCTGATCTAGGTACCCTTTCACACAGCAGTCGCGAGACTTCACTTAAACCTTAATTCTATTCTTATTTTTATTATTTTAAGTTTCTGCATGCATTATTTTTGTGTCCCCGTACCTGTAAGATTAATTTATATTGTGTCTTGTGTCTGTTAATGTGAATAAAGAATTTGGAATTGGAATTGTTTATCATCTCCTTATCACTTTAATATAGTTAGAGTAGGCTTATGCCCCTCGCTGGTGACGTATATGAGGTGTAGTTACTCCAAAATCAATCTCAAAGATCTATGATGTTACTTAATTAACCTGTCCGCTCTGGACCAGCTTTTTCGACTAATGCTTCTAGCACGACAACTTATATAATATAGGTTCTTATTATTCAGTGAAGAACTATATAACGGTATTTCAGCTTATTACAATACTAATTACAGCGAATATAGAATGGAATAATATAGAACGCACCACATTGCAGTCTAGAGCCACACATTTTTATGCAATACACATGAGCAAAAATAAACAAACTATTTATATAATTTTGTTCGGGATAGAATGCTATACGGCAGGAGAATGTTCGGGATAGAATAACACGTATAGATAGCGATAGAAATAGGCATATAGAATAATTCTAACATTATAAAATAAGGAAAAAAATAAATAGAAATAGATTAGGTTTCCTAGATATATGACATAGTATATAAGGTTGTTTTCAGTATAAATTAAGTAAATAAACAATAAAATAAAATAAAAATAAGCTAGGATAATAAGAAATAAAGATTATAAGAACACCCGTCATAAACCTATTTTTATATTTCGTGTGTAAGTCGGGGCTGATATGCATCACTGCGACCTATTAAGATCTATTGTGACCAGCCTCCTATGTAGGTTCTATGTAGGCCCTACAGTAGCTCCCTTAACTGGGCACTGACCAAGAAAGATAGGATGTTCCCAGTTCGGATTGTTTTTATTTCATCTGGGTCAAGGATGTGTTTCCCCAGGTGTCTGTTTTTTTTTGTGAATCAGCGGTTCACAGTAGCACAAGAGGTGTATTGGTGTTTCACGCTCTTGTTCGCAGAATCTGCATGTGTCAGTGTCCTTAAGTTTCATGTTGTAAAGGTGTCTATTCAACTTGCAGTGACCGGTCAAAGCCCTAACCATCACGCTCAAGTTACTCCTGTTAAGCTTTAATAGCTCGTCAGTGCGTTTGAGAGAGTATGGTTCGATTAGTGCTTTTGTCATAAACCTAGCAAATAGGCTCTAATTCGAGCACTATGTGTTTTCATTATATGTCAATTCGGTAAACATACTTCTATGTACAAATAAAGCATTCGCGAAAATAGCCACCACGAGATAGCGATTTGTTTGATAGAAAGTTGTAAGTTGTAAATATTTTATTTATGTTTAGTCAAAAAAGGCCATTCGGCTGTGGAACTCTCTCCCAGTTTGTATTAGGCGTGCACAAACGGTACATTCTTTTAAAAACCAAGTCAAGGAATACTATTTATCTCTTTAGCTTATACGATCGTTGCGCTACTTATTATCAGCTTGTATTACGTATTATATTTATCAATTTTAGATTTCATAGCGCGTTTCATCTTCATACATACATTTATTTATAAATAAAAATTATATCATTAACATAAAGTAATTCTGTATGATTATGCTTATTGGCTGTTCGATAATATTCTGTATAATAATATTTTACTTTAGGCTAGGTAAGTCAGTTAGCTCATTATTATTTGATTTTAAGTATAATGTTTTGTCAGAATATTTTTAAAAAAATTATTTGTTAATATCTAAGTATCTTACACCCCCGTCTTTCCAGTTCTTTATATCTCTCCGTCCGTAGGTTGTCTGGAAGAGATCGCTGTTTGAGCGATAAGACCGCCAATTATACAAGTAATTTTAAGTGTATTTTGTTATTTTCTTCTCTCTGTTTTGTGGTGTATGTACAATAAAGTGTTATCTATCTATCTATCAAATAAGTGAGCACTTTGCCTACTGACCCATCTGCGCTACTCTATGACTTGGTCCGCAGAGGCTTGCGCGGCGCGTGGCTTCAGTAACCGCCGCGCCGTGGTGTCGAGCGGACGTGTCGTGCGTTGTTCGTTCCCTATCGCCTAGTGTCCAGTGCTCCCGTAACTGTGAGTGTCTGTGATTGCGTGCAATGTATAGTGTTTGAATCGTGTCACGTGGATTGGTGTGTCGAATCGAGAATTTAAAGTTTCGATTAAACTGTAAGTATTGTTATAGTAATGTTGTGTTGGCCGTTTATTCAGGTTGTCTTCGTGATTTTTATAAATGATGTGGACTGCAATTACCTTTCAGTTTTGTGATTTACTTGGCTACCTCCAAGAATGTGAGTTAGATAAGCGAACAGTCACTATGAATAATAGCTGTCGCTGGAAATATTGTGGCCTTATCAAGCCCACGGTAGGTGCCAAAAACACGACCTTTTGTTAACGTAACTAAATATATTTATACTCTTACTTGATCAGGACATATCATCAGGCAACAATCTAATTCTTCAGGAATTTATCAAACTTGTATTCAAAATTAATTTTGTGATATTCATTATTGTTTATTCCAATCTAAAATTGAATTATATTGTTTGCTAACAAATAAATGTGCGACACACAGAAAATATTTTATATATTGCATATATCAATCTACATAATTGCTTTTATATAACGTCTTTACTTCTATATAACGCCTATAAAAGGAAGATGAAACGCGATATAATTATATAAATAAGTGACATCTTAATAATTTCCTAGGCTCGATCGCGAATCGTAACTGCAAAATTTCTAATAAATGATAAATTTTATCTTATGAAGGTAAAGTAAGCATTAGAAAGATTATATTTCTAAAAATTAGACAAAATTAATTCAATTCAATACGACTATAGTACTTTTGATTTGATTCTCAGACATAAAGGTTTTGTTCTGTTCTATCATATTCACTTATAAGAATAATAATTTTATCAAATGTTAACGATTTTCAGAACTATTCTAATTGCCTACGCTACGTTTTCGTAAATGGTTTCCGTAGCGCCGTAACGCCGTAACGCCGAAGAAAAATATTTAAGAACAATATTTTAGTAGCGATGTTATTCTTTTTAAATTAATTCTGCTCTTTATTTGCCTTATGTATCTGCTCGAACTAGTTTAGTTCACATAATTAAATAATTATTTTCTTTACTAATTGTCTTGCACTGACTCAAATCAAAAGATATACAATTATATTATAGGTAGGTGAGATATATAATTTGACTACTTGTTAACTTCAGGAATCGTAAAATTTGTATTTTTTTATAATGTCAGTTCAGTTTGCAGTTTAGCCTTACTAATATTATACATTCGTAAGTCTGTTTGTCTGTTTTACAATCACGCCTAACCAACTAAGCCGATACAAAAAAACGTCGTACAGAAATATTTTAAAGTCTGTAGTAAGTACTTTTTAATGCGAATAAACGAGATGAAGTAGAGAATGAAAATTTGTATGTAATTTTGGAATTTCGGCTTAAAACTTGTTTTGGACTATTGATTGAAATTTTAAACAAATACGATATTTATAATAATAATTTAATTCTATAGGGAATAAAAATAGTGGGTGACTTCTGAGAAAAAGAAGAAATATAGAGTATTAAAAATCCAATAAAACGCGGGCAGAAAGGTAGATTTTTATTTAATTACATTGTATTTTATGTTTAATCTTGAATAAACATTATTAAATAGTTTTATCATAGTAGATTAGAATTGATGTGTATATTCATTACACATATTCTTTCTTTCCCTTTCACTGTTGTCACTATTATACAGTTATTTAATTTTACGTGTTAAGTGTGGGTCTTATTATGTTTTTATGTCTAAACTTTCGGCTAGAACAGGTCTGATTAATGTATCTTGTTTAAACTTGTTGTGAAATATGCACACTGACACAGACAAATCTCACTGTACATAATTATGTTAGTCTAACTGCCAAAGTAAAAAAAAAATTTTGTTCAACATGGGCTTTTACAGGCACTTATTAACGTTAAACAAATATATAATTCGAAGCACACAAAAAGCTTAAAAGCTGCATAACTTTATATGAGGAATCAGGAAGAAAACAAAGTCTACATCTATTCGAAAATTATGAGAGGTCTCTTGAGAAAAATAGGCAATAAACTCTGAAGGTCAAATTGTTTATCTCTTCGTTTCAAAATTATATATAACTAGCTTCCGTCCGCGGCTTCGCCCGCGTGAAATTAGTTTTTGTCAATCCTGGTTCCTAATGTCTAAGGTACCAAGATTCATAGTCTTATCTTCAATTCAACTCCTATTTCATCCCTACACTAATAAAAATTTTAAAATGCTGGAACAAACGATTTTTTATTGTTTATGACGTGATATTTCACGAACTTGCAAACTAACTTGCAACCCTTATTTCACCCCCTAGCTGGTCGAAATTTAAAAAATGCTAAAACAAATGTTTAATGATTTCTTATAATATAAAGTTACATGGTTATATCTTTTAAAATTAAGAAATCCTATACAAACTTTCAACCTCTATTTCAACCCCTTCATCCCTTTTTTCCGAAATAAAAATATTATAAAAATAGTTTTTTTCCGAAATAAAAATAATATAAATAATATTAAATAGCATATGTTCTGTCTCAGGGTCTAAAGATTGTCCTTACCAAATTTCATCAAAATCCGTTGCGAGGTTTAAGCGGGAAAGCGTTACAGACAGACAGACACAGTTACTTTCGCATTTATAATATTAGTTGGGATATTTTTAGATCTACGAGTATGTACATTGTTTTTTTAAGTATATATACTACGTATTTTGTAACGAAGCATTTTCTGCAATGTTTCAAGGAATATTGTTCAGATTATACAGAAAACGTAACGTAACGTAGCTTACTCTATAATCACTTTGTAGGAATATTTGTTACTATATTATACAGAGACAAGAGTATGAAACGACGATAGACTGAATTAAGTTCATATTAATTTTCTTACTATGATATATATATATATATATATATATATTATATATATATATATATAATATATATATATATATATATATATATATATATATATTGGAAATGAAGTGAAATATGTGAACACAGGTAAAGTTTAATATATGGCGAAAGAAACCGCACTAGGCACACCTATATCTGTATACAATCAATCTATGGCACAAAAACTATTATGAATCAGAACTGTAATGAAATGCAACAAATAACATAACATGCACGGCGTAATTCTTTGGGGAAATAGTGTCAAAGCATCTGATATCCTCACTATGCAAAAGAAGACTGATACGTGTGCTCGTAAACATACAACAAACGGACAGCTGTAAACCCCAATTTAGACGATTAAATATATTAACCTTACCCTGCTTGTATATCTATGAAATTTGTAAATTCGTAAAGAGACACGCAAACTTTTTCACTCAGAGGCAAGATGTACAAAATAAGTATACATTGCGGTATAGGACAATGCTGTCACTTCCTTCATCACAATTAAAATTGCATTCGAGCAGTCCCTTCGTAATGTGTATCAAAATATTCAATAGGCTTCCTACACACATTAGAAATATGTCAGAGGAAAAAATATACTTAAAACAAATAAAAACTTTACTGATTCAAAAGTGCTATTATTCGGTACAGGAATATATGTGCGACCAAAAACTATAAAAACTTAAACAATGACATAGTAAATTGAACTGAAAACTATATAATAAAATGCACAAAAATACTTAAATACATATAAAATTAAATTGAAATAATATATGATTTATAATCGTAAATTCCACAAAATAATTAAAAATAATTAATAAAAATGAATATAACAATGATACTTAATTTAATAATAATCTAATTAATCATATAACAGATAGCTAAATAATAATATAGAGATAATACATAAGAAGAGTGTTTAGACTCACGATCATTTGACATAGTAATATTCAGTTATGGTTTTCTTTTATTTTTAATAAAAATGATAAGTCATCCTCTCTCGTACATTTGCTGTGCCCGACAGGGTCCATAATGTACAGAATATTTATAACACCTATGATTACCATTGTGGAAAGCAAAATAAATGAAATGAAATGACAGAGTATACAAATAAATATACGAATGATGTTAAAAAGATATAAAACCACAGATTAAAAGTCAAAGATAAAAAAATTCACAAAGAACTTTGCATGCGATAATTGACTCTTTCATTTGTTTTGTTATTGTCAGAATTTTCTCGATAAGAACAGGCAAGAATTTCAGACGATCTCGGTTTTCATCAACTCTTTCCAAATATTAAAAATGAACTTCAGAATAAGCTTTTTCAATTAATCTTATAATTTAGCCTGAAATTGGTTTTAGAGAAGATCTTAAATATTGCATAGGATTGACACAAAAAAACTTTAAAAGACATCCGCTACCCCTGATCCCGTAACACAAGCCTTCAGTGTTTATTTTGAAATATGCTAAATGGTATGAGCGTAAAAAAATAATTGTTTATCTTTGATATATTTCTACGAACGTACATAAGATTCTCATAAATATAACGTAACTGACATAATACAAATTTGTTGAATAATTTCTTTGTTGAAAAAAAGTTGAAAATTGCTTGATACTCTCTGCAGCTCAGAAATAATTTAAATTCAGCATTTCATCAAAGTAAATCACTAAACGACAGCAACTATTTAGCAACAGTTTCAATACTTATTTATTAACTTCGATTCAATTGGATTGGAAAAAATCTGCCTCTCAGATAAAGTGAAAACCCACTCTTAACTTTAGACTAAGTTGTCTCTAGAATTCGAACACAAATTTCAACCCCTAGAGATTTATTCTCTTTCACTATCAGATGAGGTGGTGAATTACAGTATTCATCAATAAATTAAATGTGATAACAATAATGACAATTCATTCGGGGGGAAAGGGAGAAGTTACACAATTTTTAAGCTTCTGTCGCGTGTGCGAGCTTAATAGTTAAAGCTACACAGAAATCATGTAGGACGGAAATGTTCTCCTTAAAATTATATAAAAAATATCCCACGACAGCATATGTTTATATTTTATGGTTGACTCACAATAACACGTGTAACTCCCGATAGCTTAGCTTATTCTTACGTTTATAACATTCTCAATCAATATATTGTAACAAATTAAAATTTTTACATTTATAATTGAACTAGTTGGTGCCCATGACTTCGTCTACGCAGGATTAGTATTTATAGTAGCTTATATTAGTGTGACGAATATGCTTATAACTTGTAGCCTATGTGTTATTCTGATATAGGTATAAACTACATTATTGTAAAGTTTCATAATAATCGATTCAGTAGTTTCTACGTGATTGAGAAACAAACAACCGTCCATACAAAACTTTCACATTAATAATATAAGTAGGGATAAACGAATATTAATAAGGTTTTATAATAGTCATACGAATCATGAAACAAATCTTCCTTTTTCCTTTACTATTCAATCTATACTAATATTATAAAGAAGTAAAGTTTGTGTGTTTGTATATTTGTATATTTGTTAAATTGTAAGGGGTAATCTCGGGATCTACTGAACCGATTTTAAAAATTCTTTCACCAATAGAAAGCCACATTATTGCGGAGTGTCATCATCATCATCATCATCGATTTTAAAAATTCTTTCACCAATAGAAAGCCACATTATTGCTGAGTGTCATCATCATCATCATCATCATCATCATCATCATCATCAGCGGACGGCGCGCGATGGCTTCGGGTTTAATTCAGTTCGCTTTCGTGCTCGCTTCGGGGATTATTAATATTATGCCCAACGAAGTGGGCGCGGGTCAGCTAGTTTTAAATAATTCCAATATATGCAGTACCCTCTTACAGACGAGAATTATAACATTTATTATAAATAGCTCCTGGAGACCTATTTTTGAATTACGAATGCGATTTAGAAATCATCGATGTGACTAATAATCACCGTTTTTCAATAATTCGTATTTTTGAATATCACTTATGTGACTACCTTAGTCACGGATGTGATTTCATTACGAGTGCCCTCACCCACTCGTAATTAAGTCATACTTGTGGAAATGTTATCTGTGTTTTGTTTGATTTTTCAGTCTATATATATATATATATAAGTTTATATACATACATATATATATATATATATAAAAACCATAATGGTTAAGACGGCAATAACCGGCAGCGGCTACATTCTGCGTGGAACCGAACTCTTACATTTATGTGCGTACTTTATCTATGTTGGCAGCTCTGCGATCGATTTTCAAAAATTGGATGTTTAGGAATCCGTGACCTCAAAGTCACCGCTGACTATTTAGTCAGCGGTGATTTCGAAATCGCATTCGTAATTCAAAAATAGGTCTCCTGGATTGATAAAACGTAGGAGGGTGGGATAAAGGTAGATAAGAAATTCGAAAAACTAAATATTATAGTGCGACAAGCATTTTTGGTAGGTCGTGTGTGGTCGCGATGATAAATAAAAGTTTTACAGGACACGAAGTTGTATGTTCCTCTCGACACTTAATTACTAGATACATATAAAAGCACAGTATCTATACTGTTAGGAAGAAGGAAAAGCAACATATATTTATATCACAGAAACACAAAGAAACAATTACAAAATTAACTTATATAAGATTAGCGTACTAGTTTAAAATTTGTATTAGCCAACTAAGCAGTTGAGCGCACTTTGTCTATGATGACTCGTCTTAACCTCTCTTACCTATATAATTAGTGGGCAAAGGTTGTCGATATTGGTCTATAGATAAAGGTATCGACAAGTCGAAATGCAGCGATGTTTAGAAGTTATGAAAATATATAACATAAATAATTATAAATATATGTATATTATAAATTAAGTAAATAAATAATTCCATTTGGGTGTGTTTATTGGAATATAAGAAAGATTGCTACTTATTCAAAAAAATCTATTTGCATCTACAATTTGCCTCTATTCTTCCCCACGCCATACATTAACTCTTCTATTAGGCCAACTGAAGAGCTCAAACGCACAACTTTGCAAGGGTATCGCGAACAAAGCGAACTATCGTTTCTAAGCCACGAAACCGCGAAGTTGGTGCACATTAGTCTAGATAGCAAACTAATCTTTGAGTGTATAACCCCAACCAAATTATTAAAGTTTACAAGGAAGTGCAGCGAAAGTGATTATAGCAGAGGAGAAATCAGAATTGAACGGTTTTCATATTGATTTCTTCTATCAAACATTTTAAAAGATATTTATATAGCACAAAAGATATAATTCAATGATCTTCCCGAGCTGAGTGTTTTCAAGGTGTCGCAATGCTCTGAGAGAATCCGAGCCTTATTATGTATGTTAATATATATTTTTATCATAAGTATTCTTATATGTATAATACGAGTATACTAGCGGACCCGACAGATTTCGTCCTGTCAAAAAGATTTGTAGTGGCAGATTTTTGTTCCTACTTATTTTATAGTCGGGCAAAATATTCTCTTGTACAGAACCGTCACCCTGGTATAAAATTGACATATTTTTCTTTTATAACGAGTACTAGCGACCCGCCGCGGCTTCACACGGGTGCAATGCTATGATACATAGAAACCTTCCTCTTCAATCGCTCTATCTATTAAAAAAATGTGAGAAACGTGAATAAATCGGTATTAAGAAAAAAATGATCTCTATTTCTTAAATTCACCACCAAACAACAGCCGCGAAGCCTTGCACAAATTGTTTTAATGAAATAAAAGATGTACGTGTCAGCTACGCTAATATGAAAGTAAAATAACATTTTACAAGTGAAAACAATTTCATGTTATGTAAAAGACTATTTTTCATACAGTTTAGTGGCACTTAATCTACCTGTCAGATCGGTGTTAATAAACGGTTTGATCGTTTAGCGGAATATTTATTCCAGTACCCTGCGGGTTCTCGATTTTGAATCTATATACTGCTATACACGATGCAGCAGCATGTAGCAGCGACCCCTAATATTTTCGGGAAGTTGGTTGTTTTCAGCGACCTAGCTTTCACTTTTTGGTTAAAAGTTAACATATAAATTAAAAGATAATTTCTTACTATGCTTTATTGTACTACAAGTTCTTTTTAAGTCAGTTAATTTAAAAAGTAGTTGTAAAAAAAATACTAGACACACTTTTACAAGTAATCTGACACTATTTATATCAAAAACAATCATAAAATTCAGCTCCAATCGCTCTTGTGCGAGTTTCGAATCGTCAAAAATCACTTTCGAAATACATTAATGGTTCCATTTGTAGGTTACATTTACATTGCTAATGGCCAATACATACCATTTCGTGTCGCGTTTCTAAGCGGTGCCTCGATGAAAGGACAAATATAATGACTTTCAATTTTAGTTGATTCAATATTGCCCCACTTCATTTACATAACGCGGACGCAGCCAGGACATAATCATCTATGTCGCTTACTGTCAATTTGTCACTTGGGATTTTCTTTGTTTTCGCCTCCATGTAATTTTGAGCGACCCATCAAGACACTTTTCCGGAATTCACTTTTCCCGCCCTTGTTTAAGTTAGTGCTTACCTTGTTTTACGCTTTCGATCTCTGATTCTATTCAAATTCATTTATTTATTCGTAAGCATCGATGTAGTGTTGCTTAAATAGGATTAAGTTCAAACATGTCGTAACTTATTGGCATACAAACACATAGGTCGAAAGAAAAATTATTTATTCAAAAATACAATGAACAATTACACTTCCATTGTTACCAATATTATAAATGCGCGTAGTTAGTATATTATTTTGTGTCATAGACCCTTTGCCATGATTTTCGGTTTTGGGTAGACCCCCTACTGACCTGATATTGAATGCCTACATTCTAGAACTTACAACATTTTATAAACATCTATCATATTTTTTTTACTTCATAGGTACTTTTATAAATAATTTAATGTCTTTATATAAAAAGATAAATTAACGGAGAGTGCTCTGAGGAACTATTTGCAATGGTGCCTTTGTCACCTTTTTACCATCGCACCACCCGCCACCGCAGTAGAGTTCATCCATATCACCTGGAACCGATCTTGTCTAGTACAGTTCGGTTTCAGCGTTCATTCCTTCCGCGTACATGCAAACTCTGGAATGAGCTCTCAGCTGCGGTGTTTCCTGAGCGCTACGATATGCCTAACTTCAAACGAGGCTTAAAAAGAGTATTACTCTCCAGGTAGGCAGCGGCTCAGCTGTGCCCCTGGCACTGCAGATGTCCATGAGCGATGGTTACCACTTGCCATCTGGTGGGCCATTTGCTCGTCTGCCACCGTATGGAATAAATAAAAAAAAAAAGATAATATATTGTAAGTAAATAGGTACTATCAGTGTATGTTGAGATCCATTACCGTGGACCCCCGTTTTCATTTCATGGACCCCCAACTTATTGTTTTGCTGACGTAGTCCCCTTGCAGGTTATCGTAGACCCCTTTTTTTGTTACGTTGAACAAAAATGCATTAAATTGCATACCCTGGCTGCGGAGAGCCGGCGGTTATGTGGGGCTCTCCTCCTCAGAAGAGCTACCCATTTAAACCTCAGCGATGGCCTTCCTCAGGCATGTAGGGAGCCCCCGGAATGCTAACCGACCTCCAGGAACCCCCGATTTCCGCTCCCCTGCCGATACAGGGAACCCCTAGACCCCTAGGGGTTGATATAGACCAAATTTTTCAGTATAAGAAATCATTAAACTGGGTTTCGAAGTTTGGACCTTATTGTATTGGTCTATTAACCCACTTATATCATTTAATCGTGTAAATCTATGACTTCTATGCTCTTCTGATTATATTTTATTCTTCTTCGATATTTTTCTAAGCTTCACTACGTCTAAATTGAACTATTTACACAGATCACGTCACAGAAGCTCTGAGAAGAGGCGATTGTTTCCGACCCAATTCACAAGTATTATTATACAGGCTGGTTACCTTAGCATAATGTTCTCAAATTGTGTAATTTAATAATTCTAGACAAGATACTTAAGTTCTCTAAGTAGACACAAGTGATTCCTAAGTAGCTAAACGTTACAGCGTTACAATGTCAAAGCGTTACAGCAATTCAATAAACTACAGGTTCGTTCTTAGCATTCATATATTATTAGTTATTTTAATAAATATCCAAAATACTTATTTAGTTTAATTTAATTAATTCTAAATTACATTATTGATTTCATATAGGCATAGTACATAATGTTCTTTGCACGTGATTAGTTTTGTTTCGTCTCTTTTTGTTTGTAATTCCATATTTAATATATTTTTGATACCTATAGCCATAATAAAACTACGTTACCTGCAAATGTTAGCGTGGCAAACTTTTCATTGACTATGTATGTTTTTAATTGAGTTTTATAAGCAAACTAGCGACCCGCCCCGGCTTCGCACGGGTGCAATGTTGATATTAAATACACTACAGAAAATACTGTGAACGTTGTATATAATAAATTATAGTTTAAAAAACTAAAAAAACACGCTTTTAAAATTTATTGATTAAATAAATTACGACATCATATTAGAAACTTCAAAAATAATAGTATTTGTCCACTATTTAATGGATGTTATTATTCGTACATATAAACCCTCCTCTTCAATCACTCTATTTATTAAAAAAAACCGCATCAAATGTTTTAAAGATTTAAACATACATAGTGATATAGGGACAGAGAAAGCGACTTTGTTTTATACTATGTAGTGATATACAAGTATGCTTTATGACTATATAAATGAAAAAATAAATTATTAAAATATTGTTATTTTACTGGAATTGAATCTTCATCACAATATTTAAATTTAAATTAATTATTATGACTTGTAATTAACATTTTTTTTATTGAACACAATTCGAACTATATTTTTGTTGTAAAGTTCCGTTGAATATAATTTTTATATTCGCGGAGTTGTTTCATCATTATTTATACAATTTGTAAATAGCTTTATTTCGGGGTAGTTTTAATAAAATACGAGCTCACTTTAATTACATAGTGACAGTCGCAAATATGTATTTTGTAACATCGCTGCTAAAACAAATATACGCATTATACAATTTCATATATTTTTTGTTAGCAAATTATTTCCTTCGTGAAAGTAGATCGTATATATATTTGATTGATCTTCTTTATAACTTTTTAAGCTTAACACTGTAGCAAGTTACGTAGTACATTATCTGACTATGAAACATGTTTTCAGCGAATGTTTTAACGAAGTTTTATAATAACCAAATAAACCAAATCCTTAATTCTATAATCTAATATTGAGAAATACGATCGTTACTTTTAGAAGGTATCGCGATTTTGATCTGACTTGTCGTAGTCTCTCTTACTCTACGTTCTACTCAACGCGCTACGCGTCTACGCTCAGCTCGCCGTAGTCAACACGCTACGCCTCTACGCTTAGCTCGCCGTAGTCAACACGCGGAGTCAATGCGGATTGATCGGCTACATACATATTTCAATTTCTTCGCAAGTGTATAGAGGTTGCTTTACAATAATTTCCTTCACTGTAGGAGCGTCAAATAAATGTACATATAGCATTCCAAACACGAAAGACACATTTGTACATTGACTTCGTCTTGTCAAAAAGAATTGTAAAGTGGCAGTGTATCGCATAGCCAACCAAATTGCAAAAAAGGTTCAAATGAACTATTACATTTTGTGACTATTTAATTTTGGAACGTGACATTGAATCCTCCAACAATGTACTCCAATGCACACACGCACACTGTTTTGATAGATATGATTGAATTTCAACTGTATACAGCGTTAATAAACCGTAAATTGACTCCTTTGATCTTAGGAAAACACCTACATACATTACTTCGACAAGAGTGAGTGCTTGCAATATGAACTTTACACAATAACAATAAAGCTGAATTTGACTATACGTTTTAGTTAGAAAACGTGTGTATGGGAATAAAGTGTTAGGGTCTTTCCGATAATCATTGACCTGAAAAATAATAATAAATTTTAATATCAAAAATAAATGATAATATTTTATCGGAATATCTCTTTTCAGTTACCCCATTAGCTGAAGATAGATTCAAAGTAACCCTGTTTTCAGTTTAATGAAAAGATATATTATTCGAAAAATGTTTAAGTAGAACATTATTATTAACTAGCTTGTGCCTACGACTTCGTCTGCGCAAGATTACTATTTCAAGTAGCTTATATTAGCGTATATCATTATATGTATAATTTTAAAAAATCATAAAAAATAATTGAAAATCCATTCAGTGGTTTTTATTTCAGGGAGTGACAAACATCCATCCATACTTACAGACTTGCCCTTTGGTTATTGTGATCTGACATTTATTTAGTCCTGTAATATTAATACTATATTTCTATTGAGTTTCGACCTCCGAACGTTAATGTAGACTTTATTACCCAGTAGTTCAAAATTTAAATATATTTATAGGTTCAATTTTACTAATTGAAAACTTTCGATCCAACCAAATAACTATATAGACATAAAATCTGTCTATCTATCGTCACCAAAATTTTATATGTCTGTCAAAATACCAAAAATCTATCTATCGTCGCTAAAACTTTACATGCTTGTCAAAATATCAAAATTCAATCTATCTGTTGTCACCAAAACTTTATATGTCTGTCAAAATATCAAAATCTATCTATCGTCACCATAATTTTATATATCTGTCAAAATATCAAAAATCTATGTATATATTATCACCAAACTTTATATGCTTGTCAAAATATCAAAAATCTACCTATCTATTATCACCAAACTTTATATGCTTGTCAAAATATCGAAATTTAATCTATCGTCACCAAAATTTTATATGCTTGTCAAAATATAAAAAATCTATCTATCTATCGTTACCAAACCTTTATATACCAGTCAAAACATCAAAATTCTATCTCCCTATCGTCAACAAAACTTTGCATGCCTGTCAAAATATCAAAATTCTTTCATTGCTACAATAAACAGAAACAAAAACACCTCATTCACTCTTAATCTACGGCCATCGCCGAAAACTTGCCGTATATAATTCTGGGAAGCATCAAGAAAAAACGTGACGCTGACAGCTTGGAACATAATATCTTGATGGATGTGGAGGTGTTTAGCGATAATTAACGTTAGTGCGACCATAAATCATGCGATGCCTCCGCATGCCTAGGAGCGCCTGTTTCTCTTGCCGATGACATTATTATTATTGGTACGCCGCCATTGAAGCATATTGGGGCAAAAAGTGAACTGGATATGATGTGTCGTTATGGTATGTTGTCGTGTTCTTTTTATTTTTCTTTGATATATAAACCAACCACATCAGCACTTGTGTCATTATGTCCGAGTATTGAATGAGGTTTTCATTACCAAATGTAAGAAAAGTAGATACTTTGTTAAAATGAATAATGAAGTGGTAGAATTTGTTGTTTTCACTAAATTCTTGGGTATTACTTTGGATCCGACTTTGCACATATTAACCCTATCCTAGACTAAGTTCTGCAGCATTGCAAAAAAAAAAAATAAGACAACTTACAGATGTTGAAACGGGAAGATTAATTTACTTTAGTTATTTTCACAGTGATATCAACTATGGTTTATTATTATGGGGGTCGGCTGCTAGCATAAAAAGTATTTTTGTTCTTCGAAAAAGTGCAGACCGCGCTATTTATAATTTTCGAGCAAAGAGATATATTTAAAGAAATTAATATAATAATAATAATAGTTTTTAAGTAAATAAAATAAGTTTTAGTAAAATTTTAATAGACGTCGTGTCGACGACACCATTGCAGGGTTAATTTAATTATGTTAGGATAGCTTATTATAATAAGATTAATTAATTTTATTGTATAAAGTATTAAAATTAAGTGTATTGTAAATGGTTGTATGAAGGTATAAATTAGGATAGTTATTAGACAAGTAAGTGCTGCGCAACTCACGTTAATATTAAGTCACGGAATAGTATTATAAGATAATATGACGCTGTACGTACAGTACGTATATAGTAGATCCAAACGAGGACAGTTTAAAAAAGGCACGGACTACGAGTCCGTGGAGTAGACATATATATATAAAAATAAAAAAATAATAAAAAAATAATAGATCTATCTATTATTTTTTTTATTTTGTTAGTTATTGAAGAGGAAGATATATATAAATTAATATATATATATATATATATATATATATTATATATATATATATATATATAGAAATATAAATACTGAAGAATACTGTTATTTTTGAGGTTTCTAATGTGATATCGTAAATAATTATGTTCTTTCTGCTTACATTGCAAATGCAGGCTAAGCTTTAAGAGATTTATCAAAATAACGTACCTAATAAGTATTGAACACATTGAAAAGGTCTACAGAAAACTCCGCCATGGTGTACAATTGTATGGTGGAATATCCATAAGAGATAAACATATATGTTTATTTTTTTATGGATATTCCACAATAACATTTCTTGTCATTTTACTTTTTACGACAAATGATGGCTAATTTTCGAAGCTATTTTAACCAATACAGCATTAATCCTTATTCAATTAAATACCTTAAATAAATTGTCGATTTACAATTTTTCTGTTGTGTACGAATATTTAGTGATACTAAAAAATGCTGATGCATTGCATCATTGGTCGCTAATAAGCTTATAAATTTATAAGCTACTGATATCTATCAAAACATTTATATATGTATAATATATGTATATCTACCCGTTACCCGTTACCGTTTAGTTTTTCTATGTAGAAACTATAATAAATTCAATAAAAACAGTGATCTATATAATGTGAATACTAGAAACAAAAATAAAACTTGCCGTTCCAATGTTCAGACTCCATAAAAACTAGCTGTTCGTTCTTGGGGGAAATGTATATCTATGTTTTAACAAAACTTCCGCAAAGTGTCATTGATTTGCCTTTGTATAAATTTAAAATCCATATCAAAAAGACACTCATGAGTAAAGGTTATTATAAAGTAAGTGACTATCTAAATGATCACACTATTTGGGAATAGGGACACTATTCATAGAGCCATGTTTGGTAAACAACATATTATAATATCGTATTATTTTTATATGTGTATGTAAACATACATACGACTGTAATCGTATTAGGTATGATTGTATCTTATATTATATTGTATTTTTATATTATATTATATAATTATTAACATTGAAAAGAGGAGATAAAAAATAGACCTTCAGACTTTCCTGCCTGTTCTTCTCGAGAAGGCTCTCCCAATTTCCGAACAGGTGTCGAGTCAATTTTTTTTTCCTTATTCGTACGTATGGACAAGGTTTTTGTTTTTTTTTTAAGTTTTTTTTTGTTTGTTGACGTCAATAGTGCCTGTAAATGTCTATGTTGAATAAAGATTATTTTGATTTTGATATTTGATTTTGACCCTAGATCCTATAACACAAGCCTTACAGAGCTTACTTTGGGCTAGGCTAATGGAATGTAAGAAATATTTATTTATTTATTTACTTTTATTTTTGTCATTATTATAAAACTGTAATTTTATCAAAATTACCTAATTATCAAAACCTTAGTAGCTTTGAATTAACATATGGTGAAAATAGATGCGAGAAACAAAATTATAAAAAGGAAGGAGTTAATTAGAAATTTCTGCGAATTCGCTTGGGATATTTTGATTGTAAATTGAGTAAAGTGATTTTTATATATTATACTATGTTATTTCTTGTTTTTATCTGTTTTTTTCTCTTACTTGTAGTTGTTGATATTGTTATCCCATTTCGAATATATCAGCTTGATAGTCGATCGTTTGCTGCACATTATTAATTTCAACCTAGATTTTAGGATTGGATATAAATTATTGTTTTTGAATTTGAATCACATCAATAATGAAAATCAACATAAAAAGAAAAAAATACATTCTCTGTCCGTTTAAAACCTCAAATAATTATTTCTGTCCAAAATTCCTCAACTATAAAACGCAAAGCTCAAACTTCGCCACATTAACCGTATCGCGCTCAACAATTAATTTTTCCTAGCATTTTGTCAGCACTCAGACACACAGCGTTTCTACCAATTAAAAGTTGCCTGGAACAAGTTTTAACAAGTAGCACGTTTCTCACTATGCCCCAAATATTGCTTCTGACGGCTCTAATGAGAAATTTACATTTTTATCTATTCCCCTCGAAGAACAAGTATTGACAAGTCTTCTGTCTCGGTGTAACCAATCAAATGACCTAAGGTTTTCTGTTATGTTTTTCTTTGATATAAATAAACGTTCCTATCGACTGTGTATGTATATGACGACCTCCATAGTCGAGTGGATAGTACACCGGTTTCAAGGTGTCGCCATCTCTGAGGTCCCGGGTTCGAGTCCCGGTGGGGGCACATGTTTGTGTGATGAATGCGAGCATTTGTACCTTAGTCATGGTTGTTGATATATATTTCTATAAAAAAATATTTATATATGTATAATATATGTATGTCTATCCGTTACCCTAGATCCCATAGCACAAGCCTTATAGAGCTTACCTTGGGCTAGGCTAATTGGTGTAAGTGTAACAAATATTTATTTATTATTTATTATTATTATTTATTATTATATGTATAGTAGAACTTGGATTAACTTTTGGATTGGATTAACTAAATTGGTAGGAAAAAAATTTTGGACGATTCAAAAAAGTTTTCTATAAAGTCTTATTTGAATAAAGTTATTTTGATTTTGATTTTGAACACTATCAAGGAGATATTTCTAGTTCTGCAGCTTCTAGTTTGACAAGGCTCATACATAACCCCTCTTTTGTCGTGATCTTTAATAAATTATTTAATTAGCCTATTAAATGCTCTGCATACGCAAATGAAGTATCGTAATGATTTCTCGCCTATTTTCGTCTACTTTTCAGTAAGAGCCTTATTTAAGATACATATTATATTGTGTTAGTCACTAGAAAGAAAATAGTAAAATATTTCATACCTTTGGATTTGGATCTACTTTTTGGAGAGGAAATCGACAACACGATTAGAGTAGCACTGTGAAATTCTTTGTAATTGTTTGTCCGCCATCTTTTGAAATATTGTGTTTCTATTTTTTCATTTTGGTATTTTATTATTATTGAGGTGTATTTATTAGTAGTTTCTTCTAAATATCATCATATTGTGAATTAGCTGTCAGTTTAGTCTTTCATTTAAACATTAATATTTAATGATTGAATATAGGAAATGATTACAATGTGAAATTATCCTTTCATTTAAGACATGGGCAGTAGAACGATAATCGAGTTGTAATGGATTTTTAATTTCCAATCAGAAGCGAGTTAAGTCAATCGAACGTACAAAACATTGATGACCTCTGATCGGAAGTTGATTTTCAATCAAAAACTAACAATACAAAATAAATATAATTTCCTTCGGCTAAAAGAGAATTCAAAAAGCAACGTAAGAAATTCTCAACAGTCAACACGGAGCCTCAGTTAAACAACAATCGACGGATCGTCGAAACGCCAATATTTGTTCGCGACACATAATTTTCTATTCGCAACTTAAGAAATCAATTCACCAAATAAGCAAAGAAAGTCCGACGTTCGTGGGGGAAAAGTTAATACTATTAAATGTTGAAAATAAGTGCCCTGCGCGGTGCAAGTTGGGAACGTATTTTGCTCTCGGAAACAAGAAGTTGGTAGTGGGCCGGCCTCGTTTATCAGGCTGCGGAAGTTTCCGAAAAGAGAAGTGATATCAGTTAAAAATATTGTTGCGCTGAATATGTTTATATTTTATATGCAACGAATATGCTGAATATGACAATTAGGTTCGGTTCAATTTTAATGCTTAAGACTATAGTAATAAAGTTGTTTAAGCTCTGTATTATGTAACGTTTCTCTCTTTCTAACATATGCTATTTAATTAAAAATGGAACGGCACAATATAAAATCTAAATCACGCTTAAATAATATTTATGTTAAACTTATTAAGGTTTATTATTTCTCGCAAGAGTAACACTTCATTCTTAACTTCAGATATAGAATTTGCTGCTTAGGCCAAAAGAACAGTTCCTCCATCCTTGAACATATCATGTGTATTATACAATACAATGTTTATTATTTTATATTATAGTTACTGATTCACAGAAGTGTAAGATGGTGAACCTTCAAAACTCATAATAAATAAAAATTTTCTTTCATTTCCTTTTCCTTTCTTTTTCACAATTTTCAAAAGTATATAATTAAGTTATAAAATTATTCATATCCTTCTTAACATTATAACCACGAATATATGAATGGATAATTGTTTGTTTGTAAGTCAACCATAAAAGATAGACATATGCTGTCGTAGGATATTTTTTATACAGTTTTAAAGAGAACATGTCCGTCATACATGATTTCTGTGAAGCTTTAACCATTAAGGCTGCACACGCGACGGAGGCTTAAAAATGGAGTGATTTCTCCCGTTTTCCCAACCTTTTCCTTCATTGCACTGTTTTTATTGATTGAAGCGTGATAAAAAGTATACTATAACTAGCTCAGTAGTATGAAAGATAATTGTAACAAGTTTTGTCTAAATCCGTTTCGTAGTTTTTGTTTTTATAAGGGTTACACATGTAGATAGGTAGGAAATATATTTCATCTATAGAATTGACCACTCTACATACAGATTTATTAAAAGTATAGATAGCTATTAAAGTACAGTTTAACTGGTAACTAGCTACATAAATATTTCTTATGCAAAGTATTTATCGTAAAAGCTTAACAACTCTGTAATTAAAGCTTGAGAAAGTTTCAACCATAAAAATGTGAACAGGAGAACCAGTCATAATTATGCTGAATAACTGTCAAACAAAGGCAGTAAACACCTTTCTACGCTTTAATTTTGCTAATAGTATAACTCATTAAAAACTGCCATAATGTATTTTATATTAACAGTAACTTCCGCCCATGGCTTCGCCCATGTTATATCGGAATTTCCAAGAAGAAAGATACTATTTCCAGCATTAAACACTATCTTACCCGTGTCTCCGACTAACCTAAAACCGAAATACATCGAAAAGTCAGCTATTTTTATCGGAATTCCCCACAGGACTATTTTGCTGTGGTAAAAATATCCCTATATCCTTACCCGGTTTGCAATCTTTCATATTAATTTTCATCAAAATGTTCCATAGTGTCTGAGCCTGTTTAAAGAAAAACATTCATACCTAATTTTAACTGCCTTTAGGGAAACATTCTTACAAAATTTTAACGTTATTTATATATTCTTCTATTCAAAATCCTAAAAAATGAGTTACTTACCTAAAAAATGACGATTATACACATATAAATATTTTTGATACAATTATATATTTACAAAAATGACTAATGAGGTTCAAATGCTCGCATTTATCACACAAACATCTTCCCCTACCGGGATTCGAACCCGGAACTCCAGAGATGGCGAAACCTTGAAACCGGTGTACAATATTTTAAATATTTTTTTCAAAAACGTCGCCCTACACTAGGATTTTTATCCTGTGTCGTGGGTGCAGTCACAAACAGAAATCTCACATGCACAACAAATTTTTGTAGGTCATACAAAATATCTGTCCCGTGCGGGAATTGAACCCGCGACCCGTTGCGTAGAAGCCTCTCTCGACCACTGCGCTAAACGTGTCGTCAAATTCTGTAGTTTCGACGCTAAAAGGTAATTTGCTGTATAATTGAATTAATTCAATTGATTTCTGCTTTTGTTTGCGATTAAAGTAGTTATTCTACTTGACAGAGTGATGTTAAAAATTATTTTATGTACACTAAATCGAGCATAACATTTGCTCTTCTATGAGAATTTGAGTCTTCAAATAAATACCACTGGACTAAAGGTTCAGCAGGAGTTTCATCACAGCTTATATACGTCCCCACCGAGGCGCTCGAGCCTACCCTAACTACGTTAGGGCGATTAGGCCTTAGTCAACCACGCTGGCCCAGTGCGGGTTGGTTGACTACGTACACCTTTGAATCGCTTCGCAGATGTACGCAGGTTTCCTCACGATGTTTTCCTTCACCGTAGGAGCGTCGGATAAATGTACATATGAAATTCGGAACGAAAAACACATTGGTACACGGTGGGATTAGATCGCGAGCCTCCCGATTCTATGCGGCGCACAAACCAGTGCCGAGACCACAGCGCCACTGACGCTCTCAGCAGGAGTTTAACTGTTTTAATTAAATGTTTCTCTAGGAGTAAGTCTGAGAATGTCTGTGTTGGCTGCATTGTATATTGTTTCCAATGCCAAACTTTGTTAGTAATTCATTGTCTAAGCTAAATTAGTTTGAATGAAAAATTAAAAGGCGTGCTGAAATTTCTTTATTTTTGTTTATAATCACTTCAGCTGAGAGTAATCACTGCTAGACATAGAGCCTCATGGGTCACCACATCAATCGAAACTACGAGGCTAACACCTAGAACTATCCTGTCATCTGCACCAAATCAAAATCAATATCAAAAATTTATTTGTCAAATAGGATTTTTCAAATCACTTTTAAACGTCGAAGATGGTACATCATTCAGGTCTACGGAAACTAGTACTGGATAGAACCAGCAAGAAAACTACCAATGGCTATTTCTTTTTCTTTTTCTTTCTGTATTTTTACAGAGCCGTCAACTAGAAGCTGATCTCAGATAGTTTGAGCCCAACTTCTTTTACAAGATGCCTACTTATGCTGCCTTTTCTTATACGTCACTTCAGGGTCGCTTGCTATGTCCAAGGTTAAATTCAAAGTAATCTTTTGCCATAACAATCAACATATCTTAAAAATTGCGATCTTGGATAGTTAGAAATGAATTAGGATTGAATATTAATTTTGGGTGTAAAAGTGATAAGCCCTCCCTTAATCGTCGTACTTCTGATTGATTTTGTTTTTTATGTTCTGAAAAATAAAATAGATATTGTGTTGTATAATTCCTTCATTGGTATATATCGTAACTGCCAGTGTACACACAGATGTACGGTATCAATTGAATGCTCACAGCGGAACCTGTCTAGAATAATTAAATGTCGCTGTTGGCCGCTCCTTTTTAAAAGCTGACCCGAGGGCTAATTGATTAAATTTGTTTGTCCGACATCAAATGGAAGATCCCAGCTTTAATAGTGCTGTGGGTTCCAGGACTGTCGCCTTGGATCATTATTTTGGCTTTGGCTTATATTTGGGAAATTTCATACTTTCACCTGAATTGTAATAAGGACGAAGCTTATTATATAACACTTTATTGCACAATTAGATCAATACATAGTATAAAACAAAGTCGCTTTCGCTGTATGTCCGTATGTATGCTTAGATCTTTAAAACTACGCAACAGATTTTGACGCGGTTTTTTTTAATAGATAGAGTGATTCTTAAGGAAGGTTTGTATGTATAATAAATGCATAATATAGTAGAGAAACACTGATAAATTTAAAGGTTTCTAATGTGATGTCGTAAATAAGCACGTTTTTTTGCGCTTATATTGCAAACGCTGGCTGAACCCTACGAGATAGACCAAAATAATGTACTACAGTATTGTACAACTTACAAAAATCCACAAAAAAGTCCGCGATGGTATATGTCTATCTCTTAGGAATAACCCACCATAACCATTTTTTCACTGCACCCGTGCGAAGCCGGGGCGGGTCGCTAGTATTATATAAAATATGCACGACGGCACACTTCGCTTGCTGGGATTGATGAAGGATTCCGAATGATGCGGCGCGGGGGTTGTTCCAGGAAGAAATCATAACGCCAGTTTTCTTGTGTTCAGTCGGCCAGCAGGGTCAGGGTCAGGTCAGGGTCCAGCGAATAATTTAGAGAAAAGAGCCTTTCCTGGTACAATCACATATTAAAAAGAAAATATGAGAATGATGATGAATGACGTGTAACTTTTCTAGGAAAGTTACACGTGACAGTCGATAGTGTAGAGAGTGGTAGACCGAAGAAATGATGGATGGACTGTATCAATGATCATATGTTGAAGAAGGGAGTGAGTATTAAAATAGTGACTGACAAAGGAGAGTGGAAGAAGAAGACATGTTGCACCTATCCCAAATAAAATAGGGAATAGGGCAGGAGAAAGTAGAACAAAAATGTCTATGGAAAAATCTTGATAGAAAGAGGAGAAATTAGTTTTTGCACGGAGCACGAAGGAAGATGTGGTTTTCAATTTTCATTACTGATCCCACATATATGAAAACAATGAAACAGACGACGGAAGGTGATATTTGCAGCGTCTATGGAATTCTATTACTACAAAGTACACTTGTGTCGTGAGATGTTCAGTCATGTTATCCAGAAATTTTACTACCTAACCCTCAAAACAGAATCCATACTAATATTATAAATGGTAAAGTGTGTCTGTCTGTTTGTCCATCTTTCACAACAAAACGGAGCGACTAATTGACGTGATTTTTTATGTGGAGATAGTTGAAGGGATGAAGAGTAACATAGGCTACTTTTTATTCCGGCAAATCGACTGATCCCACGGGATGCGCGATAAAGGCTTCGCTCAAAAACAACTGCACAGATTTTCATGCGGTTTCAATAGATAGAGTGATTCTTGAGTAAGGTTTTGCGTTATTTTTTATCTCGGAAAAACGGATAGTCCTACGAATAGAAAAACCTTTGCGCCATAAACCGACTTCCGCGCATATGTAGCCGTGGGCAAAATCTGTGACCCTTAATATACAGGGTGTCTCATTCAAATCGGTCAGTATGGGAAAGTCTGAAACTATAAGACATACGAAGATCTGTTCTGAGGAACCATGTCGGCCCTACCAAATGGCCCGCAAGGTCGCCCGATTTAACGCCTCTAGACTATTTCTTGTAGGGATACGTTAAGGATGAAGTGTACAAAACAAGTTATGATACCGTTGAAGACCTAAAAGTTGCCATAGAGACAATTTTAACGCAAATTCACCACATGAAGATACAAAATGCAATCATAAGATCGTTACCTAAACGTGTTGAATATTGTATTGAAAAAGGCGGCGGTCACTTCGAGCACCTACTAAAATAAAATAAAGTATGTGAAAACAATGCATTTTATTCATTTTAGACATCATGTTTCATAGAGACATTTACTGCTTAAGACCTACACAATCGATATCTAAATAGAAATAGTGTAGGTTTTTTTTTCAATATAATCGGGTTCGATTCCCGAACGGAGTACAGATGATTTTTAAAATGTATGAATGCAGTTTTTCTAGTTATTAAAATCGATGACATGGTTCCTCAGAACAGATCTTCGTATGTCTTATAGTTTAAGACTTTCCCATACTGACCGATTTGAATGAGACACCCTGTATACCCTATAGACCCAATCCCGAAATCCACGCGGGCATGCTTGTATTACAGAAAGTTTCAGTAATACAAGCATTGCAGTCTTACAGCAGAATCGTAAGACGGGAGTACCTAAGCAGACAATCCTGAAGAGTTCCTACGATTAATTCAAATTGTTTTACATAGTGTTTCAGACCAAATTAATCAAAGTTAATCTTAATCGCTGCAGCCACTCCTCGTGTCGGATTCGGCATCGTGGCGCACGCGTCTTCTACGGGCTTTTGTTAATCTTTGTCTTACGAATGCTGTGTTTGAGTTAAGTCTGTGAAGAGAATTAAATCTTTTAAAGGGATATGGGTTGCTCACTTAAAGGATTTTTATGTGTCGTAATAGGCTTTAAAAAAATATTTAACATTTTATTCTTAACAAAATTATAATACGTGATTTCTTAAGAATATTAACAACTAGCTGACCCGGTGAACTTCGTACCGCCTAATTATTGGAGGCATATTTAGTAAGTCACAAACACACGACACAATACTTTTTCACAAAAAACGGTTTTTCTTGATTTCCGGAAAAACTAAATGTCCTATTGAAATAATCAAATGGCAAAGTTGTAGGTAATAAAAACATCTAAAACTTTTGCATTTACACTTTTTTCACATAACATCAAAGTTCGTATAATACTGTAATTTTTTTACGCTTTTTATTATTTTTAAAGGCTTATAACCTGGTCTATATGGACAAAACAATGGAACGTTCGGATACACGGGTTCTTTTTACATGAGATGACAAAACAATATAATAAATATTTTTGAAGGTTGGCACCCATCAAATATGTCAACACATTAATTATTTTTATATTTTGAAATTTAAATACACGATGTTATAAGCAAAGTTGATATTATGTTGTCGATTCAAAAGTCTTGTTTTAATGCGTTCTTCAATTCGAGTGGAACTGAGAGTACAAATACCGTCAAATGTTTGACAGAAAGTGAGTGATCAACTTTTATATGGGAAAATGAAATTGTCGTCTTACTCTATCTTACTCGCAATTTTTCCTTATTTGCTCACCGTTTTGACCTACCCTGGACTACGACAAACATTTTAAAACCAAAATCAGCTCAATCGGCCCAGCCGTTCTTGAGTTTTAAGCAGACTAACGAACAACAATTCATTTTTATTTATATAGATGTAGCATTGTTCTATTTTCATAAAATTGAAAGTATGTTTCAAATGTATATTTGAATGCAAACACCTTAAAAGCATTGTATGGTTTCCGTAGTTCATAACAATTTGTTTTTAAGTAACCAGCTTCTGAGTTTTACTTTTTATGTATTCACAAATATTATGTTACGTAGTCTGGTTATATTTGATGTTAATAATGGCCTTTTTGTCTCCACCATCTTAAAGGTTCCTGTGAAAAATAAAATACATTTCTCATTTCTTCGAACAAAGCTCGTCTGTAATTTTTGAATCTATGCTGCGGCTTCGTTGGAAGTGTATTGCTTAGTATTCAGTTATAAATCAATGAATTAATAAAATACTCTTCTATTTGAATTTTTCAACTATCATAACACGTTCTACACGGCGAGCGGATTTTTTTATTTTTCAAGATGCAAGATTAATAACGGAATAAACACGAACAGGCTGATGAAACGGCCACAAAGCCGGGAAAGGAAGAAGTTGGCAGCATCAAAGGAAAAGAGGACAAAATACGAAAAGATAAGGTTGATAATTCCTCAGTTTACGCACGTAATCTGTCGGATATCAAAGACGCCACTCCTAGTAATGAGTACACAATCCCTGTTTGTAGCGTAGGTATTGTTAATTTATAACTCCCTCTTATTCTTAAGAATATCGTTAAACAAGAAGCATCGACTGATAAAAGTAACATTACGTTTCTTATTTCGCTGCGAGAATTTTCCACGTCTATAATTATTACTTGGGAAATAATTCTGTTTGATGTGGAATCAAGGCGTCTTCGTTAGTTTTATTCGGCGTGTTACTCGTATTATTCGGACGAGATTTCGTTCGCATGTTTCTTGCTACTGTGTTCATGCTACGAATGGCGATATGTGAACAAGTCCATTGCAACGATATGCCATTGCTGAAATTATAATAAAAAAAGAAACATTTCAAGAGTTATCATTTTTTACACACATACACTCTCCCATACATACTTTCTCGTTTTTGCATGGGGTCATTAATAAAAAGTAAAATGGAGACCGCCAACATCGCTTGTTATTATTATAGTGTCGTCTGACCGAACAGCGTGAGCGGCGATCATGCGAAGTGGTACCTCACGCCCAGTCAGCGTCTGATGCTTTATAAAGCTCAAATATGGCCGCATATGGAGTACTGCTCACACCTCTGGGCTGGAGCCCCCAAATATCAACTCGACCCTTTTGACTCGCTACAAAGGCGTGCTTTCCGTCGATGATCCCAATATTACGGCCTCAACAGAGACCTTGGAGCAGCGGAGAGACTTTGGCTCTCTGTGTGTTCTTTAAAGGCTCTTTAACGGAGAGTGCTCTGAGGAACTATTTGCAATGGTTTTCGTCACCTTTTTACCATTGCACCACCCGCCACCGCAATAGAGTTCATCCATATCACCTGGAACCGATCTTGTCTAGTACAGTTCGGTTTCAGCGTTCATTCCTTCCGCGTACATGCAAACTCTGGAATGAGCTCCAGCTGCGATGTTTCCTGAGCGCTACGATATGTCTAACTTCAAACGAGGCTTAAAAAGAGTATTTCTCTCCAGGTAGGCAGCGGCTCAGCTGTGCCCCTGGCACTGCAGATGTCCATGAGCGATGGTTACCACTTACCATCAGGTGGGCCATTTGCACGTCTGCCACCGTATGGAATAAAAAAAAAATTCTCAAATAAGTTACATTTTTAAACTTCTGATATCTTTCAAATGGAAAGTCTAAATTGAAAAAAAATATATAAATTATATAATGGTATTGCAGCAGACTTAAATATGAAGTCATTTATTTTTTATTTTTTTATTATAAGGATTAATATATATATATATATATATATATATATATATATATATTTTATATATCTATATATATATATATATATATATATATATATATATATATATAAATGAAAAAACACTTATTGTGACATAACAATAATATTTAGACATATAATGTCGCGATATTTTTGTAGATAGTTATATTTTCTGCAAAGACGTACATTATTTTGTTCTGTAATCAATAGTTTTCGCAGCGCACGCGATGAAAGAAAGTTTTTTCGTAACTATCGTAACGGATAGACATACATATAATATATGAATATTTTTTATAGAAATGTATATTTTAACAGCCATGACTAAGATATAAAGGCTCGCATTCATCACACAAACATCTGCCCCCACCGGGATTCGAACCCGGGACCTCAGAGATGGCGACACCTTGAAGCCAGTGTAAAATCCACTCAACTATGGAAGTCGTCAAATTTTATTGTCGTAGGTCGTAAATTTTAGCAATTTTCTGTTATGCACGATATCCTTGGGTTAAATAAGCAAATCTTTCATTCCTGAGACTCATTCTATCATATCCTATTCATTAATGTTTAAGTATCATCGCAACAAAATACCGAAACATAATTAGGCTGCAACTAAGCAAAATGAGGACCGCACGAAGACATGCCTATACGCAGCCGATGGCCATAAATACATGTTCCGGACCGGACAGGCGACGAGCACGCGGACGCTAGTAGCTTTGATTAACGAGGGGCAGATTAGATTTTTTATGGAACTTTTTCGCTTACTCCATTATTTGGCATTCCTTTGGCTGCGTCAGATTTTCATTAGCCCTCAGGCCTTCTTATTGCGCCGGGAATTATCGGTGGAGGCGAGCTGTGAAATTTGAACGTTAAAGCTCCAATACTAGGTAGGTATTTCTGTGCAACGAAGTTTCTCAATGCTTATCCGTATGACATGAAGATCAAAATAAATAATAATAATACTGTAAAATCGGTTTGTATTGACCTCAAATAAATATAATAGTTTATTACTTTAAAAAAGTACTTTATAACTTTTACAAAATACTTTAAAAAAGTAATTTATAACTTAAAAAAAATATTTTTACATAACTTGTCAATCCTTATATGCAAGTTTTGGTTACAATTTTAAATTTGACTAATTTCAAAAAGTACCCTGCTGTTGTTTTACGTCAAAATTTTGTACATTATTGACTATAACTTCATGGCAACTAAATTTCTTGCCTTAAAAAACTATGTTATTACTTAGTTTGATGTCTATTCACGTGTGTAAATAAGGAAAATGTTAGTTTGAAAAGTTGCCCTAGATCCCATAACACAAGCCTTACAGAGCTTACTTTGGGCTCCGCTAATTGATGTGATACACTCATATCAATTAGCGGAGAAATATTTATTATTATTATGTATAGACCTGAGCTGGAGCCCCGGTTGAGATCTAGTCTAAGCCACATATATGTATTTCACGTAATAAAACAGAATATATTTTCTGAGGACATATCAAACAAACTCGTACCTCGTACTGAACAACGTAGTTAAAACTCCTAAACTTTAAGTCAAGATGTAACGTCTCACCGAATCGTAAAAGAAATGTCAGCTTGCCAAAGTTTCTGAAGCAGCATCCGAAATGAGCTCGGGTACAGAGCCTACTGCAATCAGTGTGTGGCAATTGTTCGGGTAGAGCGTATCCAATTATTTATTTAGTCCAGGGTCTGCGTTGGCGGAATTGAGCAGGCGACTCTTTCAAATTGGATTTAGGATGCCTGAGTTCCATTAATTGGCGCTGTACGTGCTGTGTACGTAGACGACGAATGAGGGATGGAGTGAGCGGAACAAATCAAGAGATACGGAAACTTGTCTCTATTGATCCTAGAAGGGTCACGCGTATTGTATATGTTATTCAATCTAATTGACATTTGGCTGGTTTATAAAGTTAAATTGACTCGAATTGCTATCGATATGATATCATACGATATGATAATAATTATAATATATATATAGAATACTATTATTTAGTAGTGGAGAGGTTAGTACACCGGTTTCTAGGTGTCGCCATCTCTGAGGTCTCGAGTTCGATTCCTGGCGGAGGCAGATGTTCGTGTGATGAATGCGAGCATTTATATCTTAGTCATTGTTGTTAATATATATATATGTATATTTCTATCAAATATATTTATATATGTACGTCTATTCGTTACCCTAGATCTCATAACACAAGCCTTCAGAGCTTAGTTTGGGCTAGGCTAATTGGTGTAAGTGTAACAAATATTTTTATTTATTTATTTATTTATTTAAACTTTATTGCACAGCAAAAACTGGGTACAATTGGCGGACTTAATGCAACAAGGCATTCTCTACCAGTCAACCGAATGGCTGGTAGTTCCAAGTGTAAGTGGCTCAGATACATATAATAACTTACAATAAGGTCATCACAAATTAAAATAACAACTAACTACCTAATAGATACATATATACATAGCCATATATATACATACACATACATAAATATATATTATATAATAGATAACCAATTAATTACTATAGCTCGAAAATGAGGTGCTTAAGTCTGTGATTCGAGATAGTGTCCACGAACCAACCTCTTAAACGTGAGTTTACTAGCAGATGCTCGAATATGGAAAGGCAGATCATTCCATAGACGAATCGCAGTAACTGTAAATAATTCGTAGGAGAAGTTGGTGCGATGAGTTGGAATTTGTAATGTAAGGTTGCTTGATGAGCGTAAGTCACGACTATGAGTGGACCCGAGGAATATGAAACGCGACTTCAGATAAATTGGAGTCTTAGGGCTAAATAGGATGTCATATAGACAGCAGACAACCCTGAGGTTCCTACGTTGGCGGATTGGAAGCCACATTAGTTGCCGACGGTACGAAGAAATGTGGTCGAATTTACGAACGCCAAATTTTTTTTTATGGCATACAACATTCATCCATACAAACTTAAATACGATCTAAGGGAATTTATCTTTCCAATACTATGCAGCCCTATTACATTGTCAACCAATAACATTATCGATATGTTAGTGCTTTTACAATAACACAGCCTTGGAGAATAAAGAATATATGTGTTTATGTATATATGTACTATTTTTCATCTTGTTTACAGCCTTAACTAATTTTTTTTCCATTTTGTTAGCACTTATTAAATTTTACTCTAAAAAGTTATAAAATAAAAACACTTCATTCTACTAATATTTTAAGCAAGAAAGTTTGTTAGTGTCGATGTTTTTTACTTTTATTTATTTATTTATTTATTTCCGCTGTGACACATTTTAACATTTATATACAACAGAAAAAAAAAAACAAGTTAAATTAAATGTGACACGGAAAAGGATATCTACTCAGCATGATGTCAGGGCGTCGCATAGACCCCCTGACGCTGGTCTTCCGTAGATATCCCTCCAGAGGAACTGCTATGGCACAGCAATTACTTATTCTACTTATATTGAACATAAAACTAAATACTATATATAAAACTACATTATACAAAAAAAAAACTTTTAAAAAAACTTTGCAATTATATATCTTATACATCAGAATAACACATAAGATACAATTTATAAAGATATACGATACGCTAATATAAGTATTTTATAATGATATAATACTCGAAATACTAATCCGGTGCAGACGAAGTTGCGGGCGCCAGCTAGTAAGGAATAGGTATGTTTATGTATATATATCTTACTGTAAAAGCTCGAACTACGGTATATTCTAAGATTTTCCAGTAAAACCCAAGATTTACCAATTATTTATGGTGAATGTCCAAAAAGATATGCGATTCGAACTTTTACCATCATTCACTTAGTAAATCTTAGGATTTACATTAAAGGTACGGTAAATGTTGAAAAAAATCATGTCATAATGTGTACAGCGCATCGTTGTTAAATAGAAAGTACTGATTAGTTATTAGTCAACTTAAGCGTTATGTTTGCGAGAAGATAATTTTACTTGTATTATTTTTTACTAATTAGGAAGTTTTTCAAAGATTTTAAAATTATTAATTCCTTATTAACAAAATAATATTCAAAATTAATGTAATTTAAATATTATATAAGATTAGTTATTTAATTACCATCGTTTGATACCTATATAATATGTATGTATTGATTAATAGTTAATTGAAATAAATGATTAAGAATTACTCATTACCTTATTCCTAAAACTAACATCTACCGTGGGAGAGCCATGCTTTGGCACGAATTGGGCCGGCTCGACCGGAGTGATACCACGGCCTCACAGAAAACCGGCGTAAAATAGCGCTTGCGCTGTGTTTCGCCGAGTGAGTGAGGGTACCGGAGGCCCAACCCCCTTTTCCCCTCTATTCCCTTATTCCCCTATTCCTTTTAAAAGGCCGGCAACGCATCTGTGACTCCTCTGGTGTTGCGGGTGTCCATGGGCAACGGTTATCGCTTACCATCAGGTGATCCGTTTGCTCGTTTGCTGCCCTATGCTATATAAAAAAAAAAAAACTAACATCTACCAACTGACAGCAGTAAAACCTAGCATAATACTGTATTCGAATGGTAAAAGCCCGAAAAAATCGTTCTAATTTCAGAAATACTTACATTTATTGATTCATGTTGGTAAATCCTAAGACTTACTCACTATTCGTAAGATTTACCGTAGTTCGAGCTTTTACAGTAACACATTTTGACGACCTCCATAGTCGAGTGGATAGTACACCGGTTTCAAGGTGTCGCCATCTCTGAGGTCCCGGGTTCGAATCCCGGTGGGGGCAGATGTTTGTGTGATGAATGCGAGCATTTGTACCTTAGTCATGGTTATTGATATATATTTCAATAAAAAATATTTATATATGTATAATATATATATGTCTATCCGTTACCCTAGATCCCATAGCACAAGCCTTACAGAGCTTACCTTGGGCTAGGCTAATTGGTGTAAGTGTAACAAATATTTATTTATATTTATATTTATTTATATACACTACATTTTATCTTGTTTATGGCCTTATAGAATGTCCTCTTAAAACTAGCAGTATTACTATTTCTGAACGGTATCGCTTAGGAAGAAATAGTTTGAAGCAATCGAACTAGTGAATTGACACTTCTGGACACTTTCCAATGAATTCAGATATTCGTTATTGCACAAAGAAACTGTCTTATTTCAGTATTATTGCTTGTACTACTGACATATCTTGGAAACATGAGACCAGTTTTCCGCTTTCCTTGGTTTGTAGTAAATCTCTCATTCACATCCATACTAATATTATGAATGGGAAAGTGTGTCTGTCTGTTTGTCCGTCTTTCACGGAAAAACGGAGCGACGTATTAACGTGATTTTTTACGTGGAGATAGTTGAAGGGATGGAGAGTACTTATTATACTCATAGGCTACTTTTTATTTCCGAAAAATCGTCAGATCCCATGGGATGCGCAATAAAGGCTTCGCTCAAAAACTACTGCATGGTTTTTCATGTGTTGTTCATCAATAGATGATGTGATTCTCAAGGAAAGTTTTAGGCTATTTTTATCCCAGAAACCCGACAGATCCCGTAGGATGCGCGATAAAGACTATTCAAAAACTAGTGTTCGTATTTTCCTGCAGTTTTCATCAATAGACAGTATTTCTTGAAGTAGCTTCTAGGCTATGATGCATCCCGGAAAAACCGATAAATCTCACGGGAGGCGCAATAAGGCATCGCTCAAAAACTACTGCACAGATTTTCATGCGGTTTTCATCAATAGATAGAGTGAGTCTTGAACAAGGAATTTTTTTTGCGGTATTTTTTATCTCGGAAAAACGGATAGTCCTACGAGAAGCGCGATAAAACCATCGCGCCATAATCTGACTTCCGCGCATATGTAGCCGTGGGCAAAAGCTATGACCCTTAACCCACTATAGACACAATCCCGAAATCCCAATTCCCAATTCCCAATCCCAATTTCCGAACAGGTGTCGAGTCAATTTTTTTCTTTTTTTCTTTTTTTTCCTTATTCGTACGTACGGACAAGGTTTTTGTTTTTTTTTTTAAGCTTTGCTTTTTTGTTTTGTCTGTTGACGTCAATAAGTGCCTGTAAAGGTCTATGTTGAATAAAGATTATTTTGATTTTGATTTTGATTTGATCCACGCGGGCGAACAAAGTTTTGTAGATCATACAAAATATTTGAATTAAATCCGAGATCTGTTGCGTTATAGCCGATCACACGACCGCTGCGTCCAACGTATCTTCAGATTGTAATATATACATCGAATATCTATTAGTTTACTAACAGAGCTCCCAGCATCAGATTTCACAGTACTCAACCCGTCACAGAAATAACACGAGGATACGGTTCTGACATTGATGTTAAGCTAATAAACACTATAAAAGAATCCTGCATCACAATCGGCGTACCATTACGGCTCTCGTCATGTTAATGGATTCAGACGAAGCAGATTCAAAAACTCCATTAGTGGACTTTCTGTATTCCACTCAAACTCTTCAAGGGTTAATCTTTGCGGACAGGGGGATGAATTATCAAATTATCACCCACTTTTTATTCAGCGTCTGTTTGTGTAGAGGTTCAAGGTGAGCATCACCAGTTGTTTTATCGTGCCTTTGTAATTCAGTTTCTGTTAACAGCCTTCGAATTTTATGAAGAATAATTCTACCTGCCGAAATGCATAAACTTTAACTTTATAAAAAATATAAATAACTTTGACAAAAGCCTATTAATTTTATGAAGGCAAAAGTTTATATAGAAGGATGTTTGTTACTGTTTCAGGTAAAAATTACTGAAGCGTCGCCCGCGCTTCCTAATTCCGAATAGTTCAGATAATATAACAATATAACTTACAGATTAATAAACAATTAGACAAATATAAATATTGCGAGAACAATAATTTATGTTACATCAGAATAACATATAGACTACAATTTATAAAGATATTGTATGAATTGTCTAAAATTTCTTGCACAGACGAAGTCGCGGCCGCCAGCTAGTTATATATAATAACAAATATCTAGACTGAATATTATTCATGATAGCATTTCAAAGTTTGTCAAAGTAATACTAGTGTGAATTTATTTCGGTTATTTATTTGACGTTACAATAACGTATAATAAAAAAAAAGTTATACCAAATACTCGTATAGATTGTCGTTTTTTTATTTTGAACTAGCGGACCCGACAGACTTCGTCCGTCAAAAAGATTTGTACAGTGGCAGTTTTTTGTTCCTAATTATTTTATAGATAATGTCGCATAGCCAACCAAATCGCAAAAAAAAAGTCTAAATGACCTATTACATTTTGTGGCTATTCAATTTTGGAACGTGACATTAAATCCTCCAACGATGTATTCTGTGCTCCAACGCACGCACGCACACTGTTTTGATAGATATGATTGAATTTCAACTATATGTAGCGTTAATAAAGCGCAAATTGACTCTTTGATGTTAGGAACACACCTTCATTGCTAAGACAACAGTGAGTGCTTGCAATATGAACTTTATACAATAACAATAAAGCTCAATTCGACTGTACGTTTTAGTTAGAAAACGTTTGCATGGGAAAATAAAAGGGCTGTTTTTAGGGTATTTCCGATAATTATTCGAATTTTCCTCATTGTAAAAACCCTCCTTGAACTTCAACGAACATTAACAAAAAAAAATTGGTCCAGGCGTTGTTGAGTTATGAGCTTACCAACACATTTTGCGATTCATTTTTATATGTAAGATACAATAAAAAGTATGATTTTTCATTTACAAAGCTTTATATCGCATTAAAATTATTATTATTCATTCTTTTAGCTAACAGTTATATACTGTGTCTAACAGTTATATATTAAATTTAATAATCTACACGTGTATCTTTAACTCCAATGTATATTACATTGAGTATTTAAATATCAGGGCAATAAATAAATAGGTTTTATTATACAAATAATATGACGCCAATCAATATGACATTAAGCATTACACAGACACTTTACAATTAAAAAATTATAAAACCTTGTTTTTAACATATAATAGCTTTTGTAACAAATTTTCCAAAAAGTAATTTCGCGGGGTAGACATTATAGATAACGAGCGACGCGAGGGTGCCAAGGTTGGAGGGTCCAAATAGATCTTTCGCCCGAGGGAAAAACTCTACCTTCCGAACACAAGGAATACTAATACGTAATTAGTAAGTTAATCTGATTAATGTAATTTTAGAAGTAAATAATTAAGCCTGACCTGAGCTGAGTGCCTTCTCTTTCCTTCCTTCTAATTTTTTTGGGTAATATCTACCAAAGTTTTTCAATTTGGTAATAGAGCAGGCAGAGCACCTGATAGTACGCTTTCAACACCACAAGCCACAGGTGTGTTGATAGCCTTTAATCAGCTTTACCACACACCAATTATATTTAAATATAAGTAATATCATTTTATCATTATATTTAAATATAATAAGATATATCATTTTGACCTTTAAAATATCGGATAGGTTATAATTAGAGATCGGATAATGCATGCATATTTACCTAAAGTTAATTTAAGACAAAGTATGGAAACGGCTTTTTATTGTTTTGTTAAATAAAAATCCCGGATTGCGGAATCGGATAGCCGGATGTTTATTTATTTACCTAATTTAGTTTTTGACAAAGTATGGAACTGTCTTTTTATTTTATTTGCATAAATAAAAATCCCGGAATTCCGGTACTGTAGAACATTTTGGTAAATACAAAATCAAAATCAAAATCAAAAAAATCAAAATAATATTTATTCAACATAGACCTTTACAGGCACTTATTGACGTCAACAAACAAAACAAAAAAAAAGCTAAATGATAATAAAAAAAAAAAAAACAAAAACCTTGTCCGTACGTACGAATAAGGAAAAAAAAAAGAAAAAATATATTGACTCGACACCTGTTCGGAAATTGGGAGAGCCTTCTCGAGAAGAACAGGCAAGAAACTCTGAAGGTCTATTTTTTATCTCCTCTTTTAAAAATGTTAATAATTATAATAATATAATATAAAAATACAATATAGTATAAGATACAATCATACCTAATACGATTACAGTCGTATGTATGTTTACATACACATATAAAATAATACAATATTATAAATAATGTTACCAAACATGGCTCTATGAATAGTGTCCCTATTCCCAAATACTGTGATCATTTAGATAGTCACTTACTTTATAATAACCTTTACTCATGAGTGTATTTTTGATATGGATTTTAAATTTTATATAAAGGTAAATCAATGACACTTTGCGGAAGCTTGTTAAACATAGATATACATTTCCCCAAGAACGAACAGCTAGTTTTATGGAGTCTGAACATTGGAACGGCAAGTTTATTTTTGTTTCTAGTATTCACATTATGTAGATCACTTTTTTATTGAATTTATTATAGTTTCTATATACAAAAACTAAATTATCATATATATATTGACTAGCTAAAGTTAAAATATTAATTTCTTTGAACAATTCTTTTAGGGATTCTCTAGCCCGTAAACAGTAAATAGCAAAATAGCACGTATGCATAGTTGTATAAATGAACCCGGAGTCTCGGTCTTTTGAAAATAAATACCACGTGCTAATTAAGTAATTTTCAAACAATATCACTACGTTAAATTTGCAGTCCCGTATTTTCCCGGGATTTTTATTTAACAAAATGTATTTTAAAAAGTCGCTTCCATAATTTGTGAGCCAAAAATTAACTTTAGGTAAATATGCATCCGATTATCCGATCTCTAGTTATAATTTAAATACTAGATGTAGATAATAAGATAACTCTATTTGACCTTTAACATATTGGATAGGTTATAATTTAAATACTAGACGTAAATAATAAGGTATCTCTATTTGACCTTCAAAATATCGGATAGATTATAATTTAAATACTGGATGTAGATAATACTCGTAAGGTATCTCTATTTGACGTTCAAAATATCGGATAGGTTATAATTTAAATACTGGATGTAGATAATATGATATCTCTATTTGACCTTTAAAATATTTTGTATAGGTTATAATTTAAATACTAGATGTAGATAATAAGATCTCTTTTTGATTTTAAAAATATCGGATAGCTTGTAATAGTTGTAATTTAAAAGATTTCATTTTACCTCAACATTGCAATTTATGAATAACTAGCTGACCCGCGCCACTTCGTTGGGCATAATATTAATAATCCCCGAAGCGAGCACGAAAGCGAACTGAATTAAACCCGAAGCCATCGCGCGCCGTCCGCTGATGATGATGATGATGATGATGATGACACTCAACTATAATGTGGCTTTCTATTGGTGAAAGAATTTTTAAAATCGATGATTGATGATGATGATGATGATGATGACACTCCGCAATAATGTGGCTCTTCTATTGGTGAAAGAATTTTTAAAATCGGTTCAGTAGATCCCGAGATTACCCCTTACAATTTACAAAGACACAAACTACTTCTTTATAATATTAGTATAGATTACTCTTGAAATTCACAATTCATTCAAATAAATAATTTACAACGTATTTTATTATTTAACTTTATGCTAAAACTTACATTTGAAAATAAATATAACTTAAATTCTAGCATACTAATACAAAATACACCACGCGGCATGGTTCTTTAGACGCTGGCAGAATTTCCCCGTTGTAGGGCTATACTAATTGATATGTTAAGAGAGAAAGTTTACAAAAGAGAGAGAAAATTACGAGTTACCAGTCGTATCAACCTTTGACTTTTCTCCAAAAAGAGCGGATGTGCCGCCCCACGAACCAAGAGTCTGGAAGTCGAGACAATGGTGTATTCGAAGCCTCAGTCTTTATACTTAATCCTTCTGAGAGTACCACCGGTGGAGATGAAAAAGTGCTTACTTGACTACACAAATGGCATCCCACACAGGCACCCAACACTTAAAATATTAAAAATGAAAAATCAATACCTTCTTTGTACATACAGTAATTGAATCAGAACCTAATCTTAATATGCCTCGTTTTTAGATATTACTACTAAATTGCTCAAAGGATTTTGAGATAAGTCCTGCAATTTCTTTTTCAATAGGCAATGTGAACGAAATTGGATTATTGATTATTTTTACAATTTTTCATATTCGATTTTATTTAAATATTTCGGCTTATAAGTTACATAATCGGCTCATGCACTCTCACTCGAGTTCAAAATGCCACACAACTAATTTGAATCGTGTCGTGTCATTTATGACAAAAATATCATTGTGTTTACATATATAAATTTGGATCAAGTATAATTTTCCTTAAAATTTTATATGGCAACCCTATATAAAATATATAAATATATTGTAGCTTATGTGTTATACTAATGTATAAGTTATATTATTGTAAAGTTTTACTTAAATCCCTTCAGTAGTTTTTACGTGGAAGAGTAACAAACATCACCAACTTTCGCGCTTATATTACTACTAGCTTTTGCCCGCGACTTCGTTCGCGTGGACTTCAGGTTCGTCCCGTCTAGTCTAGTAATAAGTAAGAAATACGGTAACTAAGCACTGCAGAGCCCTAATCATAAGTCTATAGGTAGCTACTGCAGTATGCTCCTATAAACAGACACAACAGACAATTTGCAATGTAAGCGCAAAAAATGTGTTTTTTTACGACCTCACATTAGAAACCTCAAAAATTGTAGCCTATGTGTTATTCTGATGTATAAGCTATATTGTGGTAAAGTTTCATTCAAATCCATTCAGTAGTTTTTACGTGAAAGAGTAACAAACTTCCATACATCCATACTTACAAACTTTCGCCTTTATAATAGTAGTAGGATATAATAGTAGTAGGATAGTAGTACTAACTAGTAAGGATTTTTGATACTTTTTTAAATTTATCTTACCAATCACTATTTTATAATTATTACTTTACATGAAATTCAAATATTGTAAAGCCATTTTTATCCTAGGGTACAAGAATTGCAGTGAAACGCTAAGAGTTCAGAATTAATGGCTGAAAATCTGTGTTTTGTTTCTTAACAAAAACTGTGCTGAGGCTAGACCAGAGGTTCCCGAACTTTTTTGTGTCGTAGACCCTTCGCCATGTTTTTTTGGTTTTGGGTATATAGTTACTTACCTGACATTGAATGCCCATATCCTACAACTTACAAAACTTTATAAACATTTATAATATTTTATTACTTCATTAATTTTATAAATTAATGAAGTAATTTTCAGTTCACTTTTATAAATAACTAGCTGTGCCCGCGACTTCGTCCGCGTGGAATAGTTATTTTGCGCACCTCAGCTGTTACCCGATCTTGACAACGCGACATATCCAAATTTGGTACCATAAAAACGGTCATTGTGACTAAACCTTAAAAGACATATGCCGTCGCGGACTTTTTTTTAGATCATATATAGAGGAATAATTCTTTCACACATATTTTTTGTGTATCTTGAACCGTTTTCGCAGCGCACGCAAAGAAAGCCTTCAAAAATGAATAATTTTCCCCGTCTTTTACACATTTACCGCTCTGTCTTTGCTCCTATTGGTCATAGCGTAATGTTATTTAGCCTATAGCCTTCCTCGATAAATGGACTATCCAACAAAAAAAGAATTATTCAAATCGCACCAGTAGTTTCGGAGATTAGCGCGTTCAAACAAACAAACAAACAAACTCTTCAGCTTTATATATTAGTATAGATATAGATTTTATGTCTGTATATTAAAAGATAGTATGATGTAAGTAAAGAGGTACTATTAGTGTATGTTGAGATCCATCATCGTGGACCCCCGTTTTCATTTCATGGACCCCCAAACTTTTGTTTCGCTGACGTAGACCCCTTGCAGGTTGTTATAGATTATTTGTTGTTGCACACATATGTATACTTTCGTCAAACGCTTTTATTTTTATGTACTTTAGTACAATAATAATAAGATATATTATTGCTATTATTCTTTTATTTGTCTTTTTAACTACGTATGTTTTGTGTGGCAATAAACCAATTGAAAATTTAACTGCTTTGTCCATGTTTTTATTAAAATACAATTGTGGCATCCCTAATATATATATTAACTAGCTTTCTGCCCGCGGCTTCGCCCGCGTGGATTTCGGGATTGGGTGTATAGAGGGTTAAGGGTCATAGCTTTTGCCCACGGCTACATATACGCGGAAGTCGGTTTATGGTGCGAAGATTTTATCGCGCTTCCCGTGGGACTATCCGTTTTTCCGAGATAAAAACTCCTCAAGAATCACTCTATCTATTGATGAAAACCGCATAAAAATCTGTGCAGTAGTTTTTGAGCGAAGCCTTTATTGCGCATCCCGTGGGATCTGTCGATTTTTCCGGGATAAAAAGTAGCCTATGTTACTCGGGGAGAATGTAGCTTTCCAAAGGTGAAAGAATTTTTGAAATCGGTCCAGTAGTTTAAGCGTGAAGAGGTAACAAACAAACAAACAAACAAACAATAACAAACAAACAAACAAACACACTTTCGCATTTATAATACTAGCTTTCTGCCCGCGGCTTCGCCCGCGTGGATTTCAGGATTGGGTGTATAGAGGGTTAAGGGTCATAGCTTTTGCCCACGGCTACATATACGCGGAAGTCGGTTTATGGTGCGAAGATTTTATCGCGCTTCCCGTGGGACTATCCGTTTTTCCGAGATAAAAAATGCCGCAAAACTCCTCAAGAATCACTCTATCTATTGATGAAAACCGCATAAAAATCTGTGCAGTAGTTTTTGAGCGAAGCCTTTATTGCGCATCCCGTGGGATCTGTCGATTTTTCCGGGATAAAAAGTAGCCTATGTTACTCGGGGAGAATGTAGCTTTCCAAAGGTGAAAGAATTTTTGAAATCGGTCCAGTAGTTTAAGCGTGAAGAGGTAACAAACAAACAAACAAATAAACAAACAAACACACTTTCGCATTTATAATATTAGTTGGGATTAGTTGGGAATTATATATATATATAATATATATATATATATATATATATATATATATATATGTTGCAAAGTCAGAAATATAGAAAGAAGAACTAATAGCATCATTCAAAAAATACATAACACTTCACTTAGTCTTCGCTTTGAAAGTTTATTTGAAATGTGTCGAGCCTCCAAACGATGTGGACATCTGTCTTTTCAATATCCTCGCTTCGACTGACGTGATAAAAATATTTAAGATCACTATCTGCGCTAGTTTTGAACTAGGGTTGGTCTTTATGTCGTTCGCATAGGTGCTACTATCAAACGGCCCGTGGTCTTGGTCAAATGTGACGTTCACAGATATATTGAAGATTGAACAGAAAGTTCTATTTCCTCCTTGTAGAGCACAAAATCATTAAATAGATAACGCGTCGCCATTTTCATATTTTTAACAATATATATCAAAATGAAAATTAGTCTTCTAATAGGCTTGTATCCACTATGAACAAATCTGATGCGTTAGGTTGCATAACTATTAAGATGATCATTTAATTATGAAAAAACAAGTTTTATAAAATAATAACTTTTGATTATTTATATTTTTATAAAATAAAATTGCACAAAATAAGCCATAAGTCACGTGACAGCAAACACCAATTAAAAAGTGTTACGTCACGCCGTGCGAAACGTCAAAGTCAAAATGTCATTCCCAAGTGTCTTGTGGAAGTGTGAAAAATTCATCGTTCCTTCTCGCGAGTGTCAGCCACTTTTTACGTATCTGCTGATTGTTTGGCACGTATATAAATATTTTTTTTGGTATTTTTATACTTGTGCTTATACACTGGGGCACTATGCAGTACTTGTAATACGATGAATCCATTTTTTATTAAAATAACTTCACAATATCGAGTATTCCGATACTAAAACAGCTGTGTTTTGCACGGCGTGACGTCATTCAAGACGCCATGACAGTCATGAGCGTTTTTGATGACTAATGTCAAATATTTAATTAAATGCAAAATTATTCTTATAAATAAGCATTTTTTTTTCAAAAATAATAATTATTTTGTATAGAATAGGCATCAAGGTATATTAGTATCTAACTACTGAAATTTAGGCAACAAGCCTATTATATTTATCCAAATCTTACAATCTTTTTTTAGATCAATCAAATACACATTAAATTAATGTGGAAATAGATTATGTAAACTATTTAACAAGGTAATTAGTAGTAATCGGAGTAGGTAGTTTAATTTTATGTACTTGCAGAAAGAAAGTCAATGTAAGCGTAACATGGATAAGCCTAACATTTTCTGTTTTTATTTGCTATTCTTTACGCTTTTATTGTAAAATTTTATGTTTACAACTTATTATTACGACAATAAGCTAAAAGTTCAATATAATATTTTTACAATCTCTGAAAAAAGGAAGTTCCCAGGCATATCCATACTATTGATATCACAAAATCGCAAGTACATAAAATTAAACTACCTATCCAAGCACTAGTAATTAGACATGAAAACATATAACTTTTTGTTATACGTTCTCTTCTTCTCTTTCCGCTATCTTCTTTATTTTAACCCGGCGTGAGTGAGGCTGGGTATGTCATACCCGAAAAGTTTCTAAACGCAGATATTTTAATGTTACCGTTGCCATGCAAGTCCTGTTGTTTCAGTAGCTGGAGGTAAAGATGCAAGGGGTGAGGTACAGTATCGAGTTTAGTGTTGCACCGGCGGCGACGGCAAATACACATGCGTACACGCGGCTGGGGTACGGAATTGTGTTGATTTGTAGGTGTAATTTTGGTGCTCTATTACATGATCTCACAAGAATTTTCAGTTCCTTTTTTATTTATAACTAGCGACCCGCCCCGGCTTCGCACGGGTGCAGTGAAAAAATGGTTATGGTGGGTTATCCCTAAGAGATAGACATATACCATCGCGGACGTTTTTGTGGATTTTTGTAAGTTGTACAATACTGTAGTACATTATTTTGGTCTATCTCGTAGGGTTCAGCCAGCGTTTGCAATATAAGCGCAAAAAAACGTGCTTATTTACGACATCACATTAGAAACCTTTAATTTAACAGTGTTTCTCTACTATATTATGCATTTATTATACATACAAAACCTTCCTTAAGAATCACTCTATCTATTAAAAAACCGCGTCAAAATCCGTTGCGTAGTTTTAAAATCTAAGCATACATACGGACATACAGCGAAAGCGACTTTGTTTTATACTATGTATTGATAATTGGAAAACACTATTGTTATATTAATTTACCAAAGTTGGAATTTTGTTAGATTTTTATGGCAAAAGAAATTAATTGCCTAAATTTCTATTTTTCGAAAATAATTTAGATATTTTGTTATTTCAATAAAAAATAATGCTGCTTAACTTAATGTTCGTATTTTATTTACTAATCTTGTTGAATAGTTACTATTATTAATATATCTTAAGCATTAATGCTAATTGAGACCGTGGGAGAGCCATGCTTCGGCACGAATTGGACCGGCTCGACCGGAGTGATACCACGGCCTCACAGAAAACCGGCGTAAAATAGCGCTTGCGCTGTGTTTCGCCGAGTGAGTGAGGGTACCGGAGGCCCAACCCCCCTTATTCCCCTCTATTCCCCTTATTCCCCTATTGCTTTTAAAAGGTCGGCAACGCATCTGTGACTCCTCTGGTGTTGCGGGTCCATGGGCATGGGCAACGGTTATCGCTTACCATCAGGTGATCCGTTTGCTCGTTTGCTGCCCTATGCACAAAAAAAAAAAAAAATTACACAATCATAGTATCAACAATTATACATCAAAATTTTGGGTATATCATACCCACCTCATAGCTAGTGTAAATTTCTCACCTCATTCACGCCGGGTTAAGGATAATTTAAATGATAACAATGCTTCGGTTTATTTTGATGACTCAATAGTTATTGTACCAAACGTTTTGATATTTCGATCATCGTATTTCAGTCGATTCTCACAATATCTTTATGAATTGTAGCCTTTGTTTTATTCTGATGTATATGCTATATTATTGTGAAGTTTTATCAAAATCCATTTAGTAGTTTTTACGTGAAAGAGTAACTGACATACATCCATACTTGCAAACTTTCGCGCTTAAAATATTAGTAGAGATTCTGTGAATTGTCCAAAATAGGACGACAAGTGTTAAGTAAGAAGAAACAAATGAACTATTTGTGCAGGCGGAGTCATAGGCATTAGCTAGTTTTATGTTTTTTTTTTCATTTATAGATATTTCAAGTTTGTTCTTTATACATTACTAGCATTCTGCCTGCGGCTTCGCCCGCGTGGATTTCGGGATTGGGTGTATAGAGGGTTAAGCTTTTGCCCGCGGCTACATATGCGCGGAAGTAGGTTTATGGAGCGAAGGTTTTATCGCGCTTTCCGTGGGACTATCCATTTTTCCGAGATAAAAAATACCACAAAACCTTGCTCAAGAATCACTATTTATTGATGAAAACCGCATGAAAATCTGTGCAGTAGTTTTTGAGCGAAGCCATTATTGCGCATCCCGTGTGATCTGTCGATTTTTCCGGATTAAAAAGTAGCTTAAAAGTATTATTTAATCCGGACTTTAATCTTTACGTCTGCAAAATTTCAAACCAATCGGTTCAGTAGTTACGGCGTGAAAGCGGAACAAACAAACAAACAAACTCAATTTCCGATTTTACAATATTAGTAAGAACTAGTAAGGATTAATAGCCCCCACACCAGTAACTTCCAAAGTGGTCTATGTCTCCCGTGGACCCCCAGGGGTCCCCAGGGGAAGATTCAACACGGTTCTACGTTGGGTGTGACAAGAAATGCGAGTCCGCAATCGGAAACACGAAAATTAATTTGATTTCGATAAACAATTAAAATATTGTCTCAACTTTACTTAGTTAATATAGCCAGTTCATGTTTTAACCTCAGCGACTGTTACTTGTAATAAAATAAAATCCGAGACTTACAAATTGATAGTAATGTAGCTGCAGGAGTTCCACTAAGTCCCGTCTTCTTCTTTCTTTCTCTTGCCCTTTTTTTTTTTTTCTTTCCCTTAAGAAAATGCATTAAATTGCATACCCCGGCGGTTATGTGGGGCTCTCCTCCCCAGAAGGAGGAGGCCTACCCACTAAAAACCTCAGGGATGGCCTTCCTCAGGCATGTAGGGAGCCCCGGGAACATCAAGCCACTTCGGGAGCCCCCAGCCTCTGCTCCCCTGCCTAGAGGAGAGCCCTCCTCGGGGAGGCTACACTACCTCCCCGGTCTCCTCCACCGACGACCCCCGGCCACGGAAGGGGCGTGGTCCATCCCGGGTCGCCGTAGCAGTAGCGACTTCCTCGCGCCCGCCGGCGACCCGCGGCGGCGCCGCAGCTGTGCTACCGAGCCCGGCGCCGCCTTCTTCGAGCGGGATCGGCCATCTCCCGACCCCGCTCGGCGGCCTCCTTCTGGAGCATCACTGCTTCACAGAAGGAGGCCACAGCCCTCCAACCTCCCTCGTCCGCCAGCATTGCCGCAATCAATGCTGGCGGAGACAGATCTCGCCCGATCTCTGCGACCAAGACTCGGCGCTCGGAGGCCCACGCGGGGCACTCCGCCAGCGTGTGCTGGGCCGAGTCGAGGTCAGATGCGCAGTGGTGACAATGTGTCCTTTCTCTTGCCCTGTTCCCAAGTTTTATTTTGGGTTGGCAAAACATATCTTCCGCTTCCACTCTCTTCTAGCACACGCTATCTCGATACTCACTCCCTTCTTCAAAATATCATTCACACAGTCCATTCATCTTTTGTTCTGTCTTATTTTCACTTTCAAGTCCATAACATTTGTAGTAACATGATCATTTTCTCTTCTTAATATATGATCATACCAGGAATGTCTAAAATCTGGAATTGGTCTATGAAACTAAATAGAACTACAGCTCTGAACTCACTGACACGTG